>OX276335.1:151197598-151797598 GCA_946251815.1 Dasysyrphus albostriatus | reverse complement strand
AAAGAAAATTGAACTAATACTTTGCAAAGAGGAAATTTTTTTTTTTTTTTTTAATTTGAAGGATCTCAATGAAAATTTTACAAGAGAAAATGTGTTTTTGTATTTTTCGTGTATAATATATATTATAAAAAAAAATTCTTACTTATTATAATAGCTGCTTCTTGTTGTTGTTGTTGTTGTTGTTGTTGATCGTATAAGCTTGTTTGAACTGCTACTACTGTTTTTTACTGCTGCTATGGTTCAGTTTTGACTGTTTTTTTTTTTTTTTTTTCTTGCCAGGCAGGCTTTACGCCCTTAATTTGTAAATTACAACCTGGTCTTTTCACACTACCTAATGTTTGCCTCCGCGTCCACTTTGGAGTTCGCCAGGTCTTATATTTATAGGATTTTTACCTTTTTTTGATGTGTGTTTTTTTTTCTTCACTTTTTTTGTGTTTTTTTTCACTATTTTTCACTTCGTTTTTTTTTCACTCCTTTTTTTTTTGTACGTGTTTTTTTTTTTACAATTTTCACTTTTTTTTTTGTGTTCACTTGTCACTTTTCAAAATTTTTTCTTTCCTCTGGTGTATAGCCCCAGAGACGCCTCAAGAGTCAGATAGCTCTTGTTTTTGGTAGAGGGATTTTTAATTGGATCTTGGTTTTATCTATCGATCCCACCGCTGCCACCAGTGTTACGCTTCTGCCGTGCTTCCTTATAGTAAGGGAAGAGCAGATGACGGAGAGTTAAAAAAATAAAAATAACTACAACAAATGGTTATTTGTATTGTTTCTATATTTTTATTATTATCTATTATTATTATTATTTGATTTAGAACGAGAAAGGCCCGCTGTCTTTTGCTGGGCTGCGACCTATCTCTTCTGTCTACGATTATTAACTCTGCTTCTTCACATTTGGTTCTCTATATTTATAAATTTACCATTTTACCATCACCAATTACCACCACCAAAACCAGGCTACTTACCATTGAGTTCACCAGAATCAGGCCACACACCGTGGTCACGATCATTCATTCATCGCTATGTAGGCTGTAACCCTCATGTCGATCATATGTTGACCCACTAAAGTACTTCTGGGTGTGTCATCATCGATCGTTGTTCTGAGGTTTCATATTGCACATTGCACTTGACATACTCTATTGCATTGCAGTTGTTTATTTATGTTTCTGCATTCGTTGCAATAGAGGCGCACATATGGCTTTAGTCAAAATGACTAATGACTATGTATTTATTTTATTTATTTATTTTATTTATTTTATTTCGTGATTGCTAAATAACAGTAAGATACAATATCTTATAAGATAGTTATAAGCTAATTTTACAGAGTTGAGCAAGAAATAAGTAAAATTAATATTAGAATTGAAGCTAATATAATTAAAAAATAATGAGAAAAAGAAATATTTTAAACAATTTTAGAATTTCATTAAATATTTACTGAGAAATGATTTTTTAAAACCTTTTTAATTCTTGTTGTGTTTTGAATTTCTTTAATATTGCGTGGTAAGGAATTCCAAAGACGGATTGAATTTACAAAAAATTGACGCTCGGATGTTAAAAACGAATAGCGAGGATGAATCAGTTGACGAGATCTATGCGAGGTAGCAAAACTAATTATGTCAAAACAGTATTGTGGTTGGCGTGTAAGTAGTATGTCAGAGAGTAAGATCAAACTCCGAAGTTCAATATAATTTTCAAACGGCATATCCAGCAGCAGAGTAGAAAAATCAGATATTCTGTCGTACCTTCGTAGGCCAAAAACATAACGAACAGTACTATTAAAGGCAACATTAAGTTTACGTTTGCTTGCGTAGTTGCAGTTGCAGTATATTTCGCACCCATATGTCAAAATTGGTAATATCAAAGTCTTGGCAAGAAGTAAACGTGTTTTTACTGGCGTAAAAGACTGGGTTACCCATAATGCGCGTAGTACACCATATACTTTGCCAACAAGTCCATTTATATGATTGTCCCATGTCAAAAAGCGGTTAAAAGTCACTCCGAGATTTTTGGCAGTTTCAACATATTCGATTGGAGCATTGTTCAACAATATCGGCGGAAAACAATCAAGATCTAGACTCTTTCTAGATATAACTATACATTTTGATTTTTTTGGGTTCAAAATAAGACCATTTAAATGGGACCAGTTTAAAATTTTTTCAAGGTCTTCATTAACACTGGAAGCTCCATGCTCAATGAGTCCAAGGGGGCAGCTTAGGTACAGCTGAACGTCATCAGCATACATATGACAAGAACAATTGTCAACCATAGATGGAAGTTCATTGACGTAAATAGAGAACAGCAGAGGACCCAATATGGACCCCTGAGGAACACCATTAGCAATCGGCAAAAAATTAGACAAGCTGTCACCAACTTGAACTGCTTGAATTCTATTAGTCAAATAAGAATATATAAGCTTCGCAGCACACGGTGAAAAATTAAACTTCTGTATAAGCTTTTTACATAAATTGACATGGTTAACTGTGTCGAAAGCCTTTGAGAAATCAAGCAAAACCAAAAAAGTAACCTCATCCTTATCCACCGCTTGCCTTATGTCTTCAGAGACCTTCAAAAGTGCTGTGATGCAGCTGTGCTTCTTACGAAAACCAGACTGTTTAGGTGTAAGCATTGAGTTCGCCGTAAGATAATTATTGATTTGTTTCTGCAAAATTTTCTCAAAGACTTTCGACAGGTAGGATAGGACTGAGATTGGCCTAAATTCAACGCCTTTTGCGTTTTTTGGGAGTGGTATGATTTTAGCTACCTTCCACAGGTCAGGATACACTCCTGACATTAAAATCGTATTGAACGCGAACGTAAGATATGGCAACACGATTGGCAAAATCATAAACAAGAATTTAGGGTGAATAGAATCCAGTCCAACGGCGTTAGACTTAACAGAAAGTAAACCTTCAACGACATCAGCGCTATCTATGGAGCAAAAACCAAAGCCAAGATTATCTGACTGTTCCGTAAATGGTAAAATTTCTGATGCACTCGACGAAGGCAACAGTGTCAATGGTAGTGAAGCAAAGGTTTGATTGAGTGTGTTAACATCTACATCCTCAGTTGCTACGTTTCTTGACTTTCCAATACCAATGTTACGTAAGTTCTTCCACAATTGCCGCCCATTCAAGGAAGTACTTAGCTGATGAGAGAAAGTTCGTGATTTGACTGAACGTATTTCAGCAACAACTCTGTTGCGAAGCAAACAATACGTACGTCGCAACTCAATCAACCGGTATCGCTTCCAATTGTTGTATGCATCATCCCGTTTTTGCATAAGGAAACGTATGTTACTCGTAAACCATGGCTTATTATTTGGTTTAAGAATTTTAGTTTTTAACGGTACGTGAGTGTCATAAAGTAGTTTTATATTATGAGTTAAAAACTGCAGCTGTTCATTTGAAGATGGCATATAAAAAATACTATCCCAACTAACGGCTCTAGTACGCTCTTCTAAAAGTTGACCATTTACATTGTTAAAATCACGAAATGTGATTTTTTTGACAGAATAGTCAAAGCTGAATCTTAGTGTTAAAAAAATTAAATCATGCTTTGAGAAAGCAGGAGCGGAGAGCTGATCATACAAGGCTACGTCGTCTAAGTCACTAACCAAAAACAAGTCTAAAAGTGAAGCATCCCCACCAAAGTAATGAGTTGGTGTGCTTGTGTTAACTGGTCTTAAATTAAACGTTCGCATGCTATCAGACAGAATACTATCGTTCAAAATATTGCAATTAAAGTCTCCACATAGGACAATATTAGGAGCATCCAACGAAATTTCTTCTAAAAGTGAAAACAGGGGTAAAAAGTCAATGTGTCGATTTGGCCTATAGATTGCCCCTAATAGTAGATTACCCTCATTTCCCACTAGATCAACGAAAAGATATTCAATATTACTACCTGCTTCAGATGATAGCTTAAGTTTGCATTTTATAGTCGCTTTAACATAAATTGCCACACCGCCCCCAACACGATCCTTTCTATTTAAGCGAAACACGCGGTAACCCTCTAAGCAACACACCTCATCACTAAATTCATCTCTCAACCATGTTTCAGTAACACAAAGAACATCTACATCCGATTCGACAAAGATATCACGAAATTCATCAATTTTCGGAAGCAAACTCTGTGCATTGATGTGACAAACCCTGAGACCACATTTCTGCTTGCTCAGAACTCTGACCATCGAACGCAAAGTTCCTATCGTATTCATAACTGGTACAACAACAAGAAGAAGAAAGGCAAAGAAAAATAATTTGAATCAAAATATAAAAGAAACAAAAATTTAATTTGTAAAGAAAATTAATTTAAATCAAAAAGAAAATAAAATAAAAGTATATAGTTGAAAGAAATTTAAAAACAAAATTTGTTGTAAGGAAAATGATTTTAAATCAAAAAGAAATTTAAGAAAACAAAATTAAATTATTAATTAAAAAGAGATTCAAAAACAAAAAGTTATTTAATTGGTATAATTTAATTGTTGAAAATAATATTAATATTCATATGAAACTGCTGATCTGGCAACGTCCTCAAGTCCCTCGATGCAGTCAACAAGCACAGCTGTGTCATCAGTTTGACGTTTAACATAAACTATCCCACGTGCAGTGTAGACAGTAGATAAATGTTTACTTTTTTTCAAAGCAAGTGCACGTTGCATTATACATTTGTTATGCTGGGTTAAGCTCTCGCGAATATAGATGGTGGAGGGTGACGCGGAGGTGGATGATACATCCAAAGCAAAGTTAATGTCATTTAGGCAGAGCTGTTTATTGTTTTTTTTTCGGTAATTCGCGATAGAAGTCAAAACATAATTTTTATCATACGGAGAATTAAACTTTATCATTATCGCAGAGTTTGGTTTATTCGGCTGCGAGCGAGTGCGGTAAATATTGTTTAGAGTGGGTGGCTTTATGTTAATTGTGCTGCATATTAAATTAAAGATTGACCTAAGATTTTCGTTGGGCATGCACGGAATACCAAATATAAAAGCATCTCTCGCGATAATTCGATTTTCATAGGCGTTTATAGTGTTTTTTAGATTGTTTATTTCATCGACGGTATGATCAAAGTTATTATTTGCACTAGTGATCTGAGCAGATTTTTCGGTTAATGAAGCTTTAGTGGTCTTGCATTCAGAAGTTACATTGGCAAGTGATGTTTTGAGACCGTCTATTTCAGTGTTTATTGAAACAATATTAGATTTTATATCAGTGTTCGAGGATTCTAATTGAACAACTCGATTATTTAGGTCACTAATACTGTTTTTAATGTCTTTTATTTCCCGGCCAAGCTCTTCTGTAATTTTTTTTTCCGACTCCTCTACTTTTTTTGACAAAAGGGACACAATAAACTCACTTTGTTCGCGAAGCTTTTCATCCATCCAAGTTTTATCCATGATTTTAGAAGGTGTTTTTTTAGTTAAAGGTGTATTACGAGGGGAAGATGAGGAGCTTTTGGGCGAGTCTAAGACTGATGTGGGGTTTTTAGTGCGGACTCGTTTAGAATTTGACGACATGGGTATGAGTGCGTAGTTATAATTACGGATGCTTTAAAGTGTGGGTGGCGGTGAGTGGGTGAGTAATTAGTATGTTTTAACAGACGTGTTGGTAAAGAGAGCACGGTAATAAACACTCAATTATCTTATATATGTAATTGTTTGTAATTTGCACAAAGGAAAACAATTTTTATTTCACTTTTAATTTAGGCAAATTTAATTATAAAATTATCACTATTGCCCGAAAAAAATCGTAAAATCAATAAAAGTCAGCTTAGGCAAGAATGTAACACAATTGTATGCAAGATTGAATGCGTTTTTGATCAAAAATAAAGGTTTTACTGTCACCAGAATCAGATGCACGTCTACTCAGCAACTCAACATTATGATTTGTTCCATAACAATGAATATAAATGAAAATTGTGTTTAGTCGGGGTTTTTGTTTCATGATTCATTAGGTGACTGGTTGATAGGAATTGGGTAGCGTACAATGGATGATGATTATTTGGGGTTTGAGAATGGTTGTGGCTCTCGGGTCACAACATTATGTTGGCACCGTTGTATAGGACCAGGTTGGAATAGTAAAGTTTGTACTCCGACTCTGGTGTTCTGTGCAATCCAAGGCAGCGATGAAGACACTGCCTCTCAAACACCCAAATCTTTTCCATTTGAGATGGGGCAACGTTGAACCAAACCGGGCATCCATAGGCAATCATCGGCCGGACAGGCACCCGTACACTGCTTCTTAGATTTGTTCCATTGGACATCAGAAACGAGTTTTTACGCGGCATGAATGGTGTCATGCCCCGCCCTAAAACCGAACTGATTGTCTGGTATGATATTATTGTCCTCTGCCCACTTAGACAGAGCTCTATTGATAACTTTTTCGAATACCTTGCTGATGCTCGGAAGAAGACTTATCGACCGGAGATTCGCCGGGTTGGAGTTGTCCTTTCCCTTTTTCGGGAGAGGATGCACCACAGCTGTCTTCCACAGCACTGGATAATATGCATTATTCAGAGCGTTGTTAAACAGAGTGGTATAATTGTCTACTGCTTCTTGAGGTTAATGTCGAAGTACAACGTTGGATATGCCATCGACTCCTGCTGACTTCTTCTTCTTTAATGAATCGAAGATGAGCTGGAGCTCCACCTTCGTAATTAACATGGAACTGGGCCCATTTTGCTCGGCGATTATGGCGTTTGCCAAATGATCTTCATTGAACCCGGTGAAACCAAGGTTCTCTGATCGCCATTGCGTGATGTCATTCCGAAGGTAGAAGTGATGGAGCAAGGCTCTGTTTTCCAGGTCGTGATTCGGGCGAATGCACGCATTCACCTTGTACACTTGCTGGAAAGCAGCCCCCACAGCCTCCACTTTCTCCTGCGGATCTTCGACCATAAAGAGGTCATCGTCCAAGACGGCGTCCTCTGGATCAATTCCTGCTGTCAGAAGTACGTCTCTGTTGTCCGTCGTTCTCTGAAGCTTAAGACACGGAAGATCGTTCTGATCATTCCTTCTGAATATCTTGTTCATTTGGGGAAACATGCTCGGGTCGCTAGAATTCACGGCCCGAATTTTGTTATCCCAATACAAACTAATTGACAACCGATAGTTTTCTTTAATTAGTTGGTTGATGTTCTTGATCGACGACTTCATTGTCCTAATCTCCAAGTCGTGAGGGTCAGTAAACCGTCGGTACAAGAGTTTTAGTCTTGTCAGCAGTCCACTTTTTCGTCTGTGTAATGCGTCAATGGTCGCGTTCCGGTACATGTCGGTTGCGTCCCGTTGTTTGTATTTCGGTATTGTTCTGTTCATTGTTCGTTTGATTGTCTCGTCCATTTGTTCTAAGTATTGGTCTATTTCGTTATTTGTCAAATTTCTATTATTTGGTGGGGATATGTTGTTCGATCTAATTTCGCTCGTTAAGGCGTTGGTAAAGCGTGGCCAGCGCACCTTACTGTAATTGTAAGTATGCACATGTACATACTCATCCAACTCCACGAGCTCGTTCGGAAGCTGTACTACGGCAGCGAGTCCGCAGTGGTCACTATCGTACTTGATCGTTCGTAAACTGTTCCTTGGTCTTTGACCCACAGTGTCAGTAATTGTCAGTCTTGCGTCTAGTAGCAATAAATCCAGATAGGCACCGCTTCTTGGAAACGATGGCCGATCCGTAGCCAGCAGTTCTATGCGATATTCAGCGTTATACTGACTCATCCAATTAAAAAGATGAATACCTCTCGCATTCTGTGCTTGATTTCCCCAATCTAAGTGTTTGGCATTCAAATCACCGGCCATGAGAAAGTAATTTTCGTCCAAGCTCAAGTGTAGACCTTCGAAAAGTTTTTCAGGCTCTGTCAAAAAATCAGTTGGCTGAGGTGATTCCGGTGCATAAGCCGCTATCACATACATTCGCTTCCCCTGTTGGAGAGGAATACATACGACACACGCCTCTAACAGCCGAAATCTACGTAGATCACTATTATATATAACTTTATGATTTATGCCTTCTCGTATGAAGATTGCGACGCCTCCCCCTTGAGTGGAGTTGGGTCGATCTCTTCTAACGATATTGTAATTGTTGTTAGTCAACTTATGTTTCTGGTTCAGCTTAGTTTCGCTGGCCATAAACAAATCTGGACTTTGGTCTTTCAACAATTGAAAAAGATTAGCTCTACGTTCGGTCCTAATCAGTGAATTTACATTCACAGCAAGGATCCTAAGAGGCCTCTCCGACAGCGCGCCTTTAACCTCTAATATGCGTTAGGCTAGGCAAAACAGAGATGAGATAGTCTACCCTAGTCGCCTGCTTCTTTATCTGGTTGTGAAGTCCTGTCAACTGGCCTTGAATTGCCAGCAACATGCTTCTTATTTCGGCCTGAGCGTCCGGCGCCTTTGGCACTAGGGCCGGTTGGGCTGCCTTAGCTGCAGGCTGTATCGTTTTTCCCCTTCCTGCTGCCATTTGGGCGTAGGAAATTTGGGGATTAACGGGCGTTGCTGTAGGAGCACGCGTTGCTGGGCGTATCTCTACCGCTGTCTGTTTAGCCGCTTTGTTATTTCTTATTTGCTGAAAAGCTGAGCAGCCCCGATAATTAGCAGGGTGCCCCTCCTTTCCGCAAAGTGCACATTTAAGCTGGGTCATGTCTTCGACCCGTTCTTCACCGAGTTTACACTCCCCCTTAATGTGGTCCTCACCAGCGTGACTGCATTTCGCAGTTTGCTGCAGCGTGGCCAAATCTTTGGCAGCGCATGCATTGAAGCATGTCGCCACGTCTCTTTAATTTATCCCAAGTAACAACCTGGTAGTTGAGGACGGAGATACTCCTCAACCTATCCAGTTTGCTGCTGGGCGATAGCTGAACTAGGAAGAACGGCAAAGACCGCTTCTCCCGTTTGGCTCTGACTGTAGCGAACGGCTTGACCCCGATAAAGTCGAGATCGTCGCTCGCTTTTTGACGAAGCTCACTTAAGAGTACCTGTGGTTCCGTGCAGGAATCTATGCCCTTCAAGAGGAGCGTCTGATATTTATCCACTTTGGGGGTAAAACTGAAGAACTCAGTCGTGGATTTCTTTAACAGTTCTTTAATTATTTTATGCTGCGCCACTGTTGAGCAGTGGATAGCATGTCTATCTTTGCTTAAGCGTTTAATAAAAAAGTTTTGGCCTATGGCCAATTTACACAGGTCTATGGTTTCCTGTAACTCCATTTTGTACATGTTAGTTGGTGGCACCTTTTCTTTTTTATTTTGGGGCGGCTGTGGCTGCTGCTGGTGATCTATCTGCTGCTGCTGACTCCGCTCCTCTGGTTTTTGTTGCTGCTGCTGTTGCTTTGTGCGTTGCACCTTCGGTTGCTGCTGTGGTTGTTCGGTTGAAAGCTGTTGTTGTTCCTGCACTTGTTGGCTCTGCTGTGGCAGTTGCTGTTGTTGCTGCTGAGCTAGCCTTTGCTCTGGCTGTGCCAGCTCTTGTTGTGGTGCAGCTTTTGTAGGCGCTGCTTTTTGTGGCGCTGTTTTTGGTGGCCCATGTAGCGCTTTTTTCTTTTCGCGCTCCTGTCTCTACCGTTCTCTTCGAGCTTCTTGTTTATCCTTTAAGGCTTGAATTAGAGGGGTACGATGGCGTTAAGCCTTTCCATTTCCCCCCGAATGGCACCGATTTTTTCACTGATGGCTTTTTCATCAAGTGCAATTGTTGCGACTTGCGCCCCATCTTCTTCTTCGGAGGACGCCTCTGGTGAGGCTAAGTCCACCAGCAGGTTGCTGTTGGAGTCCCCTGTTGTGAATAATCCCTCACCACCTTCTGAAATGTATTCAATGTCGTCATCGGATGGCGAGGAATCCAATTGTGGTAAGATTTTTGCTGCTGCTGACGTCTTCGCTGTGCGCGCCGTCTCCTTCGCCCCGGCTGGCAGCTGGGCTGAGGTGGTGGTGGAGCGGCGCTTGACCAAGTTCGACGCACAGCTTATCCTCTTTTTCCTCTTATTCTTGATATCGGCTGTTGGTGCCGTTGCTTTTTTTGCCGTTGTTGCTGCGGCACTAGTTGATGGTATGGCTGGTGGTGCCATCGCTTGCTTGGTTGTTGTTGTTGTTGGTGATACGGCACTAGTCGTGGCTTTAGCTGGTGGTACCATAGCTGGTTTTATTGTTGTTGCTGGGGCACCTTTCGATATCCCCGCGGTGTTGTTGGTTAGCATTTGCTGCTCTTCCCACTCGATGAAGTTTTTTGCTTCACGATTGTGAAACAAAGCAGATAAATAATTTTTACCCGACTGGGATTCGAACCCGTGATCCTCTGATTGTCGGTCTGCCACCTCTTCCTCTGTGCTATTGGCACTATTGAAAATAGCTTGACTGTAATTAATCTTTAACGTGTCACTCCGAAATATTTAATTTAAATAAACTGGGGAAGCCGAAAACGTCTAAACACTTCCACAGTACGAGATCGACTGTTGATTTCATAGGTATTTTGGTTTCGGTGGCCGTGTTTGACGAGTCGTCGAACATCGATGCACCTAGCCAACTTTTTCATTTGGAGCAAGGGCGGATCCAGACTTTGCCCCAGGGGGAGGGTCTCGTTTCTTAAAATTTCAAAAAAGTATTGCACCCAAAAATAATTTTTACTTACGATATAAGGCAAGTTTTGTATTCGAGCAAAGTGGGTTGCACAATTCTGTCTGGTTGTTTGTCAATCTATTCCTTGACAGCCTACAGCTACAGTCTCAACTACTGAAGCGCTTTTCTTCAAATGTTTAGATATTTTTTTTTTTTTAATTCTTCGGAGGGGATATTTTTTACCTTTTAAAATTACGGTACTTGCTATACAACCATTAAAAAAAAGCTTATTTATCTGAAAAACGGCTTCAACGAATTTGATAAAAAACAGTAGATTACTTTAGGTATGGTGAACATTCTGGAAAAAAAATCCGAAAAACTGTTAATAACGATACCTGCCATTTAAGGGTCTTTGAACTTCGATTTGTTCAAAGAACTCCAATCAAAATTTGCATGCCAAAGCTCCATAAAAATCTCAATAATATAGCATATCAAAATAAAAAAGTAAAGAAGATATTCATTTTCGTTTTGAAAAATCAATATTTAAAGAACGCGTTGATGAATTGTTTTGAAACTAGTTTATAAATGTATTTTAAAATTAATTACTATTTAATTTAATATAAAAATTGCTTTTTGAGAAAATCGCTACAACGATTTTAATTTTTTTTGTGCTTATATTCATATTTCTGCAAGTTATCAAATTGGTTTTAAGCTTTAAGCTATTTGAAAAGTTGTTAAACAATTAAAAGAACAATTTAAATGCCCTTATTTTGTATATTTTTATATTCTTTATATATGTAATTACTGGCATATTTTAAAAGTTCTTAATTACAGGCAACTTGAACATCAAATCAAGTACCTGCATTACAGTCGTACATTTTATTTCTATTGAAAATATTTTTGTTAAATAAATTAATTAATTAAGGAATTGAAGCCAGAACCATCATGCCCCTAGATACTAAGAATATTGTTTAGGAAAAGTTTATTTTGGCCCTTAAAATCTTAACTCATTTACAATAAGATCGTATTTATTCTACAAGATCTATTTTGATCTTTTGCCTGGCAACTAGAAGCTACTTTTGTTATACTTACCGCTTTCCTTAATGACATCCCCCGAACAAAACAAACCCATGAATCGTCAAAACTACAAAACAAAAAACTTTGTATTCCCAAAATGGTGCACCCAAGTTAGTGGGAAAGCGTAAGCAATTACTGTCTTGGGAAAACGAAGTAAAATGAGGAAGTTTTTCCATAAAAAAAAGGCTTGCTACCATTCATGTCTTCGAGTTGCTCTATGCTTTAAGTTGCTTCATAGTGCTAGAAACTAAAAGTTGATCGCAATTAACAACTTAGTTGCCTAATGGTTCCTTGACCTTGATTTTGAGATTAAGCAAGCGATATGTCACTTAGGATATTTGCAAAGAATGTATGCGATCAGTAAAAAGTCCAAAAAGTTTAATTTTATAAATTTGTTGAGTTGAAAATTTTGAATCAAATGTAAAAGTTTTTCCAAGTACCGCCCAATCTTTCGCATTTCACTGTGAGAAATTTGCAAGATACCAAAATCTAAAATATCGAAACTGAATTATTTATAGATCTTGAAAAATGATATCTCACACTAAGTAAAAATAAAACATAGCATTCTCACCTTACAATCTTGTAAATGTCAACCAAAATTTCGAAAATTAAAATCTCGAATACCTGCTCAAAATTGAGTGGTCACATAATTAGCGGGATTTTTATTTGCAAGATCTCGAATGCGAGTTTTTCATTTGCACGGTTTTGTAATTTGTGCCCAATTTAAAAGGCCGTTGATAAGGTCAACTAGCTACATTAATTGGTTGTGGATTTGTTCTAATGGGATTTTAAAGTATTTTTTTTAAAGTCATTCCAGGTACCTGAACAAAATTTTTAGGTACCTAATTAAGGTTATCTTAAGAAACAAATATTAAATATTATTATTAAAGGTCACCTAGATTCATTGGTGACATACATTTTTTAAATGAATTTTCAAAGTTTTTTCATGGTTCAGTATTACTTTTTGAAAATTCTATGCCTGAAAAATTATCTACTGTTACTACCTGCCCTTAAATGACCAGTAACCTTTCCAAGAGTACATATACGGGATGCCATGAAATTTGTCATCTGATTCGGTGTACGGTGTCAGAAATGTTCACAAAATCATCAAATCAATTTCAAATTATTTTTAAGGTTAAACAAAAAGTAGAGTTCTGTATTATTCTTGAAATGAAAACTTTTATTGTATTTCTGGCAGAAGAATTATTTTTTCAACTTTTCACGAACGATGTACATATCGTCGGCCTTCTGTCAAAACCTATCAAGTCCTTAAATGACATTTTAATGTACTTTTAGTCAACAATAATTACTGAATTCGAATATCAATGTCTAGTAACGGTGTCATGGTTTCTTTTGGCTCTATCAACCAGTTTAAAAACCTTTCTTTATCTAAAATTCCATTTTATTACCTTTTAAATCGGTGTTTTGTGTCTTCTAAGCAATTTTTAAAATTTGAAATTTGTTTTGACAGAAGGCCCACGATATGTATTTACTTTGATTTTTGTGTTTTAACTCTTTAAATACGCACGGTTAATTAAAATAAATTTGAAGGCGGATTATATCATATGAGCAGTGAAATTTCTTGTTTATGATTGAATTCATCTGTTTAATATTTTATATCTGGGAAAAGCCCCAGGGGGGGTCATGACCCCCTTGACCCCCCCTTGTATCCGCCAATGATTCGGAGTGTTAAACTCATTTTTTTTGTTAAGTTTCCCTTACCGTTTCAAGTCTTCTTGCAAAGACCTAGTGACTGTATAGAATAATAACTTTAGTTTTTCCTTAAGGAAACTACTCCTTTTCTTTGGAAACAAAGTTAAATTTATTTATTCATTTGGGTTAATACTTAAATTCTACTTTTCGTTATTTATTTGGTTGTTTCGTTTCTTTTTTGTTTGTTGAAAGTAACAAAGTTTATTCTAAAACAATCTTTTTTTAGAAAAATTTTTGTTCTAAACTTATCTGTTTCATTGTTACCGTTGCAATTTTTTTTAAGAAACATGTATTGTTTTCTTTATTGTTTCTTCGAAAAGTTTCTTGTTAGTTTTATAATTATCTTATATTTTTTTTTTTGTTAAAAGTAAGTTTTTGAAATTACTATAAATTTTCAAAGATTTGTTATTTAAGTTTTTTTTTACTATTTTTCTAACAGTAAATTAGGATAACTTCATATTTTCAAGTTTTTTGATTCACTAGTTATAATTTTCTTGGTTAAAGAATATAAAGAGTTCTTTGAAAGACTCACCTTTTTGTTATATCGGGTTTTTCAATAAAAGCGCTACAAAAGTTTTTTTTAAATAAATCAAAAATGGTTTTGGATAGCAATGAAATTCTTTATTCCTGTGAAAGTACGTTCGATTCCATTGTGTATGGTACTCGATTTCTTTTGCATGGCCACCACGGGCATGCTTGCAGAAGTCCAGACGCTGAACCCAATTTTCGATGGTTTTCAAGCATAAATCGGCCGATACTGCTGCAATTTCACGTTCGATATTCATACGAAGTTTATCAATCGTCGCTACTTTATTGGCATAGACCATAGACTTGACGTAGCCCCACAGGAAATAGTCTAACGGCGTCAAATCGCACGACCGAGGCGGCCAAGCGACTGGACCATTTCGTGAGATAACACGTTCTCCAAACTTGGTTTCCAATAAATTGATTGTGACATTCGCTGTGTGGCTTGTGGTGCCGTCCTGTTGGAACCACATGTCCTCCAAGTCCATATCATCCAATTGGGGCCAAAAATATTCGGTTATCATTGAACGGTAGCGACCCCCATTCACAGTAACGTGCCGGTCTTGATAATCACGGAAGAAGTACGGCCCAATAACGCCGCTGGCCCGTAAACCACACCAAACCGTAATTTTTTCGAGATGCAATGATGACTCATGGAGTACGTGTGGATTGCTGCCTGACCAATACCGCATATTTTGTTTATTGACGAAGCCATTCAGCCAGAAATGAGCCTCATCGCTGAAGATGAGTTTTCGATGAAAATCCGAATCATTTTCAAGTTGTTGCTCAGCCCAACTCACGAACATACGACTCTTCTGGTGGTCAAGCGGCTTCAGTTCTTGCGTCAATTTAATCTTTTAAGGGTGTAGGCCAAGACCTTTTCACAAAATTCGCCACAACGACGTCACAGAGATGCCCAACGCTTGAGAACGACGTGTGAGAGACACATTTGGGCTTTCTGCAACTGAAGCCTCAGCGGCAGCAATATTCTCGACACTACGGGCAATTCTTTGTCTCACTGGCACGGGAACATTTTGTACTGTGCGTGGGGATTCAAATTTTTCCACTAGACGCTCAATTGTTGATCTGCTAAGACGGTTATGACGACCATAAATTGAACGTAGCACTCTTAACGTTGAGGCCACTGACTCCGAATTTCGGAAGTAAATTTTAATAATTTCGACTCGTTGTTGGCTCGTATATCTTTCCATCATGAAATGGCAAACCTTACTGAAGAGAAATGTCGAAAGAGCAGCAAGAAATATGGCGTCGTTTGCTGTCCCTGTCACTCTACTTTTGTAGCGTCCCTGTTGAAAAACCCTTATAATATTTTCGTTTTTGTTGAGAACAATTGTTCGTATTTAAAAATTTAGTGATGTCGCTCTCAAACCAAGAAGAAGAAGATCGCATCAACAGTATGATAAAAAACACTGAAAGCTAGATTAACTAGTTGAGATCCTAACACTAGACAACGAGTGATGTATTCTCCTCTCGCATCTGATGGGCAAATCTGATCCGCGTCCAACCTGCCTGGTAGTTCCGGATTTCGACTTGATGACGTTGATGCTGGAACCTACAGTTCTGCTTCAGTTTCGACTCCGTCCACGTAGGACACCAATAGAACCAATGCACCGAAATCAGTAAAGAATGTACCAACCTGACGGGTTCCAGGATATATATCATGAATGCTCCGATTAATATTCCAACTCCACACAACTACCAGCCTGCACCGTATTTCAGCTCATATCTACCTCCGGGATTCAAAGTTCCAGTTAAGATGTATAAATGGGGTCTAAAGTTTGATGGTCAAACAACGACGATGATCGTCGAAGACTTCGTCTTTGGACTTGAGACCCTGCAGAGTCAATACGCCTGCCCATGAACGGAAATCTTAAGGGATTTCCTTCTACTCCTCTCAGGATCTGCCCACAATTGGTTTTGGCCGTTTTAACGGAACAATTATCGTCCTGACTCGCCAACATTGAAGGACGCTCTGATGCTCCAGTTTAAAAACACTCGATCTGACTTCGAGATAATTCGAGACATTATGGATCGCAGGCAGAATTCCTGGGAGAGTAGTGAAGATTTCTTCTTCGCGATTAACAAAATGAAATTCCAGTTGAGGATCCCAATTCCGGAGGTAGAGATGGCGCGAATTCTTAAACGGAATCTTAATGAGAGAATTGGTAAATTAGTATACCCACAACCTATTTTCTCCTTAGATCAACTGAGGACTGTCTGCAAGGACGCAGAAGCAGCCTTTTTGAGGAGAAAACGAGACGCACCGAAAACATTTGTTAAGCTCCCAGCTTGCTGCTTATCAGTTTGGCGGAACTCGTCCGAAGATTCCTCCTCGGAAGTTTTGCGGATGCTACAAGCCTAGTGAGGTACGGGACATTTTTTGCTACAAATGTGGCTAAGAGGGTGTTATAACTCCGCGTTGTGTCCGGTGCAATTCGGGAAACCGGTTACCAGGACGCAAAAGTTGCGGTGGAATCGCGTACCAACGCGAATTAGAACTCCCAATAATTTTAAAGGATTATACACAAGCTAAAAGAGAGATGATTAGAAAGAGGGCTTAAAAATTTTATTTATAAAAAAAAAATATTTTATATATTAGGAATATAAGTAACAAAGAATATTTTAAGACTAAACAAATTATTTCTATTTTCTATGAAAAAAAGAAGATTCAAGAAAACAAATCCAATAATCCTCGTCGCCAGTAAAAAGTTTTTTTCATAAAAAAAAATTATTTTATATATTAGGAATGTAAGAAACAAAGAATATTTTAAGGCAACGCAAATTATTTCTCTTTTTTAACAAGTTTAATATCAATGATATTATAGATGAATATATTTTGATAAGGCAGGTATTAATTTAGCAAGTACTCAGATACAACAAGGGCGAACAAAAGCTCAAAGATTATGCCAATTAATGGACAAGGTAATTCCTGCATGACCTAGGGATCGTTTCTTTGTGTATCTTGACGATCTGCTTATCATCATGTTGCCGGATTTTAAGACGCATATTACTTTGTTAAGTGAAGTAGCCGACTATTTACGCAGGACTAACCTAACCATCAACATGAAGAAGTCAAAGTTTTGCTTCAAAGAGCTGAAGTATTTGGGCTTCATAGTTGGTGACGGTAATCTTAAGACCGATCCTGCAAAGATGTAGGCAATAGTGGATTTCCCTATTCCCAAAACCCCACGACAGTTTCGGCGGCGTTAACCATGGCACCGGTTCTTTCGCATCCGGACTTCACAAAGATCTCATATCCAATGTGATGCGTTGGATGCGGGAATCGGTACTTCCAAAGGAACGAGGAAGACGAAGAAGTGCCAACTGCGTAGTTTTCGCAGAAATTCGACAAGAGCCAGAGATATTTCAGTGTGACCGAGAAAGAGTTCATGGCAGTGGTGATGGCCGTGCAAAAATTCAGGCCGTATGTTGAGGGCATGGATTTTACGGTTGTTACTGATTACTCCAGTTTTCAGTGGCTGATGAGTATGTTTCTACAATCGTATGCCTTCGACATACAGCACCGAAAGGGTACGCTAAATGTAGTTCCAGACACTTTCTCGGGCTTATGTTGATTCTGTGGCTATTGGTGAAATGGCACTCTTAGTAGATTAGAGCTTTAATGAATTCATATCTGAAGAATACACTAGCTTGATAGACACAATTAAAGCCAACGCAAAACAGCTCCCAGATTTGAAGGTAGGTGAAAGGTTTGTGTTCAAACGCGCGTTTCGATCTGTAGTGATGAGGTCAATGCCAAACATACGTGGCTTCTGTGGATACCATCGGGTCTCACAGAAGAAATTATAAGCAGGGCTCATGACCCTCCACTAGTTGCTCACGGTGGCATAGAAAAAACGTTAAGTCGAAGTCGCCAACACTTTCACTGGCCTAATATGACCGTTTAAATTCGGCAATATGTGTCTAATTGTAGTGTAGTTAAACAAAGTAAGGTGTCTGTCTATTCAAGTGTCTCGCCCACCTATCGTTACCTCTTACAGTAGTAATCGCCTTTTTGAAAACATATATGTTGACTTTTAAGGGTCTTATCCGAGGTCGAAATTGGGTAACGCCTGTGTTTTTGTTGTTCTGGACCATTTGTCCAAATTCGCCTTATACATGCTAATTCTTCAACCATCGTTAAATTTTTGCGTCAAGATGTGTTCAATGTGTTCGGTGTTCTAAATGTCATACACTCCGACAATGGGAAACAATTTCTGGCGAAGGAGTTCCAAAACCTCTTGTCCAAATACGGAATAAGGTACTTCAAAACCGTCAATTATGCACCACAATCGAATGCGTCAGATAGGGTTAACCGCTCGGTGTTAGCAGCTATCCGATCATATCTCAAAAATGATCAAAGAGAATGGGATGTTCACTCAGCGATATCGAGTGTGCCTTGAGAGGTTCTGTTCATAGTTCTACTGGTGTGTCACCTTATTTTGCCTTATTTGGTACTAATATGATGACGCATGGTAGTAGCTATTAACTGGCACGTAAATTTAACAGGGTAGACAACAGCGAGTTATTTATTAACTATTCTCCGACAAAACCGATTGCAGTGCATCAGAAATGAGGTTCGTGAACACATTTTGAGAGGAAACGACACAAAAATGTTCGATACCTGCCCGGACAGGAAGTGTATCGAATAAAATTTCACTGTTAGTTATATTAATCTTCAACACTGTATTTATCTTTATGTTAAACCTTGCACTTAGTACCTGATAAACTACAATTTAATCTTCTTAAATAAGTCCATCTAGCTATTCAAATAGTTATGTTATTTATTTTGTTTAGTATTTGTTTTTACATGCCACTGTATTTAATGAACGTACTCAATGTTATTTATTTATTTATTTCTAATTTATTAAAAAAATCTATTTATTAACTTTATTTATTAAAACTATAATTATAACACCTGTGATATTTTCATCTTATACTAATTATAATTAGTATCCGCAAAGATTAAAAACTAGCATCTGTGATATTTACCAACTTAGATAGTATTTAGGAACTGTGATAACCAACTGTGATATTTTTTTTGGATATAGGTAGTATAAGGTTTTATTATTTATTTAGTTATTGACATTATTGATTAACATGAATCTGGTATTGGAGCAGTGTTGATTCGATCGTAAGGTCGTAGCAAAACGTTTCTTTCCGGCGTATTCTCCATCTGGCTTTGGCCAACCGATCTTCTTATAATAGGGTTTTCACACCAAACCCCAAAACCGGGGTTTTCGGCGAAAACTTTTCAAAAACCTGAAAACCATTCACACCAAACATTACATGTTTTCGTTTGACATAACAGTTTTTCATTAATTAACCACTTACAATTTTCTATTCTTTTTGTTGTTTTCTTCCATTTTATGAAAGTAAAATGGTGATTATTTAATAAATTTGATACATATGAATAATTTTAATTACCACAGGCAAAATATTATCAGTTTTAAATAAATTTAATGATTTTGATATTGGAATTTTTTTTTTTGAAAGCATTCAATCAGTTTCTTTTTTGGCATTTTATTAAGCACTGAACTTTTTAAGAGGTACGTTTGTTTTGTTCATCTCTGAATTCCAACATGTTTTCGACAGGTTTTATATAAAACTTGTGTTTTACGAAAACCTGAAGTATAAAAATATGCATGGGAAAACTTGTGTTTTCGATTATATTTTTTCCAAAACCGATATTTTTACGAAAACCGCGTTTTGGGTACGGTGGGAAAAGGTTATAAGACACATTGTTTATTGGATTGTGTTTAGGAGTCAGCTCTTTGTTCATGGCCTTGGCCCGGCTTAGAACGTGGGTTGCTCTCCACAGCTGGCGTTTGTAGCTTCCTCGGGCAAATGTTAATATCCATCCATAAAATATCTGGAATTAATGAAAACCGAAATTTTTGTAATACTTCAAAAAGATAAAAGATACTTGCCTTGTAATTATATCGTCATATTTAAAGCATAATGAAATTTATTTCAAGATAATCTTTCTCTGCCCATGCCGCCATGTTGCCGCCATGTTGCCGCCCGAAAGTACAATGATTTTTGTTTCAATTTCAATCCTTAAAACAAGATCAGGAGACCACAGACCAAAAGCATTCACCAAAGAGATAACCAAGTACGACACATACTCAAAAAAAGGGCAAATCGCCCAAATGTCAGTTGGCTTACAGTTTAATGTGAGTACTTGTGGACATTAGAGCACATGTGAGCACATATTAAAAGGAATACTTACTTTAGAGGAATAAATACTTACCTAAAGGTGAATTTTTGAATTTACCTCAACCTTTCCTTGATTTTATTATGGCTTTTCGCTATCGATAAGTTTCGGAAATGTTAAATATCATATCTCTTTTTCGTTCTTTTTATTGGAGTATATCCAATGAAAGCACGAATTTTGTTGCCGACGACCGGATGCCTTTATAGAACCCAGTATTTAAAAGTGACAGTTCGCACTTCGAAGTGACTGTTGAGGTTAATAATATTTATTATTATTATTATTTATTAGCTATACTGCCTCAATACTATATAACATTTCATTTTCATTTTTCATTATATGAATATTTTATTCATTATATTGATTTTCTTATACAAAATTGTTTTTAAATAAATACAATATATTTTATGCACGGGCAAAAGCCTCACCCATTTATGTCCACTCGTTTCTGCTAGCTGGTTTTTAGAACCATAGCCTGTCGAAAGCATATAGCATCTCTCCATCTTTTTGGTTGACGCCCAACTAGTCTGGTACCATTATAAGGTGTCCACTCGGTACATTCTTTTGTCCATCTGCCGTCTGAATTTCGCATGACATGTCCTGTCCAGTCCCATTTCAGCTTTCTTGTCTTCCAAGCAACATCTTCAAAACATGTCCATCTGCGTATGTCAGCGTTTCTTTCTCGTTGCGACCTTCTTATTCTTGGGGTTGCTCTTTCCATTGACCTTTGAGTTATTGCCAGCCTCCTTTTCAACGATACGTTGTTACTCCATGTCTGGGACCCATACGTAAGCACTGGTAAAACCGGGGAGTCGAAGATGTATTTTTTGGTAGCTTTGGAGATATTAGAATCCAGCATTGGTTTAACGTCCCAAAATTGCCTCCAACCGTTTGTTATTCTTCGCGAAACCTTCTTATTCTCCCTTCCATTAAAAGAAACTAACTGTCCTAGGTATATAAACTCCTTCACATATTCTAACATCTCTCCATTTAGAAACATAGGTGTTCTACTCGCATTTGTCATCACTTTGGTTTTGTATTCATTAGCCTGTAGACCTGCTTTCGAGCACTCAAGAGAAAGTTCATTGATTATCTTCTGAAGATCTTCCGGATTATCACTCATCAGAATAATATCATCCGCAAACCTCAAGTTTGAAAGATATTTTCCATTGATTTGTATGCCAATGCTTTCCCAATTTAACTTTCTAAAGCATTCTTCTAATATGGCTGCGAAGAAGGGTGGTGAAATTAGGTCTCCTTGTTTCGTTCCGCTTTGTAGTCTAAATGGTTCTCCAAATTTCTTTGTTTTTATTTATGCCGTAGAAGAGTCTAAAATATTTTTAAATATTCTAACCCAGTGACCATTCACACCTTGATTAAGAAGTGATTTCCACATGAAGTTTTGATCGAAAGTATCAAATGCCTTTTTAAAATCAATAAATATAAAATAAACTGGAAATTGGTACTCTCTACTTTTTTCAATGGTTTGATTGACTGCCTGAAGGCGATCTTGAGTCGAAAAACCCGATTGAAATCCTGCTTTCTCCACTGGTTGATGTTGACCCAGCTCCACTTCAAGCCTTCAAGGTGCATTTTCCAAAATTTTTGTAAATATTTGAAATTAGACTAATTGGTCGATGGTTGTTGATGTCATCCTTTTTTCCCTTTTTATGCAACAGCGTTATAAAGGACTTTGTTCATTGGTTGGGAATTTCTGCAGTTGTTAATATTTCGTTAAAAATATCTTTTAACCAGACTGAAGATATTTCGATTCCAAACTGAAGGATTTCTGTTTCGACCCATCACTACCTTTGCTTGTTTCATTGCCAAGTTCCATTAGAGCCTTTTGTATTTCGTCTTTCAAAAAAGGTTAAATTTCTTCTGATTCTTCTTCTAACCTCCGGTCTAGATTATCGTTGATTGGATTTTCCTGGTCGTTTGAATATAGAGTCTTGTAGAATTCGATTGCAACTTGGTTTATTTGTTTTCTCTTTCGAAATTTTTCGTTGTTTTTTGAAAAACCTAATTTCATACTTTGCTTAACTTTCCTTATTGATTTTGTGCTATCTAATAGTTCTCTCATTATATTCCCTAATTTCTTGTTTGCTTCTTTTCTTTATCTCCTTCCTTACGATTCGAAGTTCCATCCTTTCGTTTAGTGAAATATTTTCAATTTTTTTAAACATTCCTTCGTTTTATCATGTTTTGAGCAACAATTGATATTTTGCTTTCGTTTTTACTTTCTATACTCTTGGAAAAATGCTTCGAACATATTATTTTTAAAGTTTTTTTTCGAATTGATCATATTTTTCTTGAAATGTTCTACTAACACTTGATTTCTTCAAAATGCCATATCGGAGTTTTAATTCTTTGTTGTAATTAGTAATTTGGTCTTGGCTGGGTTCTTTTTGTAGTGCCTTGTGGATTTTGTGGTTAAACTTTCTTGTCTTATGACTGATTATTATTTTGGCTCTTACCATCCTGTGATCTGAGTCGTGATCAAACTGATTCAACACATCATGCCATAACCATTTCAACTTCCTTTCTCCTCGATAATTTCTACTTCCATATCCATATGGTTTCACTAGTAGTTCTTCTCCAGGTTGCCCAAATCCAATACGTGCGTTGAAATCTCCCATTACTACTAGTAGTTCTGACCTGAGTTGGTTAACACCTACATCAAGTGTTTTGTAGAACCTCTCTGTAGTGCTTCAATAGAAGCAGTACTAGTTGGATCATATGCTTGTATGACAACAGCTTCGACTCTTCCAATTCCGATCTTTAATCCAATTATTCTTTCACTGTATCCTTTTATTTCAATAATAGATTTTTTCCATCGCTCGTGTACTAGAAACCCTACTCCATATTGCCCTTTGGTCTGTCCAATATATGAGAATATATGTCCTTCTTTGGTTTCCATAATTTCTTCTCCTAATCTTCGAAATTTGGAGAGGCCAATTATATCCCAGTTAATCTTTTTCCTTGCAATTTCAAATTCATTCATCCTCTCTTCTGATAGAAGAGATTGGGCATTGTAAGTACATATTGACAATTCATTTTCTGGTCCCTTCTTTTGCTTATTCTCATTTGGATTTTGGGGTGGTGTTGTAGGTGATGGTGTTTAGTTTTTTGCCTTTGCGCTTTTTGCTTTTGAAACGCGTTCTTCTCTTTTCGTCTCTGCATCTTCCATAGACATATCATCTCTGAGATAAATTGGATCTCTACTTTTTTTCCGTAGTTCTGCTTTGTTTTTCATAATTTCATCTTTTTTCTTTAAAGTAAGTAACCCTACTAATGGGTCTGTTCCACTGATCTCTATAATACACTGGATAGCGTTTCGACATAAGAAAGTTGCTTCCATTTGAAGAATTGTTATATTATGAAGCTGACCACTTTTTTTTATAACAATATGACTGTATAACAATTTATACAAAATAATCCACTATGAAGACGTCAAATTTCTGTTCGTTGCTCACCCCCACAATCTCTTTGCTAACATTGTTGTGTTTGTAATTTTATTTCATTCATAAATGGTTTAATGAAACGGAATTACAAATATAAAGAGTGTGACAAGGAGGTAAAATCGTAAAAAAACACAGACTATGTAATCGCATTCTCCTCATCATACTTATCAGCTGTTTTGTTCAACTTGTTTGGAAACTGAAATAATGAACGAAGTCGATGGTTCCCATATCCCATCTACATATTTACTATTACCTATTTAAACACCTTTCTATTGATATAATTCTAGTGCTATTGGAAAATAATAGCTCAAACAAAATGTACACAATGAATAACTTAATGAAAAAAAAATTATAAAATAAACTCCCATTAAGTTTTTTCCTTTCATATCATTGGTCTGTTTCTCTTTCTTCAGATTGAAATTTCGGAAGCAGGTTTTTGTGTTAATGTAGACGTCAAATTATGAAGCCGACCACCTAATTGTCATCTTCAAATGGAAGCAAGAAAACTGTTATACATTATAAGGAATACACTATCCAGTGTATATAGAGGTCAGTGGTCTGTTCGTGTTACCTTTCTTTCCTAGTCTGTAGATGAAATCAATGTCCCGTGTTCCCAACTCTACTCCCAAGTCATTCGTCACTAGCTCAATTATAAATTTTTCAAGCTCATCCACACTTTCTTCTACTTTTTCTATATTGGAGACAATTATATTTTTCATTTGCAACATTCTATCTAGTCGCGTGATTTGTTTATCATGTTCTTCTTATTTTTGATTGATTGATATAATTCCTCTAGATATTTGCTCAATTTTTGTTTCCATGCTTTTTTTTCAAAATTTCGATATCATTTTTTAATTAATTTCTGGTATTTTTAATTTCCCTTAAAATTTCCTCTAAACTCATTTTAATGAAGTTTGGCAGCACTCTTAAATCGAGATTTGATTCGAGTCTCATTGTAGTTTAACGGTTCTTTTTTTTTTTTTTTTTTTTGTAAATTCATTTTTATTTTTTAATTATCTTAGAACTATCTTAAAGCTAGACAAAAATTCATAAAAACTAGCCTACTTATCAATATCTTAAAACTAACTTACTGGCCCCAGTCGGGCGCTCTAAGTTAAACTATAATAACTTAATGCTAATGGCTTTCGGCCTAATAACTATCTTAATACTAAATCCAGGTCGGTTTTATTTTTTACCGAGAAGAATTTCACAAAAAACTCGGTATCTATGTCTTTATTTTTTGGTTTTATATAAAACTTACAAACTACATAAAACTAAATTAAAGCTAATTAAAACTACTTAAAACTACTTACAACTAATTTTAAACTAATTACAACCTACTTATAAGCTAATTACAAACTAGAACAGCCACAGCAAGCATTTTCCGGTTTTTATAATTTTTTTGTATTTTTGTTGATTTTATAATTTTTTTTGGTGTTTTTGTATGTTTTTTTTTTTTTTTTTTTTTTTTTTTTTTTGTTTGTGCCTTCCTGACTGTCCCTACTTAAAACTAACTACCTAAACCTATGTAAGTCGGCCATACAAGAGAAAATAGCAAGGTCAACTATTAAATGTCTGAAGGAACTTCATCTTCGTTTTTCAACCACCAGAACTGGTTCTCCTGCTTTACCCTATCTCTTCGGTCCCGTTCGGACACAGTCCTACTGAACCGAAGGTGCTCAGCTCCGTCTTGTGCGAGGACGTCCCGACTGTACAGGAGCCGCCGATCTACAGTTCTCCGGCAGACGTGGTAGATTAGCGGAACCGCCGCTCTATCCTGGATCAACCCTCGACTGTCTAGATGGAGGAATGCATCGGGCGGAATGAAGCCGCTTAGACGCACACTCTCGTAGTATTCGTTGTTGGGGTAGTAAGCCCCGAAAATTAAGCTGTTAGACGAGGACATCGCTCTTGCAATGTGACCTCGAATAAGCTTCAGCAAGAAATTATCTATCCTGTTTATGTTGGCCCCGTTGTATAGAGCCAGGTTGGAATAGTAGTGTTTGTACTCCGACTCTGGTGTTCTGTGCAATCCAAGGCAGCGTCGAAGACACTGCCTCTCAAACACCCGAATCTTTTCCATTTGAGATGGGGCAACGTTGAACCAAACCGGGCACCCATAGGCAATCATCGGCCGGATAAGGGCCATGTAGCAAATCACCTTCACCCTGCTGTCAAGCCGGCTGCTATAAAACAACCGTTTCGTCAGGGCGAAAGCTCCCCTAGCCCTGGCCAGAGCAGCATTTATATGTCTGTCGAAATACAAATACTGATCCATCCAGATGCCAAGGTACTTTACTACACTTTTACTCGCCAGTGGATGTCCATTTGGTCCTACGATCACCAGCTTGCGCCAGTTCTTTCTCGTATCCCTTGTGGCTCCACGCAACGGAGTCCTAAACAAGATAGTTTCTGATTTCTGAAAGTTGATTTTCAGCTTCCAGTCATCGCAATATCGCTGAATCTTCTCGAAGTCACGCTGCAAAAGAATCCTGATGACCTCGACTTTTGGAGCTGTTCTGTACGCAATTAGATCGTCGGCATACGCAATTGCCTGAGTTAGACTACTTATCAGATCGCTGGTGTAAATGCTGAATAGAATCGGCGAGTTGACCGCTCCCTGCTGAAGACCATTTTTAATATTAAAGGTTGTGGCAGAAGTTACATTGCCACTCTTGACAACAAACTTTCTGCCATTGAGCATATCATAAAGCATATATAATAGTGGTTTACTAATGCCAAGTCTGGTCAGCTTTAGATAAAGACCCTCTAACCATACGGTGTCGAAGGCCTTCTCCAAATCAACCAGACAGGCACCCGTACACTGCTTCTTAGATTTGTTCCATTGGACATCAGAAACGAGTTTCGATGCGGCATGAATAGTGTCATGTCCCGCCTTAAAACCGAACTGATTGTCCGGTATGATATTATTGTCCTCTGCCCACTTAGACAGAGCTCTATTGATAACTTTTTCGAAAACCTTGCTGATACTCGGAAGAAGACTTATCGACCGGAGATTCGCCGGATTGGAGTTGTCCTTTCCCTTTTTCGGGAGAGGATGCACCACAGCTGTCTTCCACCGCACTGGATAATATGCATTATTCAGAGCGTTGTTAAACAGAGTAGTATAAATGTCTACTGCTTCTTGAGGTAAATGTCGAAGTACAACGTTGGATATGCCATCGACTCCTGCTGACTTCTTCTTCTTTAATGAATCGAAGATGAGCTGGAGCTCCATCTTCGTAATTAACAGGGAACTGGGCCCATTTCGCTCGGCGATTATGGCGTTTGCCAAATGATCTTCATTGAACCCGGTGAAACCAAGGTTCTCTGATCGCCATTGCGTTATGTCATTCCGAAGGTAGAAGTGGTGGAGCAAGGCTCTGTTTTCCAGGTCATGATTGGGGCGAATGCAAGCATTCACCTTGTACACTTGCTGGAAAGCAGCCCCCACAGCCTCCACTTTCTCCTGCGGATCTTCGACAATGAAGAGGTCATCGTCCAAGACGGCGTCCTCTGGATTAATTCCTGCTGTCAGAAGTACGTCTCTGTTGTCCGTCGTTCTCTGAAGCTTAAGACAAGGAAGGTCGTTCTGATCATTCCTTCTAAATATCTTGTTAATTTGCGGAAACATGCTCGGGTCGCTAGCATTAACGGCCCGAATTTTGTTGTCCCAATACAAATTAATTGACAACCGATAGTTCTCTTTAATTAGTTGGTTGATGTTTTTGATCGACGACTTCAGTGTCCTAATCTCCAGATGGTGAGGGTCAGTAAACCGTCGGTACAAGAGTTTTAGTCTTGTCAGCAGTCCACTTTTTTGTCTGTGTAGTGCGTCAATGGTTGCGTTTCGATACATGTCGGTTGCGTCCCGTTGCTTGTATTTCGGTATTGTTCTGTTCATTGTTCGTTTGATTGTCTCATCTATTTGTTCTAGGTATTGGTCTATTTCGTTATTTGTCAAATTCCTGTCATTTGGTGGGGATATGTTATTCGAACTGATTTCGCTCGATAAGGCGTTGGTAAAGCGTGGCCAGCGCGCCTTACTGTAATTGTAAGTATGCACAGGTACATACTCATCCAACTCCACGAGCTCGTTCGGAAGCTGTATTACGGCGGCAAGTCCGCAGTGATCGCTGTCGTACTCGATCGTTCGTAAGCAGTTTCTTGGTCTTTGACCCACAGTGTCAGTAATTGTCAGTCTTGCGTCTATTAGCAATAGATCCAGATAGGCACCGCTTCTTGGAAACGATGGCCGATCCGTAGCCAGCAGGTCGACACCATACTCAGTGTTGTATCGACTCATCCAATTGAAAAGATGAATACCTCTTTGATTTTGAATTTGATTTCCCCAATCTTGGTGTTTGGCATTCAAATCACCGGCCATGAGAAAGTAATTTTCCTCCAAGCTCAAGTGTAGACATTCGAAAAGTTTTTCAAGCTCTGTCATAAAATCAGTTGGCTGATGTGATGCCGGTGCATAAGCCGCGATCACATACATTCGCTTCCCCTGTTGGAGAGGAATGCATACGATGCACGCCTCTAACAGCCGAAATCTGCGCAGATCGCTATTATATATAACTTTATGATTAATGCCTTTTCGTATGAAGATTGCGACGCCCCCCCCTTGAGTGGAGTTGGGTCGATCTCTTCTAACGATATTGTAATTGTTGTTAGTCAACTTATGTTTCTGGTTCAGCTTAGTTTCGCTGGCCATAAACACATCTGGACTTTGGTCTTTCAACAATTGGAAAAGATTAGTTCTACGTTCGGTCCTAATCAGTGAATTTACATTCACAGCAAGGATCCTAAGAGGCCTCTCCGACAGCGCGCCTTTAACCTCTAATTTGCGTTAGGCTAGGCAAAACAGAGTAGAGATAGTCTACCCTAGTCGCCTGCTCCTTTATCTGGGTCTGAAGTCCTGTTAACTGGCCTTGAATTGCCAGCAACATACTTCTAATTTCGGCCTGAGCGTCCGGTGCCTTTGGCACTAGGGCCGGCTGGGCTGCCTTAGCTGCAGGCTGTACCGTTTTTCCCCTTCCTGCCGCCATTTGGGCGTAGGAAATTTGGGGATTAACGGGCGTTGCTGTAGGAGCACGCGTTGATGGGCGTATCTCTACCGCTGTCTGCTTAGCCGCTTTGTTGTTTCTTATTTGCTGAAAAGCTGAGCAACCCCGATAATTAGCAGGGTGCCCCTCCTTTCCGCAAAGTGTACATTTAAGCTGGGTCATGTCTTCGACCCGTTCTTCACCGAGCTTGCACTCCCCCTTAATGTGGTCCTCACCACACTTAACGCAGCGTGGCTGCATTTCGCAGTTTGCTGCAGCGTGGCCAAACCTTTGGCAGCGCTTGCATTGAAGCATGTCGCCGCTTCTCTTTAATTTATCCCAAGTTACAACCTGGTAGTTGAGAACGGAGATACTTCTCAACCTATCCAGTTTGCTGCTGGGCGATAGCTGGACTAGGAAGAACGGCAAAGACCGCTTCTCCCGTCTGGCTCTGACTGTAGCGAACGGCTTGACCCCGATAAAGTCGAGATCGTCGCTCGCTTTTTGACGGAGCTCATTTAAGAGCACCTGTGGTTCCGTGCAGGAATCTATGCCCTTCAAGAGGACCGTCTGATATTTATCCACTTTGGGGGTAAAACTGAAGAACTCAGTCGTGGATTTCTTTAACAATTCTTTTATAATTTTATGCTGCGCCACTGTTGAGCAGTGGATAGCATGTCTATCTTTATTTAAACGTTTAATAAAAAAGTTTTGGCCTATGGCCGACTTACATAGGTCAATAGTTTCCTGCAATTCCATTTTGTAAGTGTTTATTGGTGGCACTTTTTCTTTTTTATTTTGGGGTGGCTGTGGCTGCTGCTGGTGTTCTCCTTGCTGCTGCTCGTTCCGCTTCTGCTGACTCCGCTCCTGTGGCTGCTGCTGCTGCTGCTGTGTTGTTTTCTTTTTTTGCCGTTGTTCCTGCTGCTGCTGCTGTGGTTGTTTCGTTGGCTGCTGTTGTTGTTGCTGCTTATTTTGGTTTTGCTGTGGCAGTTGCTGTTGCTGTTCCTCTGGCTGCTGGCTTTTCGGTGGCAGCTCAGGCTGTGGCGCTGTCTTTTGTGGCGCCTGTAATATTTTTTTCTGCTCGCGCTCCTGCTTCTCCCTTTCGCGTCGAGCTTCTTGCTTTTGTCTGAGCGCTTCTATCAGTGGGGTCACGATGGCATTGAGACGTTCCATCTCCCCCCGAATGACATCTATTTTTTGGCTGATGGCCTGCTCATCCAATTCTTCTTGCGCCTCGTTTTCCTCTTCGGAGGACGCCTCTGTTGAGGTTAAACCAACAAGCACATTGCTGTTGGATTCCCCTGTAGTGTATAGACCCTCGCCACCTTCGGACATGTATTCGATGTCGTCATCGGATAGCGAGGTATCAAGTTGTTGATGAATTTTTGCTGCTGCTGACGTCTTTGCTGTGCGCGCCGTCTCCTTCACCCCAGCTGGCAGCTGGGCTGAGGTGGTGGTGGAGCGGCGCTTGACGAGGTTCGTCGCACAGCTTATCCTCTTCTTCCTCTTGTTTTTGGCATCGGCTGTTGATGCCGTTGCTTGTTTTGCCGTTGTTGCTACGGCACTAGTTGATGGTATGGCTGGTGGTGCCATCGCTTGCTTGCTTGTTGTTGTTGTTGATGCTACTGCACTAACCGTGACTTTGGCTGGTGGTGCCATAGCTGACTTTATTGTTGATGCTGGGGCACCTTTCGATGTCCCCGCGGTGTTGTTGGTTTGCATTTGCTGCTTTTCCCACTCAATGAAGTTTTCTACTTCACGATTGTGAAAAAAAGCAGCCAAATAATTTTTACCCGACTGGGACTCGAACCCGTGATCCTCTGGTTGTCGATCGGCCACCTCTACCACTGTGCTATTGCACTATTAAAAATAGCTGGTTATAATTAAAACTTTGAAAAGTCACTCCGATATTATTTAAAGAAAACTGTGAAAGCCGATAACGTGTGCACACTTCCACAGATCGAGATCGACTGAGTTTAACGGTTCTTGTCTATTTGACGTATATCGAATTTGTTATTTATACATTTTTTTTATGCGTGTTCTCGGTTTCAGTGATTTCTTAAATTTTAGTATGTATTTAAGTTAATATATTAACAGTTCTCCCTTTGACGAACCAATAATAAATCGGAACACCGGTTCTGGTGCCAAAAAATAATTTGTAATTTAAATATTCAACTTTTTCTTAAAAAAAAATACGGCCAAAATCGACAATCAAGACACAGCCAACCAGCAGCAACGGGTCAGTTTAATCGTTCTTTTTATTGGAGTATATCCAAAGAAAGCACGAATTTTGTTGCCGACGCCCGGATGCCTTTATAGAACCCAGTATTTAAAAGTGACAATTCGCACCTCGAAGTGACAGTTGAGGTTAATAATATTAGTTTTCACCTAATTTTCTTTGACGCGAGTTTCAGTTTCACCACTTAAGTCGATCGTGCCTGGTTGAAGCATAGCCCAAGCTTGGATTGATACACAGACACTGGGTATGCTCAGTAGCTCAGTAATAAGACAGTGATGTCACTATCAACTGTCGTCAAAAATAATTTCAGTTAATTTTATCGCTTAACATACTTTTTCTATTTACTAAGCAGTTTTTGATTTTTGAAAACAATGCGTTTAAGTCCTTAAATCACATATCTAGTTAACTATTATAAAAGAAAGAACCGGGCACTGATTCACTCATTCCATCTGATTCATCATTGTAAGGCTAAACTATAATATATAAAAAAATTTCAAAAAAAAATTCTTAATATTTGTTATTTTATGGAGTAGCGCATTAAGCTTGGATTTTTTAAAATTCCTTTTATAAGTAGAGTAAAATAGGGGAATTCTTCATAAGGGTTAAAAAACTAAAATCTAAACGTTAAATCATAGAGCTATAATTTTATTTTTATCAATAGATATTTAAATTTTTAAAATTTCATTCAAATCGAGATATGAATTAGTAATTCCAACAACAACGTTTTCATTAGTTTAAATGGTGGATGATTTCCTAGGAAATGGTTCGTTGTCTGGTATATGCTAATACGGTTTGGTATAGTTTTTGAGTATGTTTTTTTTTGGAAATTTAATGCTAGGAAAGTGACGTTTCTTACTAAATTTTTTTTAATTGTATTGCATAATATATGTACGTAGGCTAGACAGGTCGTCCTTCAATTTGGTTGATTTTTGGTTATTAGTTTGTTTAAAAGATGGTAGGGTGGGTAAGCAAAACTGCATTTGATCGAATGTAGTTTTTCATTAATCTTTTTTTTGCAACGGGATATGGTTGGTATTTTATTATGCCCGGAGAATAAGGTTTTTTTTTGTCGTTTTCAGTTATGGGAATGCTTTCAACTAGGTTTTTTTTTTATTTCTAGGTGGATGATTTGTAGGTAGGTATGTGCGGCTCGGTTTGGTTGCTGCTGCTGCTATTGGGCGCGTGGTCGAAAGAGACTTTTTTGAAGGGTATATTTTTATTTTCAGTTGGTATGATGCTTTGGTGGAGGATGAGGAAGGTTGTAGATTGAAGGTAAGTATGTGTGTTTGAGTTCGGAATTTTTCATTATTTAGTTAGGTAGGTAAGGTATGTAGTACCTCGTGGCATGATGCCTAGGAGAGGGGCTATACACCACGGGTGATAGCAACTTACTCATCGACATAACAACACCAGAGGCGTCTTCAGACGAAGAAGATGAGACGCAAAATGGCAAAAAAGTCGACGAGTTAACAAAAGAAAACGAGGAGCAACAAATCAGCAAGAAAATTGGAGCGATTGAAGGGGAGATAGTGTGCCTTAAAGCTCAACTTGCGACACTGGAGCAGAGGCAACAAAAAAATCAGCAACAGAATCAAAAACAGGAGACACAACAGCAGCAGACACATCAGTAGAAAAAGCAACAGGAGCGGAGTCGACAGCAGCAGGAAGATCACCAGCAGCAGTCACAGCCGCCCCAAAGTAAAAAAGAGAAGGTGCCGCCCATCAACACCTATAAGATGGAATTACAAAAGACCATAGACCTATGTAAGTCGGCCATAGGCAAAAACTTTTTTATTAAAAGGCTAAGTAAGGATAGGCATGCTACACACTGCTTCACAGTGGTGGAGCATAAAATTATTAAAAATTTATTTAAAGAATCCACGACTGAGTTCTTCAGTTTAACCCCCAAAATGGATAAATATCAAATGGTCCTCCTGAAGGGCATATATTCCTGCACGGAACCACAGGTGCTTTTAAATGAACTCCGTCAAAAAGCGAGCGACGATCTCGACTTTATCGGGGTCAAGCCGTTCGCTACAGCTAAAGCCAGATGGGAGAAGCGGTCTTTGCCGTTCTTCCTTGTTCAACTTTCGCCCAGCAGCAAACTGGATAGTTTGAGGGGTATCTACGTCCTCAACTACCAGGTTGTAACTTGGGATAGACTAAAGAGATGCCGTGACATGCTTCAATGCCAAAAGTTTGGCCACGCTGCAGCAAACTGCGAAATGCAGTCACGCTGCGTTAAGTGTGGTGAAAACCACATGAAGGGAAAGTTCAAGCTCGGAGAGGAAAGGGCGGAAGATATGATCCAGCTTAAATGTGCACTTTGCGAAAAGGAGGGGCACCCTGCTAATTATCGGGGTTGCCCAGCCTTTCAGCAAATTCGTACCAATAAAGCAGCTAAGCAGGCAGCGTTAGAGATACGCCCATCAACGCGTGCTCCTACAGCAACGCCTGTTAATCCCCAAATTTCCTACGCCCAAATGGTGGCAGGGAGGGGAAAAACGGTACAGCCTGCAGCTAAGGTAGCCCAACCGGCCCTAGTGCCAAAGGCGACGCATGCTCAGGCTGAAGCATGTTGTTGGCAATTCAAGGCCAGTTGACAGGACTTCACAACCAGATAAAGGAGCAGGCGACTAGGGTAGACTATCTCTACTCTGTTTTGCCTAGCCTAACGCAAATTAGAGGTTAAAGGCGCGCTGTCGGAGAGGCCTCTTAGGATCCTTGCTGTGAATGTAAATTCACTGGTTAGGACCGAACGTAGAGCTAATCGTTTTCAATTGTTGAAAGACCAAAGTCCAGATGTGTTTATGGCCAGCGAAACTAAGCTGAACCAGAACCATAAGTTGACTAACAACAATTACAAAATCGTTAGAAGAGATCGATCCAATTCCACTCAAGGGGGGGCGTCGCAATCTCCATACGAAAAGGTATTAATCATAAAGTTATATATAATAGTGATCTGCGCAGATTTTGGCTGTTAGAGGCGTGCATCGTACGCATTCCTCTCCAACAGGGGAAGCGGATGTATGTGATCGCGGGTTATGCACCGGCATCACCTCAGCCAACTGATTTTATGACAGAGCTTAAAAAACTTTTTGAATGTCTACGCTTGAGCTTGGAAGAAAATTACTTTCCCATGGCCGGTGATTTGAATGCCAAACATCTAGATTGGGGAAATCGAATTCAGAATCAAAGAGGTATTCATCTTTTCAATTGGATGAATCGATACAACACTGAATATGGTGTCCACCCGCTGGCAACGGATCGGCCATCGTTTCCAAGAAGCGGTGCCTATCTTGATCTTTTGCTAATAGACGCAAGACTGACAATTACTGACACTGTGGGTCAAAGACTAAGAAACTGTTTACGAACGATCGAGTACGACAGTGATCACTGCGGACTCGCCGCCGTAATACAGCTTCCGAACGAGCTCGTGGAGTTGGATGAGTATGTACCTGTGCATACTTACAATATAACATAACATTGTACTAACAATACTTGCGAACAACATATCCCCACCAAATGGCAGGAATTTGACAAATAACGAAATAGACCAATACTTAGAACAAATGGACGAGACAATCAAACGAACAATGATCAGAACAATACCGAAATACAAATAACGGGACGCAACTGACATGTACCGGAACGCGACCATTGACGCATTACACAGACAAAAAAGCGGACTACTGACAAGACTCAAACTCTTGTACCGACGGTTTACTGACCCTCACGATCTGGAGAAAAGAACACTGAAGTCGTCGATCAAGAACATCAAACAACTAATTAAAGAAAACTATCGGCTGTCAATTAATTTGTATTGGGATTATAAAATTCGGGCCGTGAATTCTAGTGACCCTAGCATGTTTTCCCAAATTAACCAGATATTTGGAAGGAATGATCAGAACGATCTTCCGTGCCTTAAGCTTCAGAGAATGACAAACAACAGAGACCTACTTCTGACAGCAGGAATTGACCGAGAGGATGCCGTCGTGGACGATGACCTCTTTACTGTCGAAGATCCGCAGGAGAAAGTGGAGGCTGTGGGGGCTGCTTTCCAGCAAGTGTACAAGGTGAATGCGTGCATTCGTCCTAATCATGAACTGACATCACGCAATGGCGGAGAACCTCGTTTTTACCGGGTTCAATGAAGATCATTTGGCAAACGCCATAATCGCCGAGCGAAATGGGCCCAGTTCCCTGCTAATTATGAAGTGAAGCTCCAGCTGCAGGGCCTTCGACACCGTATGGTTAGAGGGTCTTTATCTAAAGCTGACCAGACTTGGCATTAGTAAACCACTATTATATATGCTTTATGATATGCTCAATGGCAGAAAGTTTGTTGTCAAGAGTGGCAATGTAACTTCTGCCACAACCTTTAATATTAAAAATGGTCTTCAGCAGGGAGCGGTCAACTCACCGATTCTATTCAACATTTACACCAGCGATCTGATTAGTAGTCTAACTCAGGCAATTGCGTATGCCGACGATCTAATTGCGTACAGAACAGCTCCAAAAATTGAGGTCATCAGGATTCTCTTGCAGCGTGACTTCGAGAAGATTCAGCGATATTGCGATAAGTGGAAGTTGAAAATCAACTTTCAGAAATCAGAAGCTATCTTTTTTAGGACTCCGTTGCGTGGAGCCACAAGGGATACGAGAAAGAACTGGCGCAAGCTGGTGATCGTAGGGCCAAATGGACATGCCCTGGCGAGTAAAAGTGTAGTAAAGTACCTTGGCATCTGGATGGATCAGTATTTGTATTTCGACAGACACATAAATGCAGCTCTGACCAGGGCTAGGAGAGCCTTTGCCTTGACGAAACGGTTGTTTTATAGCAGCCGGCTTGACTGCAGGGTGAAGGTGATTTGCTACATGGCCCTTATCCGGCCGATAATTGCCTATGGATGCCCGGTTTGGTTCAACGTTGCCCCATTTCAAATGGAAAAGGTTCGGGTGTTTGAGAGGCAGTGTCTTCGACGCTGCCTTGGATTGCACAGAACACCAGAGTTGGAGTACAAACATTACTATTCCAACCTGGTTTTGTACAACGGCGCCAACATAAACAGGATAGATAATTTCTTGCTGAAGCTTATTCGAGGTTACATTGCAAGAGCGATGTCCTCGTTTAACAGCTTAATTTTCGGGGCTTATCACCCTAAATACGAATACTACGAGAGAGTGCGTCTAAGCGGCGGTTCCGCTAATCTACCACGTCAGCCGTAGAACATTGGATCGGCGGCTCCTTTACAGTTGGGATGTCCTCGCATAAGATGGAGCTGAGCACCTTCGGTTCAGTAGGACCGAACGGGACCGAAGAGATAGGGTAAGGCAGGAGAACCAGTTCTGGTGGTTAAAACATGACGAATGAAGTTCCTTCAGATATTTAAAAGTTGTCCTTGTTTTTTTTCTGTCATGGCCGACTTACATAGGTTTAAGTAGTTAGGTTTAAGCAGGGACAGTCAGGGTGGCACCAAAAAAAAACAAAAATTATGAAACCTGAAAATTCTTGCTGTGGCTGTTCTAGTTTGTAAGTAGTCTGTAAGTATTTTGTAAGTAAGTTGTAATTGGTTTATGATTAGTTTGTTACTAGTTTTAAGTAGTTTTAATTAGTTTTTATTAGCTGTAATTAGTTCTATGTAGTTTGTAAGTTTTATATAAAACCAAAAAATAATAAGTCATAGATACGGAGTTTTTTTGTGAGATTCTTCTTGGTAAAAAATAAAAACCGACCTGGATTTAATATTAAGATAGTTCTTAGGCCGAAAGGCATTAGCATTAAGTTATTATAGTTTAACTCAGAGCGCCCGATTGGGGTCAGTAAGTTAGTCTTAAGATATTTATATTGATAGGCTAGTTCTTATGATTTTTTGTCTAGCTTTAAGATGGTTTTAAGAAAATTGAAAATAAAAATGAGTTTAAAAAAAAAAAAGTGCGTAGGACTGTCATGCCAAATATCTGGGCTCGATTCCTAGCCGCTGCCACCTAAAAACAGAGATGTTTTTTTTCGCGAGGTACTGCCTCTTGCGAGGAACTGGCAAATCCTCTAAGAGTATACTTGTCATGAATAAATGCTTTCTCATCTAGCCATTCGGACTCGGCAAAAAATTATAGGTGCCCTCCATTCCTGCCAAAAATACGCACTCAGGAATGGTTGAGAGTTGTAAGTTACCGTGGTTCTTCACGAGCTATTGTGCCACCAAATTTATTTTTATTTATTTTATAGGTAAGGTATGTATGCATGTATATTTTTTGGTCATTTTTTTACTTTCGTGTTTTGTTTTATTTGTATTTCTTGTTGGGTATATTTATGTATTTCAGCACGAATAATTATTTTATTTTATAATTATTTGTGATTTCAGTTTCTAATGGAAAAAAATGTTTTGTTGAATTTGGATATGGTAAGTATTAAGCATGTAGGGCAGACAGGGGGTTTTCACTCAGTTAGTTGATTTATTTGAGTATTGGGGTGGTTAAACAAAAAACGAATTTTATAATGTCTATATCTCGAGAACGTAGAAATACACCCACTTCCACGCCCACTTTTTTATATTTATTTATTTTATTTAAATATCGTAATTGCCAAACAACAGTAAGATATAAAATCTTATAAAGTAGCTGTAAGCTTATTTAAAAAAAAGGCTGACCCAAGATAATAATAAAAAAAAAAATACTTTTATTATTTAAACTATTATAAGGTACAAAAATTCAATGATTATTAAAAATGTTCATATTGAAAAATGAGATCTAAGCTATCTTTTTATGCTTGTTGCGCTCAGATTTTGTTTTATACTACGAGGTAAAGTATACCAAAGCTTAACCGAATTTACAAAAAATTGACGTTCCGATGTTAAATATGAGTAAGGAGGGATAATTAGCTGATGAGATCTGTTTCAGGTCGCCCTTCTTACTTTGTCAAAACATTATTGTGGTTGGTGTGCGATAAGTATGTCGGAAAGCAAAATCAAAATCATATCTACGAAGTTTAAAAACATAACGAACGATTGAGTTGAAAGCTACATTAAATTTTTGCCTGCTCGTAAAACTGCAGTTACAATCGATTTTACAACCATAAACCAGGATAGGAATTACCAAAGTTTTAGCAAGAAGCAAACGCGTTTTTAATGGAGTGAAAGTTTGTGGAATCCATAACGTACGAAGTACTCCATAATCCTTACCAACGAGTCCATTTATATGATTATCCCAAGTCAAAAGACGATTAAAAGTCACTCCAAGATTCTTTGCTGTAACCACGTATTCGATTGGAGCATTGCTCAGAACAATCGGTGGAAAATAAGAAAGAGATTTTCTATTAATTACAAGACATTTGGATTTTTTTGGGTTCAACATAAGTCCGTTTGACAAAGACCAATTTGCCAATCTCTTCAGGTCTTCATTGACGCAGAAAGTTCCATGTTCGATAAGGCCAAGTGGACAGCTGAGCTAAAGCTAAACGTCATCAGCATACAAGTGAGAGCTGCAATTAACTAATGAAGATAGAAGTTCATTTACATAAGCAGAAAACAAGAGAGGACCCAGTATGGAACCTTGTGGTACACCAGTGGCATTCGGCAAAAAATTTGACAGCGTGTCACCAACTTGCACTGCTTACTTCCTATCAGTTAGATAAGAAAACATTAATTTAGTTGCACTAGATGAAAAGTTAAAATTTTGCATGAGCTTTCTACATACATTGACATGATTAACGGATTCAAAAGCCTTCGAAAAATCCAACAAAACTAGAAACGTAACCTCGTCTTTATCTAATGCTTTTCTAATGTCATCAGTAACGTTTGAAATTGCGGTAACACAGCTTAGTTTCTTCCGAAATCCAGATTGATAAGGGCTGAACAGTGAGTTAGTAGATAGAAAGACGTTAATTTGCTTTTGAAGGATCCTTTCAAAAACGAAAATGGCAATACCGAAATAGGTCTAAATTCATCTCTTTTAGCGTTTTTCGGAAGTGGAATGCTTTTAGCAACTTTCCATGACTCAGGGTAATTCGAGGACGTCAAAATAGTATTGAAAGCAAAAGTGATATATGGCAATAACACTGGCAATATCATACACAAAAAGGTAGGATGTATATCATCGAGCCCAACAGCTTTTGACTTAATAGATAGAACACTTTCGACTACATCAGCACTATCTACTGCAGAAAATTCAAAACCAAGGTCATTACTGGCGCGTTGGTCAGTAAAAGAAATTGAAGGCCAAATTTGTGGGACCTGTGGCGGTAGAGAAGAAATGAATTTTTCATTAAGTTTATTGCCATCAATGTCCTCAACAGCACCAAATTTTGTCTTTCCGATTCCGATTCTGCGTAGATTTTCCCAGAGCTGGCGACTATTTGAGCTTGTGCTAAGCTGTTGAGAAAAATGTTGGTATTTAGCCTCGCGTATCATAGCTACTACTCTGTTATGGAGTGAGCAAAACATACGACGCAGCTCGGTGAGTTGATATCTTTTCCAATTCGTATAGGCGTCATCTCGCTGTTGCATAAAGTCTCTAATGGCACGGGAAAACCATGGATTATTGTTTTGTTCAACAGTTTTTGTTTTTAAAGGGGCATGGGTATTATACAGTTCAGAGATATTATGTGTTAAAAATTCAATCTGATCATTTGAGGAAGGCATATAATATATAGAATCCCGATTTGTTTCTCGTGTCTGAGTTTCAAGTTCTTGCACATTTATATTATAGAAATCTCGATAGTGATTTTTTCATCTGAATAATTAAGGCTAAAGTTAAGTATTAGAAAAATCAAATCATGCTTAGAAAAAACAGGAGCCGAAAGTTGATCATACAATGCAACATTATTCTTGTCACTCACAAACATAAGGTCCAATAACGAGGAATCCCTTCCAAAAAAATGTGTTGGGGAACTGGTGTTAACTGGTACTAAAAAAACATATGATTTGTGAAAACGTTAGGATTCAAGAGATTGCAGTTGAAATCACCACAAAGTACAATATTAGGAGAGCTCAAAGAAATTTCTTCGAATACCGCATACAGCGGTGAGAAATAAATATATCTATTTGGCCTGTAGATGGCACCCACTAGTAAATTTCCCTGACTACCTATGATTTCAACGAATAAAAATTCTATAGCACTTTCCCCAGTAGCTGAAAGTTTAAGTTTGCATCTAATTTTGTTCCTAACATAAATCGCAACACCGCCCCCAATACGATTTATACGGTTAAATCGAAAAACACGATAACCCGCTAAGCAACAGATCTCATCATTTAGCTCATCCCTTAACCAAGTTTCTGTTACACAAATAACATCCACGTCAGAACCAATAAAAAGATCTCGAAACTCGTAAATTTTCGGCAGCAAGCTTTGGGCATTGATGTGAAAAATGCGGAGCACACATTTCTGCCGGCACAGAATTCTCACCATCGAGCGTAATTCCTTATTATTGGACATAACTAACCATAACAAGACAAAAAAAATGCTTATAAGGAAATAAAAGAGAAAGGAAAAAATTAAAAAATTAAAATAGTAAAATAAGGAAAAATTATAGCAAGATACTCGTATAAAGAAAATTATATAAGTAAACAATTAATAAAAAGCAAAAATTGAAAAAGAAAGAAAATATTTAAGGGAGAAAATTATAATAGAAGTAAATTTATTGAAGTGAGAAACAATTACAATATGATAGAAATAATAGTAAGTATTCGTTTTATGTTGATCTGGTAACGTCTTCAAGTCCCTCGATGCAATCAGTGGGTACAGCGGTGTCATTTGCTCCATGTCTTACACAAACAACTCCCCGTGCAGAAAAAACAGATGATAGTTGTTTACATCTTCTTAATTCAAGTGCACGTTTCATTATCGCTCTATTCCGTTGTGTCAAACTCTCGCGTATATGGATGGAAGAAGATAACGCGGAGGGATTTTCGGTGGTGAAGTGAATATCAGTAAGACACAGCTGTTTGTTGTTAACTCTTCGTAGTTTAGCAATAGAGGTTAAAACATAGTTTTTATCGAACGGTGAATTAAATTTTATTTTGATCGCAGAGTTTTAGTTGTTTTTCTTCGGGCGTGTGCGGTATATATTATTTAAAGTTAGAGGTTTGATATTAATAGTATCGCAAATTAAATTAAAAACGGATTTAAGATTTTCGTTTGACAAGAACGGAATACCGAATATAAAAGCATCGCATGCATTAATTTGGTTTTCGTAAGTGTTTAAAGTATTTTTGAGATGGAAAACATCATCAACGACGTGATCACAATTATTGTTTACACAACTTAGTTTATCGGTATTTTCTTTCAATGAAAGTTTAGTGTTTGTACATTCAGCGGTGACATTAGCAAGTGACGTTTTGAAATTATTGAGTTCATTATTAAGTGAGCTGATAGTCTTTTGTATATCAATATTGAAAGCCTTCAATTGTTCGACACGGTTGTTAGTATCATTTAAACTGTTTTTATGTCTTTGATTTCGCGACCTAGCTCCTCTGTTATTCATTTTTCAGTGTCTTCAAGTTTTTGTGACAGTAATTTAATAATAAACTAACTTTGTTGACGTAGTTTATCGTCCATCCAGGACGGATCATCACGCTTCCCGGTTTTAGCTTAGGGTAATCCCGATGAAGATGATTTGTTAGCGGGTGAGTCCATCAAGGCAGAGTTTTGGGTGCGGGAGGAAGAGCGTGTTATTGTTGACATAGTTAGATGTGTTTAGATGTGTAGGTATTAGCGATTTGTATAGTTGTAAATGTGAGTGGGTTATTTGAGTTATGTAAATAAGTTGTGTTGGTGGAGAGAGTCAGATTGGAAAGTCACTGAGAGGAAACTTTTTCTTTGTTCAAATAAAAAATAATTTATGGAATGTAATCAAATTGTATTAATTTAAAAGTAAAAATACACAATTATTTTACACTTTTCTGAAAAAGAAATTCCACGGCTATTGTCAGTATGTAATTAAACTTTCCGTCCGATAATTTAACAAGGGTTGATAGCAATTTTAGATCAATAATATTTAGAAACAATGTCACCAGAATCAAAGCGCGTCTACTCAGCAGATCATTTGATTATAATTTTTTTGCAATTTGATTTCTCAAAAACAGCTCTCAAGATTACTTTTGGTATTTGATATTTTTTAAATGGGTAGGAGAAAATTGTTGGTAATTTTTTTGAGACCCACCCATAACCACGCCCACTTTTTCATATCTCTATATCTCGGCAACGGCCCAAGCAATCAATATGAAATTTTCAGAGCTAATTTGTATGAGCAAAATAAAAGCTAAGAAATATTTTTTGTTGAAATACACATACTGCCACGCCCACTTTTTGAAATTTGATTTCTCAAAAACAGCTCTGAGATTACTTTTGGTATCTTATATTGTTAAAACGGACAGGATAAAATTGTTGGTAATTTTTTTGAGACCCACCCACAACTACGCCCACTTTTTTCATGTCTCCCCATCTCAGTAACGGCTTTAGCGATGTGGATGAAATTTTCAGGATTGATTCGAGTGAGCAAAACAAAACTTTTGAAAAACTTTTTGTATAAATCTGCCAACCGCCACGCCCAATTTTTATATTTACGATGTAAAATTTATATGCATGGTTTATATTTGTAATAACTTTTGTTCTAATGGTCCGATTTTAATGGTTTAAATTTTAAAATTAAGATAAATATCTGGCAATCAATTAGTTAGAAGTCACCGAAGCAACTGATACGGGCAAATCGGCTAGTTAAATATTATAAAAGAAAGAGTCGGTCACTGACTGACTCTTTCATTCATCTGATTCATCATCGTACAGGCTATTCTATAATATATAAAAACATTTTTTGTTGTTCTCCATATAGCATATTTTATGTAGGGTTCCGTTAAGATTTGATTTTTTACATTCCTATTATAAGTAGGGTAAAATAGGGTTATTCTTTATAAGGGTTGAAAAACTAAAATCTTAACGGTAGGTCATAGAGTTATAATTTAATTTTATCAGTAGATATTTAAATTTAATATATTTTTAGATTCTTTTTGATAGATAATAGAAGAAAAAATTATCCATGTTTAAGCAAATTTTGATAAGATTTTTTTTTTATATTTTGTATTGAATTTTGAAAAACACCTACTTTTTTTGATCGATTTTTGGCAGTTATTTATTAATATCTTCTTAATGGTTTCATTTAAAAATCTCCAATTCATACAGGTGATAGGTAACAATGATTTTTATCTAATTAATGAAATTTTTGATTTTCTTAATTCACCTGATGCGAAATAATTACATATCATTGGTCATTTACATATGATAATATGCAATAATTTATCTTTTTACCTACACATTTAGTTTTTTTGAATAATTGACAATTCTATTGATATAAATTAAACTATTTCAAATTCGATTAATTAAAAAAATATTTTTTTTTTGGAGGTTGAAACCTCTTTATTCAAATACAAACTTATATTAAGCTTCACCTATCCCCAGTGCACAGATCGCTACTCGTCGTGAAGTCGGGTTTTGTCTGGTTGTTGTTGCTGACCAGACGTAGCGTCTGCAAAAGATGCTGCCGAGTGTGGGAATTATCATAGATAATTCTATGAACATAATTTGGCTTTAACTCCTCCACCCTTTAAAATCGAACGCCCCCGTTCGATGTCAACGATTTTAGATGTTGAGAAAGGTCATTTACCCCTATTGTTCTAGGTATTGGGTTGAGGTTATTTTCCTTGTCATCTGATGTTCTCGTTTCAGAATCTGCTTCTTCCAAGGATATTTCTTCTGAGTCAGATTTATTCTTTTGACAGTTACATTGGACCAATTGTTTCCTTAAGAGCGTGAATATGAAGACTGCGCATATCAGGGTAAGGAGTACTAGCATTGTTATAGATTTTCTTTCACTGGTTATTTTTAACTTCTCAATGTAGAGGGTGTTGTTGGTTTCTATTTCTTTGAGCATGTTTAGAGAAAGTAGTTCCTCAATCTGTGGTTTCGCTGCTGATGGTTGTAAAATAGCTGGTTGCGGTTTATGACCTGTTGCTTCTGTTTCTGTAAGGGTGTATCGTCCTACTTTAATCGTTGCGTTGTGGAACTGGCTAACGTATGTGCCAATTAGATGAACTTCGTTTCCATCAATCTCTATTTTGTGGTTGAATTGACTCAGTAAGACGGTTCCATATGCTAGCTCTTCTTTGGTGGGTATATGTTGGTTGTTTACATCGATGCACATATGGGGTTTACTTATTAGCAAATTACTAATACATTCATCATTACTTATGTCTAACACATTATCTTGTTTACAAATAGATAAAGAATTGAAAGTTTTACATTTTTCAATTATACCGTACATATTTTCCTTACATTTAAGTATTTCGTGAAATTCTGCTTTAACAATATTTTTCCCTTTTTTCACGGGTCTAATTAACATTTTATTAAAAATTTCATTTTTTGTAGTAGGTAGACTTAAAATATATAAAAGCGATTTATTACTTAAAGCTTTTTTTACATCCGAAAATTCTATTGCCTCTATCATGTTACTATAAGGCATGTTTTCCTGTTTTAAAATTTGCCTTACAAATTTCATTTCTGTATTTGATAAGATATAAGTATTTACGTTTGCTATTTCTTCTTTTAATATTTCCATCTTAAATTTTAAATCTACCATGAATTCAATTTTAATTTTTTCATTTGATTTTAAAGTTTTTATTAAGGGTATTCATGCAACGTCGTAAGTTTACAAATTGTGTAAAATGATAAGTTTACGCAAAGTTTGCATGCAGCTGGCGACTATTTGAACTTGTGCTAAGTTGTTGAGAAAAATGATGGTATTTAGCCTCGCATATCATAGCTACTACTCTGTTACGGAGTGAGCAAAACATACGCAGCTTGGTGAGTTGATATTTTTTCCAATTCGTATAGGCATCATCTCGCTGTTGCATAAAGTCTCTAATGGCACGGGAAAACCATGGATTATTGTTTTGTTTAACAGTTTTTGTTTTTAAAGGGGCATGGGTATGATACAGTTCAGAGATATTATTTGTTAAAAATTCAATCTGATCATTTGAGGAAGGCATATAATATATAGAATCCCAGTTTGTTTCTCGTGTTTGAGTTTCAAGTTCTTGCACATTTATATTATAGAAATCTCGATAAGTGATTTTTTCATCTGAATAATTAAGGCTAAAGTTAAGTATTAGAAAAATCAAATCATGCTTAGAAAAAAACAGGAGCCGAACGTTGATCATACAATGCAACATTATTCTTGTCACTCACAAACAAAAGGTCCAATAACGAGGAATCCCTTCTAAAAAAATGTGTTGGGGAACTGGTGTTAACTGGTACTTAATTGAAAGATAACATATGATTTGTGAAAACGTTAGAATTCAAGAGATTGCAGTTGAAATCACCACAAAGTACAATATTAGGAGAGCTCAAAGAAATTTCTTCGAATACCGCATACAGCGGTGAGAAATCAATATATCTATATCTGACTACCTATGATTTCAACGAATAAAAATTCTATAGCACTTTCCCCAGTAGCTGAAAGTTTAAGTTTGCATCTAATTTTGTTCCTAACATAAATCGCAACACCGCCCCCAATACGATTTATACGGTTAAATCGAAAAACACGATAACCCGCTAAGCAACAGATCTCATCATTTAGCTCATCCCTTAACCAAGTTTCTGTTACACAAATAACATCCACGTCAGAACCAATAAAAAGATCTCGAAACTCGTAAATTTTCGGCAGCAAGCTTTGGGCATTGATGTGAAAAATGCGGAGCCCACATTTCTGCCGGCACAGAATTCTCACCATCGAGCGTAATTCCTTATTATTGGACATAACTAACCATAACAAGACAAAAAAAATGCTTATAAGGAAATAAAAGAGAAAGGAAAAAATTAAAAAATTAAAATAGTAAAATAAGGAAAAATTATAGCAAGATACTCGTATAAAGAAAATTATATAAGTAAACAATTAATAAAAAACAAAAATTAAAAAAGAAAGAAAATATTTAAGAGAGAAATATATAATAGAAGTAAATTTATTGAAGTGAGAAACAATTATAATATGATAGAAATAATAGTAAGTATTCGTTTTATGTTGATCTGGTAACGTCTTCAAGTCCCTCGATGTAATCAATGGGTACAGCGGTATCATTTGCTCCATGTTTCACATAAACAACTCCCCGTGCAGAAAAAACAGATAGTTGTTTACATCTTCTTAATTCAAGTGCACGTTTCATTATCGCTCTATTCCGTTGTGTCAAACTCTCGCGTATATGGATGGAAGAAGATGACGCTGAGGGATTTTCGGTGGTGAAGTGAATATCAGCAAGACCCAGCTGTTTGTTGTTAACACTTCGATGTTTAGCAATAGAGGTTAAAACATAGTTTTTATCGAACGGTGAATTAAATTTTATTTTGATCGCAGAGTTTTAGTTGTTTTTCTTCGGGCGTGTGCGGTATATATTATTTAAAGTTAGAGGTTTGATATTAATAGTATCGCAAATTAAATTAAAAACGGATTTAAGATTTTCGTTTGACAAGAACGGAATACCGAATATAAAAGCATCGCATGCATTAATTTGGTTTTCGTAAGTGTTTAAAGTATTTTTGAGATGGAAAACATCATCAACGACGTGATCACAATTATTGTTTACACAACTTAGTTTATCGGTATTTTCTTTCAATGAAAGTTTAGTGTTTGTACATTCAGCGGTGACATTAGCAAGTGACGTTTTGAAATTATTGAGTTCATTATTAAGTGAGCTGATAGTCTTTTGTATATCAATATTGAAAGCCTTCAATTGTTCGACACGGTTGTTAGTATCATTTAAACTGTTTTTATGTCTTTGATTTCGCGACCTAGCTCCTCTGTTATTCATTTTTCAGTGTCTTCAAGTTTTTGTGACAGTAATTTAATAATAAACTAACTTTGTTGACGTAGTTTATCGTCCATCCAGGACGGATCATCACGCTTCCCGGTTTTAGCTTAGGGTAATCCCGATGAAGATGATTTGTTAGCGGGTGAGTCCATCAAGGCAGAGTTTTGGGTGCGGGAGGAAGAGCGTGTTATTGTTGACATAGTTAGATGTGTTTAGATGTGTAGGTATTAGCGATTTGTATAGTTGTAAATGTGAGTGGGTTATTTGAGTTATGTAAATAAGTTGTGTTGGTGGAGAGAGTCAGATTGGAAAGTCACTGAGAGGAAACTTTTTCTTTGTTTAAATAAAAAATAATTTATGGAATGTAATCAAATTGTATTAATTTAAAAGTAAAAATACACAATTATTTTACACTTTTCTGAAAAAGAAATTCCACGGCTATTGTCAGTATGTAATTAAACTTTCCGTCCGATAATTTAACAAGGGTTGATAGCAATTTTAGATCAATAATATTTAGAAACAATGTCACCAGAATCAAAGCGCGTCTACTCAGCAGATCATTTGATTATAATTTTTTTGCAATTTGATTTCTCAAAAACAGCTCTCAAGATTACTTTTGGTATTTGATATTTTTTAAATGGGTAGGAGAAAATTGTTGGTAATTTTTTTGAGACCCACCCATAACCACGCCCACTTTTTCATATCTCTATATCTCGGCAACGGCCCAAGCAATCAATATGAAATTTTCAGAGCTAATTTGTATGAGCAAAATAAAAGCTAAGAAATATTTTTTGTTGAAATACACATACTGCCACGCCCACTTTTTGAAATTTGATTTCTCAAAAACAGCTCTGAGATTACTTTTGGTATCTTATATTGTTAAAACGGACAGGATAAAATTGTTGGTAATTTTTTTGAGACCCACCCACAACTACGCCCACTTTTTTCATGTCTCCCCATCTCAGTAACGGCTTTAGCGATGTGGATGAAATTTTCAGGATTGATTCGAGTGAGCAAAACAAAACTTTTGAAAAACTTTTTGTATAAATCTGCCAACCGCCACGCCCAATTTTTATATTTACGATGTAAAATTTATATGCTTGGTTTATATTTGTAATAACTTTTGTTCTAATGGTCCGATTTTAATGGTTTAAATTTTAAAATTAAGATAAATATCTGGCAATCAATTAGTTAGAAGTCACCGAAGCAACTGATACGGGCAAATCGGCAAGTTAAATATTATAAAAGAAAGAGTCGGTCACTGACTGACTCTTTCATTCATCTGATTCATCATCGTACAGGCTATTCTATAATATATAAAAACATTTTTTGTTGTTCTCCATATAGCATATTTTATGTAGGGTTCCGTTAAGATTTGATTTTTTATATTCCTATTATAAGTAGGGTAAAATAGGGTTATTCTTTATAAGGGTTGAAAAACTAAAATCTTAACGGTAGGTCATAGAGTTATAATTTAATTTTATCAGTAGATATTTAAATTTAATATATTTTTAGATTCTTTTTGATAGATAATAGAAGAAAAAATTATCCATGTTTAAGCAAATTTTGATAAGATTTTTTTTTTATATTTTGTATTGAATTTTGAAAAACCCCTACTTTTTTTGATCGATTTTTGGCAGTTATTTATTAATATCTTCTTAATGGTTTCATTTAAAAATCTCCAATTCATACAGGTGATAGGTAACAATGATTTTTATCTAATTAATGAAATTTTTGATTTTCTTAATTCACCTGATGCGAAATAATTACATATCATTGGTCATTTACATATGATAATATGCAATAATTTATCTTTTTACCTACACATTTAGTTTTTTTGAATAATTGACAATTCTATTGATATAAATTAAACTATTTCAAATTCGATTAATTAAAAAAATATTTTTTTTTTGGAGGTTGAAACCTCTTTATTCAAATACAAACTTATATTAAGCTTCACCTATCCCCAGTGCACAGATCGCTACTCGTCGTGAAGTCGGGTTTTGTCTGGTTGTTGTTGCTGACCAGACGTAGCGTCTGCAAAAGATGCTGCCGAGTGTGGGAATTATCATAGATAATTCTATGAACATAATTTGGCTTTAACTCCTCCACCCTTTAAAATCGAACGCCCCCGTTCGATGTCAACGATTTTAGATGTTGAGAAAGGTCATTTACCCCTATTGTTCTAGGTATTGGGTTGAGGTTATTTTCCTTGTCATCTGATGTTCTCGTTTCAGAATCTGCTTCTTCCAAGGATATTTCTTCTGAGTCAGATTTATTCTTTTGACAGTTACATTGGACCAATTGTTTCCTTAAGAGCGTGAATATGAAGACTGCGCATATCAGGGTAAGGAGTACTAGCATTGTTATAGATTTTCTTTCACTGGTTATTTTTAACTTCTCAATGTAGAGGGTGTTGTTGGTTTCTATTTCTTTGAGCATGTTTAGAGAAAGTAGTTCCTCAATCTGTGGTTTCGCTGCTGATGGTTGTAAAATAGCTGGTTGCGGTTTATGACCTGTTGCTTCTGTTTCTGTAAGGGTGTATCGTCCTGCTTTAATCGTTGCGTTGTGGAACTGGCTAACGTATGTGCCAATTAGATGAACTTCGTTTCCATCAATCTCTATTTTGTGGTTGAATTGACTCAGTAAGACGGTTCCATATGCTAGCTCTTCTTTGGTGGGTATATGTTGGTTGTTTACATCGATGCACATATGGGGTTTACTTATTAGCAAATTACTAATACATTCATCATTACTTATGTCTAACACATTATCTTGTTTACAAATAGATAAAGAATTGAAAGTTTTACATTTTTCAATTATACCGTACATATTTTCCTTACATTTAAGTATTTCGTGAAATTCTGCTTTAACAATATTTTTCCCTTTTTTCACGGGTCTAATTAACATTTTATTAAAAATTTCATTTTTTGTAGTAGGTATATATATATATATAAAATATATAAAAGCGATTTATTACTTAAAGCTATTTTTACATCCGAAAATTCTATTGCCTCTATCATGTTACTATAAGGCATGTTTTCCTGTTTTAAAATTTGCTTTACAGGTTTTATTTCTGTATTTGATAAGATATAAGTATTTACGTTTGCTATTTCTTCTTTTAATATTTCCATCTTAAATTTTAAATCTACCATGAATTCAATTTTAATTTTTTCATTTGATTTTAAAGTTTTTATTAAGGGTATTCATGCAACGTCGTAAGTTTACAAATTGTGTAAAATGATAAGTTTACGCAAAGTTTGCATGCAGCTGGCGACTATTTGAACTTGTGCTAAGTTGTTGAGAAAAATGATGGTATTTAGCCTCGCATATCATAGCTACTACTCTGTTACGGAGTGAGCAAAACATACGCAGCTTGGTGAGTTGATATTTTTTCCAATTCGTATAGGCATCATCTCGCTGTTGCATAAAGTCTCTAATGGCACGGGAAAACCATGGATTATTGTTTTGTTTAACAGTTTTTGTTTTTAAAGGGGCATGGGTATGATACAGTTCAGAAATATTATTTGTTAAAAATTCAATCTGATCATTTGAGGAAGGCATATAATATATAGAATCCCAGTTTGTTTCTCGTGTTTGAGTTTCAAGTTCTTGCACATTTATATTATAGAAATCTCGATAAGTGATTTTTTCATCTGAATAATTAAGGCTAAAGTTAAGTATTAGAAAAATCAAATCATGCTTAGAAAAAAACAGGAGCCGAACGTTGATCATACAATGCAACATTATTCTTGTCACTCACAAACAAAAGGTCCAATAACGAGGAATCCCTTCTAAAAAAATGTGTTGGGGAACTGGTGTTAACTGGTACTTAATTGAAAGATAACATATGATTTGTGAAAACGTTAGAATTCAAGAGATTGCAGTTGAAATCACCACAAAGTACAATATTAGGAGAGCTCAAAGAAATTTCTTCGAATACCGCATACAGCAGTGGGAAATCAATATATCTATATCTGACTACCTATGATTTCAACGAATAAAAATTCTATAGCACTTTCCCCAGTAGCTGAAAGTTTAAGTTTGCATCTAATTTTGTTCCTAACATAAATCGCAACACCGCCCCCAATACGATTTATACGGTTAAATCGAAAAACACGATAACCCGCTAAGCAACAGATCTCATCATTTAGCTCATCCCTTAACCAAGTTTCTGTTACACAAATAACATCCACGTCAGAACCAATAAAAAGATCTCGAAACTCGTAAATTTTCGGCAGCAAGCTTTGGGCATTGATGTGAAAAATGCGGAGCCCACATTTCTGCCGGCACAGAATTCTCACCATCGAGCGTAATTCCTAATTATTGGACATAACTAACCATAACAAGACAAAAAAAATGCTTATAAGGAAATAAAAGAGAAAGGAAAAAATTAAAAAATTAAAATAGTAAAATAAGGAAAAATTATAGCAAGATACTCGTATAAAGAAAATTATATAAGTAAACAATTAATAAAAAACAAAAATTAAAAAAGAAAGAAAATATTTAAGAGAGAAATATATAATAGAAGTAAATTTATTGAAGTGAGAAACAATTATAATATGATAGAAATAATAGTAAGTATTCGTTTTATGTTGATCTGGTAACGTCTTCAAGTCCCTCGATGTAATCAATGGGTACAGCGGTATCATTTGCTCCATGTTTCACATAAACAACTCCCCGTGCAGAAAAAACAGATAGTTGTTTACATCTTCTTAATTCAAGTGCACGTTTCATTATCGCTCTATTCCGTTGTGTCAAACTCTCGCGTATATGGATGGAAGAAGATGACGCTGAGGGATTTTCGGTGGTGAAGTGAATATCAGCAAGACCCAGCTGTTTGTTGTTAACACTTCGATGTTTAGCAATAGAGGTTAAAACATAGTTTTTATCGAACGGTGAATTAAATTTTATTTTGATCGCAGAGTTTAAGTTGTTTTTCTTCGGGCGTGTGCGGTATATATTATTTAAAGTTAGAGGTTTGATATTAATAGTATCGCAAATTAAATTAAAAACGGATTTAAGATTTTCGTTTGACAAGAACGGTATACCGAATATAAAAGCATCGCATGCAATAATTTGGTTTTCGTAAGTGTTCAAAGTATTTTTGAGATGGAAAACATCATCAACGACGTGATCACAATTATTGTTTACACAACTTAGTTTATCGGTATTTTCTTTCAATGAAAGTTTAGTGTTTGTACATTCAGCGGTGACATTAGCAAGTGACGTTTTGAAATTATTGAGTTCATTATTAAGTGAGCTGATAGTCTTTTGTATATCAATATTGAAAGCCTTCAATTGTTCGACACGGTTGTTAGTATCATTTAAACTGTTTTTATGTCTTTGATTTCGCGACCTAGCTCCTCTGTTATTCATTTTTCAGTGTCTTCAAGTTTTTGTGACAGTAATTTAATAATAAACTAACTTTGTTGACGTAGTTTATCGTCCATCCAGGACGGATCATCACGCTTCCCGGTTTTAGCTTAGGGTAATCCCGATGAAGATGATTTGTTAGCGGGTGAGTCCATCAAGGCAGAGTTTTGGGTGCGGGAGGAAGAGCGTGTTATTGTTGACATAGTTAGATGTGTTTAGATGTGTAGGTATTAGCGATTTGTATAGTTGTAAATGTGAGTGGGTTATTTGAGTTATGTAAATAAGTTGTGTTGGTGGAGAGAGTCAGATTGGAAAGTCACTGAGAGGAAACTTTTTCTTTGTTTAAATAAAAAATAATTTATGGAATGTAATCAAATTGTATTAATTTAAAAGTAAAAATACACAATTATTTTACACTTTTCTGAAAAAGAAATTCCACGGCTATTGTCAGTATGTAATTAAACTTTCCGTCCGATAATTTAACAAGGGTTGATAGCAATTTTAGATCAATAATATTTAGAAACAATGTCACCAGAATCAAAGCGCGTCTACTCAGCAGATCATTTGATTATAATTTTTTTGCAATTTGATTTCTCAAAAACAGCTCTCAAGATTACTTTTGGTATTTGATATTTTTTAAATGGGTAGGAGAAAATTGTTGGTAATTTTTTTGAGACCCACCCATAACCACGCCCACTTTTTCATATCTCTATATCTCGGCAACGGCCCAAGCAATCAATATGAAATTTTCAGAGCTAATTTGTATGAGCAAAATAAAAGCTAAGAAATATTTTTTGTTGAAATACACATACTGCCACGCCCACTTTTTGAAATTTGATTTCTCAAAAACAGCTCTGAGATTACTTTTGGTATCTTATATTGTTAAAACGGACAGGATAAAATTGTTGGTAATTTTTTTGAGACCCACCCACAACTACGCCCACTTTTTTCATGTCTCCCCATCTCAGTAACGGCTTTAGCGATGTGGATGAAATTTTCAGGATTGATTCGAGTGAGCAAAACAAAACTTTTGAAAAACTTTTTGTATAAATCTGCCAACCGCCACGCCCAATTTTTATATTTACGATGTAAAATTTATATGCATGGTTTATATTTGTAATAACTTTTGTTCTAATGGTCCGATTTTAATGGTTTAAATTTTAAAATTAAGATAAATATCTGGCAATCAATTAGTTAGAAGTCACCGAAGCAACTGATACGGGCAAATCGGCTAGTTAAATATTATAAAAGAAAGAGTCGGTCACTGACTGACTCTTTCATTCATCTGATTCATCATCGTACAGGCTATTCTATAATATATAAAAACATTTTTTGTTGTTCTCCATATAGCATATTTTATGTAGGGTTCCGTTAAGATTTGATTTTTTATATTCCTATTATAAGTAGGGTAAAATAGGGTTATTCTTTATAAGGGTTGAAAAACTAAAATCTTAACGGTAGGTCATAGAGTTATAATTTAATTTTATCAGTAGATATTTAAATTTAATATATTTTTAGATTCTTTTTGATAGATAATAGAAGAAAAAATTATCCATGTTTAAGCAAATTTTGATAAGATTTTTTTTTTATATTTTGTATTGAATTTTGAAAAACACCTACTTTTTTTGATCGATTTTTGGCAGTTATTTATTAATATCTTCTTAATGGTTTCATTTAAAAATCTCCAATTCATACAGGTGATAGGTAACAATGATTTTTATCTAATTAATGAAATTTTTGATTTTCTTAATTCACCTGATGCGAAATAATTACATATCATTGGTCATTTACATATGATAATATGCAATTATTTATCTTTTTACCTACACATTTAGTTTTTTTGAATAATTGACAATTCTATTGATATAAATTAAACTATTTCAAATTCGATTAATTAAAAAAATATTTTTTTTTTGGAGGTTGAAACCTCTTTATTCAAATACAAACTTATATTAAGCTTCACCTATCCCCAGTGCACAGATCGCTACTCGTCGTGAAGTCGGGTTTTGTCTGGTTGTTGTTGCTGACCAGACGTAGCGTCTGCAAAAGATGCTGCCGAGTGTGGGAATTATCATAGATAATTCTATGAACATAATTTGGCTTTAACTCCTCCACCCTTTAAAATCGAACGCCCCCGTTCGATGTCAACGATTTTAGATGTTGAGAAAGGTCATTTACCCCTATTGTTCTAGGTATTGGGTTGAGGTTATTTTCCTTGTCATCTGATGTTCTCGTTTCAGAATCTGCTTCTTCCAAGGATATTTCTTCTGAGTCAGATTTATTCTTTTGACAGTTACATTGGACCAATTGTTTCCTTAAGAGCGTGAATATGAAGACTGCGCATATCAGGGTAAGGAGTACTAGCATTGTTATAGATTTTCTTTCACTGGTTATTTTTAACTTCTCAATGTAGAGGGTGTTGTTGGTTTCTATTTCTTTGAGCATGTTTAGAGAAAGTAGTTCCTCAATCTGTGGTTTCGCTGCTGATGGTTGTAAAATAGCTGGTTGCGGTTTATGACCTGTTGCTTCTGTTTCTGTAAGGGTGTATCGTCCTGCTTTAATCGTTGCGTTGTGGAACTGGCTAACGTATGTGCCAATTAGATGAACTTCGTTTCCATCAATCTCTATTTTGTGGTTGAATTGACTCAGTAAGACGGTTCCATATGCTAGCTCTTCTTTGGTGGGTATATGTTGGTTGTTTACATCGATGCACATATGGGGTTTACTTATTAGCAAATTACTAATACATTCATCATTACTTATGTCTAACACATTATCTTGTTTACAAATAGATAAAGAATTGAAAATTTTACATTTTTCAATTATACCGTACATATTTTCCTTACATTTAAGTATTTCGTGAAATTCTGCTTTAACAATATTTTTCCCTTTTTTCACGGGTCTAATTAACATTTTATTAAAAATTTCATTTTTTGTAGTAGGTATATATATATATATAAAATATATAAAAGCGATTTATTACTTAAAGCTATTTTTACATCCGAAAATTCTATTGCCTCTATCATGTTACTATAAGGCATGTTTTCCTGTTTTAAAATTTGCTTTACAGGTTTTATTTCTGTATTTGATAAGGTATAAGTATTTACGTTTGCTATTTCTTCTTTTAATATTTCCATCTTAAATTTTAAATCTACCATGAATTCAATTTTAATTTTTTCATTTGATTTTAAAGTTTTTATTAAGGGTATTCATGCAACGTCGTAAGTTTACAAATTGTGTAAAATGATAAGTTTACGCAAAGTTTGCATGCAGCTGGCGACTATTTGAACTTGTGCTAAGTTGTTGAGAAAAATGATGGTATTTAGCCTCGCATATCATAGCTACTACTCTGTTACGGAGTGAGCAAAACATACGCAGCTTGGTGAGTTGATATTTTTTCCAATTCGTATAGGCATCATCTCGCTGTTGCATAAAGTCTCTAATGGCACGGGAAAACCATGGATTATTGTTTTGTTTAACAGTTTTTGTTTTTAAAGGGGCATGGGTATGATACAGTTCAGAGATATTATTTGTTAAAAATTCAATCTGATCATTTGAGGAAGGCATATAATATATAGAATCCCAGTTTGTTTCTCGTGTTTGAGTTTCAAGTTCTTGCACATTTATATTATAGAAATCTCGATAAATGATTTTTTCATCTGAATAATTAAGGCTAAAGTTAAGTATTAGAAAAATCAAATCATGCTTAGAAAAAAACAGGAGCCGAACGTTGATCATACAATGCAACATTATTCTTGTCACTCACAAACAAAAGGTCCAATAACGAGGAATCCCTTCTAAAAAAATGTGTTGGGGAACTGGTGTTAACTGGTACTTAATTGAAAGATAACATATGACTTGTGAAAACGTTAGAATTCAAGAGATTGCAGTTGAAATCACCACAAAGTACAATATTAGGAGAGCTCAAAGAAATTTCTTCGAATACCGCATACAGTGGTGAGAAATCAATATATCTATATCTGACTACCTATGATTTCAACGAATAAAAATTCTATAGCACTTTCCCCAGTAGCTGAAAGTTTAAGTTTGCATCTAATTTTGTTCCTAACATAAATCGCAACACCGCCCCCAATACGATTTATACGGTTAAATCGAAAAACACGATAACCCGCTAAGCAACAGATCTCATCATTTAGCTCATCCCTTAACCAAGTTTCTGTTACACAAATAACATCCACGTCAGAACCAATAAAAAGATCTCGAAACTCGTAAATTTTCGGCAGCAAGCTTTGGGCATTGATGTGAAAAATGCGGAGCCCACATTTCTGCCGGCACAGAATTCTCACCATCGAGCGTAATTCCTTATTATTAGACATAACTAACCACAACAAGACAAAAAAAATGCTTATAAGGAAATAAAAGAGAAAGGAAAAAATTAAAAAATTAAAATAGTAAAATAAGGAAAAATTATAGCAAGATATAAAGAAAATTATATAAATAAACAATTAATAAAAAGCAAAAATTAAAAAAAGAAAGAAAATATTTAAGGGAGCAAATTATAATAGAAGTAAATTTATTGAAGTGAGAAACAATTACAATATGATAGAAATAATAATAAGAATTCGTTTTATGTTGATCTGGTAACGTCTTCAAGTCAAGGAGGGATTTTCGGTGGTGAAGTGGTTTATTAGTGGTTTATTATTAATAGTATCGCAAATTAAATTAAAAACGGATTTAAGATTTTCGTTTGACAAGAACGGAATACCGAATATAAAAGCATGGCATGCAATAATTTGGTTTTCATAAGTGTTCAAAGTATTTTTGAGATTGAAAACATCATCAACGACGTGATCACAATTATTGTTTACACAACTTAGTTTATCGGTATTTTCTTTCAATGAAAGTTTAGTGTTTGTGCATTCAGCGGTGACATTAGCAAGTGACGTTTTGAAATTATTGAGTTCATTATTAAGTGAGCTGATAGTCTTTTGTATATCAATATTGAAAGCTTCTAATTGTTCGACACGGTTGTTAATATCATTTAAACTGTTTTTTATGTCTTTGATTTCGCGACTTAGGTCTTAGCTTAGGGTAATCCCGATGAAGATGATTTGAAAGCGGGTGAGTCTATCAAGGTAGAGTTTTGGGTGCGGGAGAAAGAGCGTGTTATTGTTGACATAGTTAGATGTGTTTAGATGTGTAGGTATTAGCGATTTGTATAGTTGTAAATGTGAGTGGGTTATTTGAGTTATGTAAATAAGTTGTGTTGGTGGAGAGAATCAGATTGGAAAGTCACTGAGAGGAAACTTTTTCTTTGTTTAAATAAAAAATAATTTATGGAATGTAATCAAATTGTATTAATTTAAAAGTAAAAATACACAATTATTTTACACTTTTCCGAAAAAAAATTCCACGGCTACTGTCAATAAGTAATTAAACTTTCCGCCCGATAATTTTACAAGGGTTGATAGCAATTTTAGATCAGCAATTTTAGATCAATAATATTTAGGAACAATGTCATCAGAATCAAAGCACGTCTACTGAGTAGATCATTTGATTATAATTTTTTGCAATTTGATTTCTCAAAAACGGCTCTCAAGATTACTTTTGGTATCTGATATTTTTTAAATGGGTAGGAGAAGATTGTTGGTTATTTTTTTGAGACCCACCCACAACTACGCCCACTTTGTTCATGTTTCTATATCTCGGCAACGGCCCAAGCAATGGGTAAGAAATTTTCAGAGTTGTATGAGCAAAACAAAAGTTTAGAAATATTTTATTTCAAAATACACCCACTGCTACGCCCCCTTTTTGCAATTTGATTTATCAAAAACAGCTCTACCGACTACTTCTGGTATCAGATACTGTGTAAAAGGGATAGGAGAATATTGTTGGTAATTTTTTTGAGGCCCACCCACAACCACGCCCACTTTTTTCATGTCTCTATATTTCGGCAACGGCCCAAGAAATCGGTATGAAATTTTCAGAATTAATTTGTATGAGCAAAACAAAAGTTAAAAAGTGTTTTTTGTTTAAATCCGCCAACTGCCACACCCACTTTTTTGATAGAATTTTTCGAAGATTTAATGAAACTCGCTATAAAAGCCATATTCATAATCTAGGAAGTGTCACTTTTCTGTTGATGCATTGCATTATATGAAAAATCAACTTTTATCTTTTAACGTGATTTGCGGCTAAACTAAGCGTCCTAGACGCATCAAAATTGACACCTTTAAACTTGATTTGCAGCTAAACTACGTGACTTAGCGACTTATTAAATGCATATTCGTGATCTAGGAAGTACCAGTCCTAAAAAATAAAAAAAATAAGAAGATTTTCCCAAAACTTTAAGAAATATTTTTAGACATGCGGCTGAACTTAGCATCCTAGCGACTTTAAAAATGCAGTTTTAAAAAAATTAAGTTTCGAGGTCACTCAGAATTATAGAAATTTTTTTAAGATTGTCAATGACCTGCTCTCGAGGTAAACCTAGGAAATATTTTTCGTTCGAGTACCCTCACTGCCACGCCCACTTTTTACATGTTGATTTTTCAAAAACGGCTCTTAAGACTACTAATGGTATCAAATATTGTTTGAATGAGTGAGAAAAAATTGTTGATGACTTTTTTGAAACCCACCCACAACCACGCCCACTTTCTTCATGTCTCCCTATCTCGGTAATGGCCCAAACGATCGGTATGAAATTTTCAGAGTTGTTTGTATGAGCAAAACTAAAGTTTGGAAATATGTTTTGCTCAAATCTGCCCACTGCCACGCCTTCTGTTATGTTTTGATTTCTCAGAAACGGCTCTAAAGATTACTATTGGTATCAGGTATTATTTAAATGAGTAAGAGAAAATTGTCGGTGATATTCTAAAACCCAACCACAACCACGCCAACTTTTTTCAAGTTTCTATATCTCGGTAAGGGCTCAAACGATTTGCATGAAACTTTCAGTGTTGATTTGTATAAGCAAAACAAAAGTTTGAAAATCTTTTTTGTTCAAATCCGCGTACTGCCACGCCTACTTCTATATTTTAATTTATTAAAAGTGGCTCTAAGGATTACTGTTGGTATCAATAATTTTTTATATGAGTTAGAGAAAATTATTGGTAATTTTCTTAGACTCACCCACAACCACACCCACTCTTTTCATGTCTCCCTATCTCAGTAACGGCTTTAGCGATCTGGATGAAATTTTCAGGATTGATTCAAGTGAGCAAAACAAAACTTTTGAAAAACTTTTTGTATAAATTTGCCAACTGCCACGCCCAATTTTTATATTTTGGATGTTAAATTTATATGCATGGTTTATAATTGTAATAACTTTTGTTCTAATGGTCCGATTTTAATGATTTAAATTTTAAAATTAAGATAAATATCTGGCAATCAATTAGTTAGAAGTCGCCAAAGCAACTGACATGGGCAAATCGGCTAGTTAAATATTATAAAAGAAAGAGTCGGTCACTGACTGACTCTTTCATTCATCTGATTCATCATCGTACAGGCTATTCTATAATATATAAAAACATTTTTTTTTATTCTCCATATAGCATATTTTATGTAGAGTTCCGTTAAGATTTGATTTTTTTAAATTCCTATTATAAGTAGGGTAAAATAGGGTATTTCTTTATAAGGGTTGAAAAACTAAAATCTTATCGGTAGGTCATAGAGTTATAATTTAATTTTATCAGTAGATATTTAAATTTAATATATTTTTAAATTCTTTTGGATAGATAATAGAAGAAAAAATTATCCATGTTTAAGCAAATTTTGATAAGATTTTTTTTTATATTTTGTATTGAATTTTGAAAAACACCTACTTTTTTTGATCGATTTTTGGCAGTTATTTATTAATATCTTCTTAATGGTTTCATTTAAAAATCTCAAATTCATACAAGTGATAGGTTACAATGATTTACATCTAATTTATGAAATTTTTGATTTTTTTAATTCACCTGATGCGAAATAAATACATATCATTGGTCATTTACATATTATCTAATATGCAATAATTTATCATTTTACCTACACATTTCGTTTTTTTTTCTATTAGTTTTTTTGAATAATTGACAATTCTATTGATATAAATTAAACTATTTCAAATTCGATTAATTAAAAAAATATTTTTTTTTGGAGGTTGAAACCTCTTTATTCAAATACAAACTTATATAAAGCTTCACCTATCCCCAGTGCACAGATCGCTACTCGTCGTGAAGTTCCCACAGGTGGTATTATGTTACGCCCGTGTGATGGAATGCGGGTTTCGTCTGGTTGTTGTTGCTGACCAGACGTAGCGTCAGCAAAAGATGCTGCCGAGTGTGGGAATTATCATAGATAATTCTATGAACATAATTTGGCGTTAATTCCTCCACCCTTTAAAATCGAACGCCCTCGTTCGATGTCAACGATTTTAGATGTTGAGAAAGGTAATTTACCCCTATTGTTCTAGGTATTGGGTTAGGGTTATTTTCCTTGTCATCTGATGTTCTCGTTTCAGAATCTGCTTCTTCCAAGGATATTTCTTCTGAGTCAGATTTATTCTTTTGACAGTTACATTGGACCAAATGTTTCCTTAAGAGCGTGAATATGAAGACTGCGCATATCAGGGTAAGGAGTACTAGCATTGTTATAGATTTTCTTTCACTGGTTATTTTTAACTTCTCGATATAGAGGGTGTTGTTGGTTTCTATTGCTTTGAGCATGTTTAGAGAAAGTAGTTCCTCAATCTGTGGTTTCGCTGCTGATGGTTGTAAAATAGCTGGTTGCGGTTTATGACCTGTTGCTTCTGTTTCTGTAAGGGTGTATCTTCCTGCTTTAATCATTGCGTTGTGGAACTGGATAACGTATGTGCCAATTAGATGAACTTCGTTTCCATCAATCTCTATTTTGTGGTTGAATCGATTCAGTAAGACGGTTCCAGATGCTAGCTCTTCTATGGTGGGTATATGTTGGTTGTTTACATCGATGCACATATGGGGCTTACTTATTAGCAAACTACTAATACATTCATCATTTCTTATGTTTAACACATTGTCTTGTTTACAAATAGATAAGGAATTGAAAGTTTTACATTTTTCAATTATACCGTACATATTTTCCTTACACTTAAGTATTTCGTGAAATTCTGCTTTAACAATATTTTTCCCTTTTTTCACGGGTCTAATTAACATTTTATTACAAATTTCATTTTTTGTAGTAGGTAGACTTAAAATATATAAAAGCGATTTATTACTTAAAGCTATTTTTACATCCGAAAACTCTATTGCCTCTATCATGTTACTATAAGGCATGTTTTCCTGTTTTAAAATTTGCTTTACAGGTTTTATTTCTGTATTTGATAAGATATAAGTATTTACTATTTCGGCCTTTGATCATTGCATAGCATATTCTACGTTTGCTATTTCTTCTTTTAATATTTCCATCTTAAATTTTAAATCTACCATGAATTCAATTTTAATTTTTTCATTTGATTTTAAAGTTTTTATTAAGGGTATTCATGCAACGTCGTAAGTTTACAAATTGTGTAAAATGATAAATTTACGCAAAGTTTTCATGAACGACGTTTTTTATAAATTTGATTAAATGCTAGGAACTTCAATCACAGTAAGAGTCACAATGACGTTTGGATAAGTTTACCCAGTTTGGATAATCTTACGCAACAAAATCCTTTGATAAGTTTAACCAAATTATGTAAACCATTTCCCGTACAAAATTTGACAGTTCATTTACCAAAAGATAAACTTATCCAATTTGTAAACTTTTCTAGGGTTTTACCAAGTTGCATGAATACCCTTATTATTTGATTCGTTACATTGTTAAGTTCGTTTATTTTGGTTGACATTAGGTTATTTATAATTTTTTGTTGATTACTATTTGCAAAAACACTATTAATTTTTTCTTTTACTAGTTTAAAATCATGTTTATCAGGTTTTCCCGCGATCCACTTCCAGACAGAGCCGAGGAAATCTTAAGATCTTTTAATTTTGGATTTGAGAACAAGCCGATCGAGGTGACGTTGTATCTCCCTTACGTCGTTGGATAGATGGGAGAGGCTGGGATTGGTAGTATCTTTTATCCGTAGTATAGTTTGTTCAAAATCAACTAGCGCCTGTTGGTATTCTTGGATATCGATCACGTGTACAAGTTTAAACGTGCCGATTTGCACCTTTGCGCTTCCCGTATCAATTGCGATCAGTTGCGAATTTGTATAATCAACCATTTTGACGTCACAAATAATGGGTGTGACCCAGAATCTAGAATCTGTTAAAATCATTTAAACTGTTTTTATGTCTTTGATTTCGCGACCTAGCTCCTCTGTTATTCTTTTTTTAGTTCAAGTTTTTGTGACAGTTTTTTAATAATAAACTCACTTTGTTGACGTAGTTTATCGTCCATCCAGGAGTGATCATCACGCTTCCCGGTTTTAGCTTAGGGTAATCCCGATGAAGATGATTTGTTAGCGGGTGAGTCCATCAAGGCAGAGTTTTGGGTGCGGGAGGAAGAGCGTGTTATTGTTGACATAGTTAGATGTGTAGGTATTAGCGGTTTGTATAGTTGTAAATGTGAGTGGGTTATTTGAGTTATTTAAATAAGTTGTGTTGGTGGAGAGAGTCAGATTGGAAAGTCACTGAGAGGAAACTTTTTCTTTGTTTAGATAAAAAATAATTTATGGAATGTAATCAAATTGTATTAATTTAAAAGTAAAAATACACAATTATTTTACACTTTTTCGAAAAAGAAATTCCACGGCTATTGTCAGTATGTAATTAAACTTTCCGCCCGATAATTTTACAAGGGTTGATAGCAATTTTAGATCAATAATATTTAGAAACAATGTCACCAGAATCAAAGCGCGTCAACTCAGCAGATCATTTGATTATAATTTTTTTGCAATTTGATTTCTCAAAAACAGCTCTCAAGATTACTTTTGGTATATGATATTTTTTAAATGGGTAGGAGAAAATTGTTGGTAATTTTTTTGAGACCCACCCATAACCACGCCCACTTTTTCATATCTCTATATCTCGGCAACAGCCCAAGCAATCAATATGAAATTTTCAGAGCTAATTTGTATGAGCAAAATAAAAGCTAAGAAATATTTTTTGTTGAAATACACCCACTGCCACGCCCACTTTTTGAAATTTGATTTCTCAAAAACAGCTCTCAAGATTACTTTTGGTATATTGTTATTGGATATTGTTAAAACGGATAGGATAAAATTGTTGGTTATTTTTTTGAGACCCACCCACAACTACTCCCACTTTTTTCATGTCTCTATATCTTGGCAACGGCCCAAGCAATCGGTAAGAAATTTTCAGAGTTTATTTGTATGAGCAAAACAAAAGTTTAGAAATATTTTATTTCAAAATACACCCACTGCTACGCCCCCTTTTTGCAATTTGATTTATCAAAAACAGCTCTATCGACTACTTCTGGTATCAGATACTGTGTAAGAGGGGTAGGAGAATATTGTTGGTAATTTTTTTGAGGCCCACCCACAACCACACCCACTTTTTTCATGTCTCTATATTTCGGCAACGGCCCAAGAAATCGGTATGAAATTTTCAGAGTTAATTTGTATGAGCAAAACAAAAGTTAAAAAGTGTTTTTTGTTAAAATGCGCCAACTGCCACACCCACTTTTTTGATAGAATTTTACGAAGATTTAATGAAACTCGCTATAAAAGCCATATTCATAATCTAGGAAGTGTCACTTTTCTGTTGATGCATTGCATTATATGAAAAATCAACTTTTATCTTTTAACGTGATTTGCGGCTAAACTAAGCGTCCTAGACGCATCAAAATTGACACCTTTAAACTTGATTTGCAGCTAAACTACGCGACTTAGCGACTTATTAAATGCATATTCGTGATCTAGGAAGTACCAGTCCTAAAAAATAAAAAAAATAAGAAGATTTTCCCAAAACTTTAAGAAATATTTTTAGACATGCGGCTGAACTTAGCATCCTAGCGACTTTAAAAATGCAGTTTTAAAAAAATTAAGTTTCGAGGTCACTCAGAATTATAGAAATTTTTTTAAGATTGTCAATGACCTGCTCTCGAGGTAAACCTAGGAAATATTTTTCGTTCGAGTACCCCCACTGCCACGCCCACTTTTTACATATTGATTTTTCAAAAACGGCTCTTAAGACTGCTAATGGTATCAAATATTGTTTGAATGAGTGAGAGAAAATTGTTGATGACTTTTTTGAAACCCACCCACAACCACGCCCACTTTCTTCATGTCTCCCTATCTCGGTAATGGCCCAAATGATCGGTATGAAATTTTCAGAGTTCTTGGTATGAGCAAAACTAAAGTTTGGAAATATTTTTTGCTCAAATCTGCCCACTGCCACGCCTTCTTTTATGTTTTGATTTCTCAGAAACGGCTCTAAAGATTACTATTGGTATCAGGTATTATTTAAATGAGTAAGAGAAAATTGTCGGTGATATTCTAAAACCCAACCACAACCACGCCAACTTTTTTCAAGTTTCTATATCTCGGTAAGGGCTCAAACGATTTGCATGAAACTTTCAGTGTTGATTTGTATAAGCAAAACAAAAGTTTGAAAATCTTTTTTGTTCAAATCCGCGTACTGCCACGCCTACTTTTATATTTTGATTTATTAAAAGTGGCTCTAAGGATTACTATTGGTATCAATAATTTTTTATATGGGTTAGAGAAAATTATTGGTAATTTTCTTAGACTCACCCACAACCACACCCACTCTTTTCATGTCTCCCTATCTCAGTAACGGCTTTAGCGATCTGGATGAAATTTTCAGGATTGATTCAAGTGAGCAAAACAAAACTTTTGAAAAACTTTTTGTATAAATCTGCCAACTGCCACGCCCAATTTTTATATTTTGGATGTTAAATTTATATGCATGGTTTATAATTGTAATAACTTTTGTTCTAATGGTCCGATTTTAATGATTTAAATTTTAAAATTAAGATAAATATCTGGCAATCAATTAGTTAGAAGTCGCCAAAGCAACTGACATGGGCAAATCGGCTAGTTAAATATTATAAAAGAAAGAGTCGGTCACTGACTGACTCTTTCATTCATCTGATTCATCATCGTACAGGCTATTCTATAATATATAAAAACATTTTTTTTTATTCTCCATATAGCATATTTTATGTAGAGTTCCGTTAAGATTTGATTTTTTTAAATTCCTATTATAAGTAGGGTAAAATAGGGTATTTCTTTATAAGGGTTGAAAAACTAAAATCTTATCGGTAGGTCATAGAGTTATAATTTAATTTTATCAGTAGATATTTTAATTTAATATATTTTTAAATTCTTTTGGATAGATAATAGAAGAAAAAATTATCCATGTTTAAGCAAATTTTGATAAGATTTTTTTTTATATTTTGTATTGAATTTTGAAAAACACCTACTTTTTTTGATCGATTTTTGGCAGTTATTTATTAATATCTTCTTAATGGTTTCATTTAAAAATCTCAAATTCATACAAGTGATAGGTTACAATGATTTACATCTAATTTATGAAATTTTTGATTTTTTTAATTCACCTGATGCGAAATAAATACATATCATTGGTCATTTACATATTATCTAATATGCAATAATTTATCATTTTACCTACACATTTCGTTTTTTTTTCTATTAGTTTTTTTGAATAATTGACAATTCTATTGATATAAATTAAACTATTTCAAATTCGATTAATTAAAAAAATATTTTTTTTTGGAGGTTGAAACCTCTTTATTCAAATACAAACTTATATAAAGCTTCACCTATCCCCAGTGCACAGATCGCTACTCGTCGTGAAGTTCCCACAGGTGGTATTATGTTACGCCCGTGTGATGGAATGCGGGTTTCGTCTGGTTGTTGTTGCTGACTAGACGTAGCGTCAGCAAAAGATGCTGCCGAGTATGGGAATTATCATAGATAATTCTATGAACATAATTATGAAAATCGAACGCCCTCGTTCGATGTCAACGATTTTAGATGTTGAGAAAGGTCATTTACCCCTATTGTTCTAGGTATTGGGTTAGGGTTATTTTCCTTGTCATCTGATGTTCTCGTTTCAGAATCTGCTTCTTCCAAGGATATTTCTTCTGAGTCAGATTTATTCTTTTGACAGTTACATTGGACCAAATGTTTCCTTAAGAGCGTGAATATAAAGACTGCGCATATCAGGGTAAGGAGTACTAGCATTGTTATAGATTTTCTTTCACTGGTTATTTTTAATTTCTCGATGTAAAGGATGTTGTTGGTTTCTATTTCTTTGAGCATGTTTAGAGAAAGTAGTTCCTCAATCTGTGGTTTCGCTGCTGATGGTTGTAAAATAGCTGGTTGCGGTTTATGACCTGTTGCTTCTGTTTCTGTAAGGGTGTGTCTTCCTGCTTTAATCATTGCGTTGTGGAACTGGATAACGTATGTGCCAATTAGATGAACTTCGTTTCCATCAATCTCTATTTTGTGGTTGAATCGATTCAGTAAGACGGTTCCAGATGCTAGCTCTTCTATGGTGGGTATATGTTGGTTGTTTACATCGATGCACATATGGGGTTTACTTATTAGCAAATTACTAATACATTCATCATTTCTTATGTTTAACACATTGTCTTGTTTACAAATAGATAAGGAATTGAAAGTTTTACATTTTTCAATTATACCGTACATATTTTCCTTACACTTAAGTATTTCGTGAAATTCTGCTTTAACAATATTTTTCCCTTTTTTCACGGGTCTAATTAACATTTTATTACAAATTTCATTTTTTGTAGTAGGTAGACTTAAAATATATAAAAGCGATTTATTACTTAAAGCTATTTTTACATCCGAAAACTCTATTGCCTCTATCATGTTACTATAAGGCATGTTTTCCTGTTTTAAAATTTGCTTTACAGGTTTTATTTCTGTATTTGATAAGATATAAGTATTTACGTTTGCTTTTCTTCTTTTAATATTTCCATCTTAAATTTTAAATCTACCATGAATTCAATTTTAATTTTTTCATTTGATTTTAAAGTTTTTATTAAGGGTATTCATGCAACGTCGTAAGTTTACAAATTGTGTAAAATGATAAGTTTACGCAAAGTTTTCATAACTACGTTTTTATAAATTTGATTAAATGCTAGGAACTTCAATCACAGTAAGAGTCACAATGACGTTTGGATAAGTTTACCCAGTTTGGATAATCTTACGCAACAAAATCCTTTGATAAGTTTAACCAAATTATGTAAACCATTTCCCATACAAAATTTGACAGTTCATTTACCAAAAGATAAACTTATCCAATTTGTAAACTTATCTAGGGTTTTACGAAGTTGCATGAATACCCTTATTATTTGATTCGTTACATTGTTAAGTTCGTTTATTTTGGTTGACATTAGGTTATTTATAATTTTTTGTTGATTACTATTTGCTAAAACACTATTAATTTTTTTTTTTTATTAGTTTAAAATCATGTTTATCAGGTTTTCCCGCGATCCACTTCCAGACAGAGCCGAGGAAATCTTAAGATCTTTTAATTTTGGATTTGAGAACAAGCCGATCGACGTGACGTTGTATCTCCCTTACGTCGTTGGATAAATGGGAGAGGATGGGATTGGTAGTATCTTTTATCCGTAGTATAGTTTGTTCAAAATCAACTAGCGCCTGTTGGTATTCTTGGATATCGATCACGTGTACAAGTTTAAACGTGCCGATTTGCACCTTTGCGCTTCTCGTATCAATTGTGATCAGTTGCGAATTTGTATAATCAAGCATTCTGACGTCACAAATAATGGGTGTGACCCAGAATCTAGAATAAAATTCAGTTTCGTATTTGAGATTTGTGGACTATTTTACCGGATTTTGTTAAAATTGTTGTTGTTCTGTTTTCGGAAACTGTTTCCTTTTTATACCAATGGTTTAGTTTCGACCTGTTAAGTAAATTAAAAAGGCGACACGGTTTTATTTTAAGTTCAGCACAGAAAGGCGGTTTATTCGAGAATGAGAAAAGAGTTGAAATTCATAAGGTTTACATACATATTTTAATAATAGTGTTATATTAGTGTAAATGTGTAATATGTATATGAAAGAAATCATGAATATTTTAGTGTGCGTTGATACAATGTTTAACACTTCTCCTATCAATGTACATAAAAATATTAAAATATCAAAAATAGTAAATTAATTTAATTAAAAATGTTATAATTCAGATTACATTTTTTTTTTTTTTTAATTCAAATAATTAGGTTTAAATTTTGATCATTAATTGAAGGCAATTCAATTGTTTAGTTTTATCTAAAGACTTTGTTAAGATATCGGCGATCATGTCGCAGGTGGGCTTATACATCACTTCGATTTCGTTATTATTTTGTGCCTCACGAGAGAAATGATATCGGATGTCAATATGTTTGGATTTCGAATGTTGAATGTTATCCTTAGAGAAACGAATGGCACTCTGGTTATCGCAAAAGATTACTGTTGGTTTCTTGATCTCGCATCCATCAAGTTCATTTAGTAATCGTCTCATATGAATTACCTCCTTTGTAGCTGCAGAGAGTGCCATATACTCTGCCTCCATCGTAGACAGCGCTACCGATTTTTGTTTTTTTGACTTCCAACATATAGGATTTCCCGCTAGCACTAAAAGGTCATCACTTGTCTTCTGGTAAGTGAGCTTGAAATCGGCTGACCCTTTCAGGTATCTCAAAACTCTCTTTGCCAATATCCAATGAGCCAATGAGTGGTGGTTGGATTTGATGTGAATCGACTTAAGAAACTCGCTGCGAAAGCAATGTCGGGACGTGTAGCGTTCGCAAGATAAATTAGAGAACCGATTAGTTCCCGGTAGGGTACATTGACTTTCTCTGGATCATCCTTTGTTGCCAACAGCTTTTGATTCATGTAAGCTCTATTTTCTAGAGGTGTTGACACAGTTTTGGCATCGGACATACCAAATCTCTCGAGTAGTTTCTCGATATATGCTTTTTGGCTGATTATAATACTTCCAGTATCTCCTTCTCTGTTGACATTTAGTCCAAGTATGCTCTTGACTCTGCCCAAATCCTTGATTTCAAATTCCTTCGACAATGCTACTTTTGTTCTGTTCAGTAGTGACAAGTCATCCGATGCAATCAGTAAATCGTCTACATAAATGACGATGATGATAGTTGCGTTTTGACGTTTATTGTAGTATAAACATTGATCAGATGAAGCTCGGTTCAAGCCTATCTACTTTAAAAATGCATCTAAATTCAAATGCCATTGTCGACCTGCCTGTTTAAGGCCATAAAGTGGGCGCAGGAGTCTACATACTTTTTCTCGACTATAGCTGTTAAATTCATTGTTTGGGTATATATGTTGTTCCATATACACTTCATCATTCAGCTCCCCTTGGACATATGCTGTGATGACATCCATTTGGTGCAAGTGTAATTCCATATTTGCACACAAAGCGAAGAGTGTACGAATAGTCTCGTACCGTGCAACGGGAGCAAACACTTCGTTATAATCAACCCCTGCCTTCTGCTCACAACCTCTAGCCACGAGCCTAGCTTTGTATCGTTCGATTGATCCATCTTCTTTACGCTTGATACGAAAGACCCACCTATTGCTAAGGACTGTTTTGTCTTGAGGGCGATCGACCAAAATCCAAGTATTGTTTTTATTTAAGGACTGTAACTCTAAGTTCATCGCCTCTACCCATAGTTGACGATCACTTCTGGACATGGCTTCATGAAAAGATAAGGATTCAATTAGTAAATCATTAAAAGCTAAATTTACCTCGTGATTGTTTTTTTTCTTTCCACATCGCAAAGTCATGAAAGGTGATGGTGATGGTTCATATTTTCCTATGTCACTGTTCGCTGCAGAATAATTTTCATCGATGTCTGAATTGAGTTGTAATTCTTCATGTTTGTTGGATTTCGATGAAATGTTTAAATCTTCCCGTTCATCTGATTTTCGCATGTTTAGATCTTCCTGCTTTATTTCTTCCTGTTCTTGGAGTTTTTGGTCATGTTCTTCAATTGGTGGTGGCGGCGGCGTCAGGTCCTTGTGGTGTTTTCTGTAATTATTGGGATTTATCTCTTCAAAGAATTTAACATCTCTGCTCCGTATTATTTTCCTTGTGTTGAAATCCCAAAGTCTATACGCTTTTGACTCTTGGGAATATCCAACTAAACGAAATTCTTTTCCCTTGGGATCTAGCTTCTTTCTTCCAGGTGTCTTGTCTAGTGCGATTACTTTACTTCCAAATGCTCTCAGAAAACCTACATCAGGTTTCTTGCCGCTCCATGCTTCAAAAGGTGTCCTATTACCAAGGGTGCTTGTTGGGCATCTGTTCTGAATGAAGGCAGCTGTGGTTACTGCTTCTGCCCACAAATATTTTGGGAGGCCGGCTTCTATTAACATACATCTTATCATGTCTAAAAGCGTTCTGTTGAATCTTTTGGCTACTCTATTCTGCTATGGAGTATGTGGAACCGAAAGCTGTCTCTGGGTGCCATCATCTCTTAGAATCTGATTGAATTCTGCTGACAAGTATTCTGCTCCGTTGTCAGTTCTCAGGAACTTAATTTTTCTCCCAGTAACGCGTTCTGCTCGTAATTTGTAATTTTTGCATGCAATGCATTTAATACTTGACTTCTACACTTCAGGGTTTCTACTTCGACGTATCTTGATTTATCGTCGATGAACGTCACAAAATATGGGCACCTCTCAGGGATTTGACGTTTATGGGACCACAAACATCTGTGTGTACTGTGTCAAGGATTTCTTCAGCAATATTTTGCGAGGACTTAAAGGCTTTCTGACAAATTTTTCCTTTTTGGCATATAGCACAATTTACGTCTTCATTTGTCCATTTGCAATTTATTCCCTCTACACAATTTATATCTTGCATCATTCGTAATTGTTTGAAATTCAAATGGCCAAGCCTCTGATGCCACAATATCAAATTTGAAGTATCATTTTTTTCACAATAAAACGCGTTATCAGTTAAATCATTTTTACCTGCTTCTGCGATTACGAAGATTTTTCACCACCACGCCGTCAGCGGGCCGACTTTCGATTTTCGCAAAAAAAAAAAATTCCACGCGATGTATTTCTAATTGCACATTTCAAATATGTAAACAAATTTAATTGCACACCCCCTTATTTTTTAAAAAAAAATATAAACAAATTGCACTTTGTATGAAACTTTCAAATGGTCATATCTTGGTAACCAAGTAAAATTTCGAAATGCACAGGGGCTAAAATAATTGCTTATTTTGAAATTGAATTTTCACACCAAAAATTTTAATTTGCACACCCTTCATTAATTAATAATTAATTAATTAAAATTTCGCTAAAGAAAAGAACTAAATAATTGAAAGCAGACTTATTACAAAATAACCCAACCAAAATATATCAATCAATGGCCCAGCGTGAGAGCTGCCGACTGTGAACCTAAGTGTCATGGGTTCGAGTCCTATGAGGATCGTTCACACTTTTTTTTATTTTTTATTACTTGTTATACAGTATTTTTTTTTTTCTCATAGAAAGGGAGTGTATGTGTTTGAAAAAAATTCTTACTTGCACAGCTAAATAATAAATTAAAACATAAAAAAAGCACGAACACTATATTTTCAACCGTTAAAAATTTTAAAAAATTATGCATTTTATATTCAAATTTGAATACTAAGGTTTTGTTTGCACACCTTTAGTTAAACTGTAATTTAATTCAAATTTTTGGTGTGCAAATTCGACTTTGACATGTACGATTTTTTGAAATTTAGAACAGTTCAAAATTGTTTTTGGTTATTGAGATATAGCCATTTTAGTAAGTTGTGAAAAATGCATTTTTGTATGTTTTTAGCAGTTTCCTAATCTTTGATTTATTTATTAATTAAAGGTGTGCAAATTCAAATTTTGGTGTGCAAATTCGACTTTGACATGTACGATTTTTTGAAATTTAGAACAGTTCAAAATTGTTTTTGGTTATTGAGATATAGCCATTTTAGTAAGTTGTGAAAAATGCATTTTTGTATGTTTTTAGCAGTTTCCTAATCTTTGATTTATTTATTAATTAAAGGTGTGCAAATTCAAATTTTTGGTTTACAAATTCGACTTTGACATGTACGATTTTTTGAAACTTAGAACAGTTCAAAATTGTTTTTTGTTATTGAGATATAGCCATTTTAGTAAGTTGTGAAAAATGCATTTTTGTATGTTTTTAGCAGTTTCCTAATCTTTGATTTATTTATTAATTAAAGGTGTGCAAATTCAAATTTTTGGTGTGCAAACTCGACTTTGACATGTACGATTTTTTGAAATTTAGAACAGTTCAAAATTGTTTTTGGTTATTGAGATATAGCCATTTTAGTAAGTTGTGAAAAATGCATTTTTGTATGTTTTTAGCAGTTTCCTAATCTTTGATTTATTTATTAATTAAAGGTGTGCTAATTCAAATTTTTGGTGTGCAAACTCGACTTTGACATGTACAATTTTTTGAAATTTAGAACAGTTCAAAATTGTTTTTGGTTATTGAGATATAGCCATTTTAGTAAGTTGTGAAAAATGCATTTTTGTATGTTTTTAGCAGTTTCCTAATCTTTGATTTATTTATTAATTAAAGGTGTGCAAATTCAAATTTTTGGTGTGCAAATTCGACTTTGACATGTACGATTTTTTGAAATTTAGAACAGTTCAAAATTGGTTTTGGTTATTGAGATATAGCCATTTTAGTAAGTTTTGAAAATTGCATTTTTCTATGCTCGTAGCAATTTCCTGATCATTAAATTACAGTTTAACTAAAGGTGTGCAAACAAAACCTTTGAGTATTCAAATTTGAATATAAAATGCATAATTTTTTAAAATTTTTAACGGTTGAAAATATAGTGTTCGTGCTTTTTTTATGTTTTAATTTATTATTTAGCTGTGCAAGTAAGAATTTTTTTCAAACACATACACTCCCTTTCTATGAGAAAAAAAAAATACTGTATAACAAGTAATAAAAAATAAAAAAAAGTGTGAACGATCCTCATAGGACTCGAACCCATGACACTTAGGTTCACAGTCGGCAGGTCTCACGCTGGGCCATTGATTGACATATTTTGGTTGGGTTATTTTGTAAAAAGTCTTCATTCAATTATTTAGTTCTTTTCTTTAGCGAAATTTTAATTAATTAATTATTAATTAATGAAGGGTGTGCAAATTAAAATTTTTGGTGTGCAAATTCAATTTCAAAATAAGCAATTATTTTAGCCCCTGTGCATTTCGAAATTTTACTTGGTTACCAAGATATGACCATTTGAAAGTTTCATACAAAGTGCAATTTGTTTATATTTTTTTTTAAAAAATAAGGGGGTGTGCAATTAAATTTGTTTACATATTTGAAATGTGCAATTAGAAATACATCGCGTGGAATTTTTTTTTTTGCGAAAATCGAAAGTCGGCCCGCTGACGGCGTGGTGGTAGATTTTTCCCATTTTGGGTGCTCTCAAATAAAATGATTTGTGCTTTGTAATCGTGACTTGATTTTCATCAAAAGTAAATGTAAAACCGTTCTTTGTGGCTTGTGAAATAGACAGTAGGCTATGACGTAAATTCGATACAAAAAGCACTTCGCGCATATGTATGTTTATTATTTTTCCACTCATGCACTTCACAGAGATTGATATAAATAGTTCCTATTCCATATGCTTCGATTGTCTCTTGTCCAGCGGTTTTTATTTGCTTTCGTTCCCAGCTCTCCCATTTTACAAATTTTGATTTATCGTTGCACATATGTGCACTTGCACCACTATCGATACACAAACAAACTTTATATAAGATGTCATTTATATCGGTACTCGACACTACTGACGTCATAGCATTCTCGTATTTACTAATGTCTATATTATTAACACCTACACTCATAGCATTTTCATACTTGTTATTTGTTTTTCCGTTTCTTTTAGTACGACACTCTCTTGCTACATGGCCTATTCTACCGCAAGAATAACACTTGACTTGAAACTGTTTCTTTTTATGCAAAAACGGTGGATGTTTGTGTTCCGTTGATTGTGTCTTTCTTTTTGTATGATTCTTTTCTTGTGACAGTAACGCTTGTGTGTCCGTTTCATCGTAGCTATTTAAACTATGAGTTTTTCTTGCGTCTTCTTCTAACAGCTTTACTTTGAGAGTGCTTACTTTGGGCAAATCATCTCTTGTCTCTATGGCAACACAGAAATTTTCATATTCTGGTGGTAAAGTGTTGAGGAGCATGATAGAAAGTAATTCTTTTGGAATGGTGATTCCCGCTTCCTCCAGTTGATTTACCCGATTTTGGAAATCTTGCAAGTGCTGTTGCATGCTGCTATTATGTTGTTTTTTCATTTGAAACAACTTCCTGTACAGCATAATCTTCTTCGTAGGTCCTTTGGATGTATGCACTTTTTCGAGGGCTTTCCATGCTTCGTGGGATGTTGTTGACTTCCGAATATAACTCATTTGACTTTCTTTAACTCCCGGGAATATCATTGCCTGTGCCTTACCATCTCTGTTCTTCCACTTTGCCTTTTCGGCCTCCTCTGCCGTATTAACAAAAACTTTCGTTCCATTTGCATAGTCCCAAAGATCACTGCATATTAAAACGCTTCTCATTTGAAGCTTCCAAGACTCGTAATTGTCTTCTCCAAGTTTTTCTATATTAGAATTAGATACGGCGTGCATTGTTCTTACCTTGAGTTTTAATTAATTGTTAAAATTTTTGTTTTTATTAAACTTTTTAGAACGCGTTTTAATTTTCTTTTTATTCTAGATTCTCAAATAATAAACATACAACATCGGACTGCTGGGCCCATAACCTGTTAAGTAAATTAAAAAGTCGACACGGTTTTATTTTAAGTTCAGCACAGAAAGGCGGTTTATTCGAGAATGAGAAAAGAGTTGAAATTCATAAGGTTTACATACATACATAGATAATATACTAGTGTTATATTAGTGTAAATGTGTAATATGTATATAAAAGAAATCATGAATATTTTAGTGTGCGTTGATACAATGTTTAACTTCTATTTACTCTTCTATTTTGCTTAACATAAACTATCTGCCCAGGGACAAATTCTTTAATATTTTGCCTTGATTTGCTGTGGGTATTAAGGTCCACTGCTTGTTTTCGTGCAATCTTTTTAATATTTTCTTATCGTCCAATAATTCAGGATCAGATGCTACCCTGCGGCCAAAAACTACTTCTATTGGTTTTTTTGCTGTGGTAGAATGGATGGAACAGTTATATTCGTACACTGGTCGTTCTAAGAGTTCCGTAAAGGAACGGTGAGTGCCTTCAAGCATCTCATTATTTCAATAAGCGTTGAATGGAAACGCTCTATTTGTCCATCAACTCTACTACAATATGGGGAAGTGGTGAATATTTTAATTTTGAGTTCTTCTTCTAGCATAAATGCAGTAGAGGCTGAATTAAAGGACTTCTCACTGGCTATTACTATTGTTTCGGGTACACCATAAAAAAAGAGTATAGCTCTTAGAGGTTGCCGTATGTCTTGTATGGCTTTGGTTTTGAGAACCTTAGCTTGCACATACTTCGAGAATTTATCTATTGCTGTTAAGACGAGATTATTTTCGGTATAGAAGATATCAATATGGATAATTTGTACAGGATATTGGGAATTGGAGTAGCTTGAAGCTCAGGCTTACTGGGATGCCTGTCATATATGTTCTCTCTGCAAACTGTGAATTTCTTAATTTTTTTTTAATCTTTGTAGCCATTGCTGGGAACTAAAATTTTTCTAAAATGTGTGCCTTATTTTCGCGCTAATTTCGATGAGCTCGCTTGTGGGTCTGAATTATTACTTCCTCCTGTTCTGTTGCGTCAAGGACATCCTTTACTTGAAGTTGGGTAAACCTAATTTTGTAATTATTAAAGTGATGGGGTTATATGGTTTGTATCAAGCCCACGACATGCTCTTCGGTCTTGATACAGTTTATAACAGTGGGATTCAAAATTTTTCTAAGAATGTGTGTTAGATTAACTAGGTTATACACCGGTTCTGTGATAACGTGCCTATAATAGGTAGGAGTTTCACCTATTTGAAGAAAGATTTGATTTTTGAATACATTGATTGGGAATTCAATGCTTTGTAGAAGTCCGTGTGCCGAGCTTTCGTCGCTATGTTGTGTAGTAGACAAAGCATTAACATCAGACACCTTTGGAGCTCTGGATAAGGCATCTGCGACAACATTAGTCTTTCCGGGTTTATACTTAAGTTCATGATTATATTCTTCAAGAATAGATTTCCACCTTTTCATTTTGCTATTGTTGTTCTTGTTGCTCTGAGCAAAAGTTAAGGGTTGATGGTCGGTGAAAATTCTAACCTTAGCGTGACCGTAAAGGTAATTCCGAAGTGAGCCTAGGGCCCAAACGATGGCTAACATCTCCTTCTCGTTAGCTGTCAGTTTTCCTCTGTCTTGGTTAGCGTTTGGCTAATAAATGTTAAAGACCTGTTTTGTTGTTCAAGAACAGCACCGATTGCGACATCAGAGGCATCTGTTGTAGGGTCAAAATGTTTTTTATAGTCTGGATATACAAAATAATATCAGGATTGGTTTTTGGACACCCGTCCTTCCTCCCCTCTTAAGAGGATTGTAAGCGGCTTTGCAAGTTGGGCATAGCCATTAATAAAACGGCGATAGTAGCCTGACAAGCCGAGGAAAGATCTCAGTTTCTATAGAGTTTGGGGTACGGGGAAGTCTATGATAGACGTTACTTTATGATGTTTGTTTTAATGCCTTCAGATGATATTAAAAACCAAGAAATTCTACTTCTGAACTGAAAAATTTGCACTTGTCCAACTGGACTTTCATATTTGCTCTACTGAGTGTGCCAAAAACTTGTTCGATATCTTTAGCATGTTGTTCTTCATTTTCGCTGAATATTATAATATCGTCAATGTACACAAAACAAAATTTTCCAATATAATCTCGCAATATATCGTCGAAAGCTCGCTGGAAAATCGAGGGAGCATTCTTAAGACCAAACGGGAGTATAGTGAACTCGTACTTCCCGTTGTTGATTGAAAAAAATGTCTTCTCTTCTGAATTTGATGAAAGCCAATTTTCAGGTCGAGTACAATAAAAAATTTTGTTTTTTCCGAGTTGTGCCGTTACCTCGTTAATATCGGGTATTGGATATTTATCAGCAATGGTAATGGTGTTGAGCTTACGGTTATCTATAACCATTCTATATTGCTTAGCTCCTGAAGAGTCCGGTTTCTTTGGAACAATCCATACCGGAGAGTTATAGGGTGACCGTTAAGGTCTGATTATTCCGTCATTAAGAAGTTGTTCTACTTGTTTTTCGACTTCACATTGTAGAGAATTTGAAAAAGGGTAGTAACGAGTATAAACGGGATCTTCCGTTGAAGTTCTTATCTCTGCTACTACTGCTGTTGTGTAGGCTAAACTTTCCTCAGGTTCAGAAAATAGGTTTCTATGCTTATTTATTACTGCACTCAAAATTTCCCGTTGAGGGATTGTTAAATTTCCAAGATCTACAGAAATAGAATTGACGGCTTGAGATTTGAGTTGCTTAATTTTAATATTTACTCTGTTTAGAATTGTCATAAAGCTTCCTTTGGTGTGGATAATAGCTCCTAGCGATTGAAGGCTGTCGTTACCTAGGATACCATCGAATGTTTTTAAAGAGGGCAAGATAAAACTTAATGTTCAGGTCATTTAATCCGAAAAGATTTAGAAACATGGGGTGACTGATTTTCACATCACCGGCTATGAAATTAGCATAGAAAATTTGCTCTTTGATGATTTACTTTACTATATCGGGTTTAATGTAATTCTTACTAGAACCAGTATGGTTCACTACACTACGTTTTCCCGAAAATCATTTGCCCGTGTAACGTTTGCCCGCGGATTATATATATACCTTTTTGACACCAATCCCGCAGTACGATATCCCGTGGCACAGTATTCTATGGATTTTCTGGCGGGATTACAAAAATATTTTATTTAAGCAACTTACATATTTTGAAGGATTTTAAGCGCGAACAAAATTATATTATTTAAGTAACTATTTTGGTGGATTTTTGGCGCGAAAAAAGGAATCTTATTTTAGCAACTATTTTGATGGATTTTTAGCGCGAAAAAATTAAAATTCTCTAAAAACAATTCTAAGCTAAGAAAATATAATTCCTGTTCAAAACGCTTTAAAACCATTTTAAGCTTAACAAAAATTTAATTCTTCTAAAATAATTTTAAGCTAAAAATTCATCAAAATTTATTTCGATGGATTTTTAGCGCAAAAAAAATGAATTTTAAGCGCGAAAAATAAAAATTCTCTAAAAACGATTCTAGACTAAGAAAATATAATTTCTGTTCAATACGCTTAAAAACCATTTTAAGCTTGAAAAAATTAAATTATAAAATAATTTTTTGTCTTCAAAACGCTCAAAATAATTTTTGCACATAGGTAAATTTTGCTTAGGAATCACCTTAAATGCTTAAAATTATCTTAAACGTCCTCGTCACCCAGCCATCCCAAACGAAAATTCTGTTTTTATCTCTTGTAGATGTTTGCTCTAACGAGTCCTAGTGAGGACTGAATTTTATTCCGGAATCTTTTTTACTTTTATACTTTTATCTGTTAACTTCTTTGGATGTTCGTTCTTGTTGATTCTCACAGTTTCAAGTCTCAGATTTATATGAAATGAATAAATAATGTATTATTAAAATTCTATAAAAAGTGGCGATGATTCAAGGCCGATTTCAGTGCTTATGTCAAAGAAAACCATGAAAATAGCTCAGGATTTTTTCTGCTATCCAGCTTGAAACGCTTTTGATGTACAATTTATCTGCAATAGTTCTTTTCAGGACTAAATAAAAGATTGTCAAGGGATAAACTATGAATATATGGTAATTTTTCCGGGCTAGGCAAGCCACGCAAGGTACTGTCGACATTGGCGCGCCTGCCAGACGACTTTAAATACCCGAAGCGGAGCAACGGAGTTGCGTGAGCGGGACAGAGGACCCAAAAAAGAGGGTAAGAATCCTGAGAACCCGCAAAGCGGGCCACCCAAGGTACTGTTGGCCAAGAAAACTGTTGATATTGGGGCCTGTCAGACGACTTTAAATACCCGAAGCGGAGCAACGGAGTTGCGTGATCGGGATAGAGGACCCAAAAAAGAGGGTTAAAATCCTGAGAACCCGCGAAGCGGGCCACCCAAGGTACTGTTGGCCAAGAAAACTGTTGACATTGGCCCCTGCCAGACGACTTTAAATACCCGAAGCGGAGCAACGGAGTTGCGTGAGCGGGACAGAGGACCCAAAAAAGAGGGTAAGAATCCTGAGAACCCGCGAAGCGGGCCACCCAAGGTACTGTTGGCCAAGAAAACTATTGACATTGGCGCCTGCCAAACGACTTTAAATACCCGAAACGGAGAAACGGAGTTGCGTGAGCGGGACAGAAGACCCAAAAAAGAGGGTTAAAATCCTGAGAACCCGCGAGGAGGCCACCCCAGGTACAATTTCTCAAGAAAAATATTATTATTGGTGCTCAATTAATGCATCGAATTATACGAAAAATTGACTTTTATCTTTAAACGCGATTTGCGGCTAAACTAAGCGTCCTAGAGGTATCAAGGTTTTTATCTTTAAACACGATTTGCGGCTAAACTGAACGTCCTAGTGACATATAAATCCAGGTTCTCTAAGAGCAAAAGAAACGTTAAATACCCCAAATCCTTCAGTGAGCCCAAGCAGGGGGGCAGCATGCCCCCCCCATACATGCCTTACTGTTTATTCGCGTTTATTTGCCACCCAAGAAACTATTACTTACTTACTTCACTTTAGATGGCGCTCACAGTCCAGGATGGACTACGGCCTCAACCAACAAGCCCCTCCAGCCAGCTCGGTCCCTAGCTAACTGCCTCCAGTTACGCACTCCAAGTTGGTTGAGGTCGCTCTCCACTTGTGTGCGCCACCTTAGGTCTTCCTCTGCTACGCAGACCATCAGGGGTGGATTCGAAGACTCGTCGGGCTGGTGCGTAGGTGTCCATTCGCTCCACGTGACCCAGCCATCTCAGCCGCTGTATTTTCAGCTTTTTGACCAGGTCGACGTCGCTGTATAGCCCGTAGAGCTCATTATTAAATCTTCTCCTCCATACTCCATGGATACAGACTGGACCGAAGATCACCCGAAGAATTTTCCTTTCAAAGCACCCAAGCAGACTCTCATCCGTTTTTGACAGAGTCCACGCTTCTGCCCCGTACATCCCGACCGGGATGATAAGGGTCTTATATATGGTTCTCTGAGAGAGGGCTTTACTACTCAAATGCCTTCTTAACCCGAAGAAACAGCGATTGGCCAGAGTAATTTTTCGTTTGATTTCTGCACTGATGTCATTTTGCGATGTAATAGTGGAGCCCAGGTAGACAAAGTCCTTGACAACTTCGAAGTTGTACCTATCCATCGTGACGTTTTGCCCGAGTCGCCGATGTTGAGATTCCTTTCTCGATGATAGCATATACTTCGTCTTGTCCTCATTAACAGCCAAACCCATTTTTGCCGCCTCCGCTTCAATACTTGCAAACGCGCCGGTAACAGCTCGCTTCGTTCTTTCCATGATGTCAATATCATCTGCATAAGCAAGTAGCTGAACGGACTTTTGAAAAATTGTATCTCGGTTGTTGACATGCGAGTTGCGTACAATTGCTTCAAGTACGATGTTAAAGAGGTTGCATGATAATGCATCGCCCTGCCTCAAACCTTTCTCGACATCAAAGGGGTCGGTGGTGTTCCTACCGACTTTGACGGAGCAGCGAGATTTCTCCATCGTCATCCTGCATAGGCGTACGAGTTTAGCAGGGATGCCGAGATGCGACATGGCTCTGTACAGCTCGTCTCTGTTTACGCTATCATACGCGACTTTGAAATCGATAAAGAGATGGTGTGTATCGATTTGAAACTCCTGGGATTTTTCCAAAATCTGTCGGAGTGTGAACATTTGGTCGACGGTTGATTTGCCGGGCCTAAAACCACACTGATAGGGGCCGACAAGATAGTTGACAAATGGTTTTAAGCGATCACACAGTAAAGATGACAGAATTTTGTATGCGACGTTGAGGAGACTTATACCTCTGTAGTTGGAACAATTCAGAGCATCTCCTTTCTTGTGGATGGGGCACACTATACCGAGGTTCCATTCATCGGACAAACTTTCTTCCGACCAAATTTTGAAGATAAGTTGGTGTATACTCCCTACCAAGTCATCTTCCCCTGCTTTGAATAGCTCGGCTGGCAGGCCATCTGCACCAGCAGCCTTGAATGCCTTAAGCTTAGCTATCGTTAACCGCACTTCATTTAGGTCGGGTGGACGGAAATTTTGACCACCGTCGTCCAGGTTGAATGGATTATTCTGCCTCACAGCGGAATTTGGACTTCCATCGCCATTTAGCAGTTTTGAAAAGTGTTGTTTCCAGATCCTCAGCACCGACTGTGTGTCTACCACCATATTCCCATTCTCGTCTCGGCAGGCTTCCATTCTAGCCTTGTAACCCTGGGTAAATTGCCTCACCCTTCGGTAGAACTTTCGAACGTCCCCCCTGCCGCTACAATCCTCAATAGACTCGACCGCCCGCTTCGCATGCTCTCTCTTTTTCCTTCTGAGAAGTCGGCGTTCCTCCTTTCGTTTTTGCCCGTAGAGCTCACGGGCTGCCCTCTCAATGTTGCAATATTTTTAACCGAATTTAAAAGATGATTAGGATGATTTCTGTGACGAAATACTTAAAGACCCCGAACTATGGATTTGCGAATCCAATTAAAATTATAAAACAAACGAATTAAAAAAAATTAAGATAGTAAAATGTGCAACCGGCACACGCGAAGAATATGATCGAATTTACAACTGTCAAAACGATCGAAGAAAGATGAGAAAAAAAGAGACAAGACAAAATACTGCAACAACGATGCAGCCAACCGGCTAGACAGCTGGGGATGGGTTCGCTGAATTTGTTTTTTTGTATCTATACACATAAAAAACGAAAAGAACACTTTGGGTCGAATTGAATGAGTTTTGATTGCAAAAAAAAGGTAAATAATTAAAGAGAAAAAAAGGTAAGTACAAGGGCGTACTTACGCTATAGGTTGGGCGCCAGGAAACTTTTATGGTCGTTTGCCTTGACCGGTAGCTGAAAATATTTCTTCATAAATTGAAAGAAAACAAATAGTTTATACTTCCCTGAGGGGGAGTTTAAATATTTATTAAAAAAAAAAGGTTTGGGAAACCTTGGCTTACGCCTGGATTAAAACCCAGAATCTTTTCAAGAATTAAATACAAAAAGGTAATTGTGCAAAGAACAAATTAAGCAAATTAAAAAAAGGAAAAAAGAACAGAAGATAAACCAAACAAAGAAAACCAAAGCCGCAAGAATGGACCGCTATCACCGGTCCCGAAATCAACCGTATAAAATAAACTACGTCAAAGGGGTCACGAGTCCCAAAATTACAGGGATTAATCACACGAAATCAAAGGCCAACCGAAAAGAATATTTTAAACAATTTCCTACAAAACGAATTAGCAAAACTAAATTTCACTATACTTATCCTTTGGATTTGTAACTCCCCTTTTCCTCTTCCTCTTCCTTTTCCTTCTACTTTCCAATTCGCCCCGTTCTGGCGATTACTTTCTTAAAAAAATGACTCCTTCCACAAACAATTTTCAAGCACTTTTTAAAAAAATCACTAACTATTTCTATTCAAACTATTTTTCAACATTTTCCACTTTCTTTAATTCTTTTTTTTTCTTCTTTTCAAGATTTTAAATCCTCTTTCGGCTCTAACAGTCAACCAAGAAGTGGTTGTTTTTGCCTTAGCCTTTTGTCTTTAACGGCCTCTCTCTCACGCACACATTCTCACACTCATACATATGGTTTTCGTGGGACTCTGTTACGGTTACACTCCGAAGTTGAGTTCCAACGAAACTATCTCTCACTCACACATTCAATGGATTCCCCAAGTTGTTGGTGTCGTCCCAAAACTTGACGAATCCAAGGCCGGAGCAAGACATATTCACAATAACAAATTTTGAGAAGAAAACAAAAAAACTATAAAAAGTAGAAAACGTAATTCTGAGCATTCTCTCAGCTACTCTATATTTCTAACTTTTTGAAAATTATTCGAGGAAGGAGAATATTTTCAATTACCAATTTTTAAATCTTTTCTGAGGAAATGAAGGAGGAAGGCAAATACTCAAATTAAACTAACGAACGCGCAATCTACTATTTGATGGACCCCTGTGCAGATTTGGGGGAAATGAAGGGAATAGGGTTTAGCGTTCCATTCTTTTATGCGGTCGATGTTTATTAAAAGTTAGAGTTAAAGTTCAAAATTTTACGTTGGGCTTGTTGCCATGTTTAATAAAAAGAAGTTAAATTAATATTTATGTTGTGTTGTTCAAAATCCACATTTAAGTGTGTGTGTATGTTTCCATCCCCTGACGACTCAGAGCTACCTTGCTCAGCTCATACGTAGGTGGCGTGTGAGTCTCCAGCCCATCCGCTGGCTCAGCACGAAAGAATATAGATCGATGATGTACCTATTATATCATCCTCCCCGAGCCACTCTCAAGCTCCATGAGGACAACGATTGAAATTGAGGGTCGAAAAATGGGATTGGTTGGGGTGGAGGGGAAAACAGATAATGAGAGTTAGACTATGACCAAACAACATAGTCAGAAGAAAGTTTTAAGAACCGAATGGAGAGAGATTTTTGTTGCGGTAAATCTTACCGTAACAAATTCCACCCTTACCTACCGAGGAGTCGAAACTGGCTTTCAGAAATGAAAGCGAAGTAACAAGGGATAATAAAAAGGTTTTACAATACAATAATGGAATACATACACTACTATACAACACAACTATATAAAACTCAATCACTCCAAGTGAGAGTAAGCACATCACAGAGCTTGAAACTTTCAGTACCTCTTAGCGCAGCTCATCCGCTGCGCGACTAATTTTCTGGTCCTTCGGGGTCGTCGCGGTAAGGCTTCAAATCCTTAACATTCCAGGTACCTCGATTCGTACCTTTCTCGTCTACGAGGACGTACGTCCATGGCGATACACGTTTCTGAATTAGAAACGGGCCTACAAACTTAGGCGTGAACTTCGCCGAGTAGTAATTCGCTGCCTCTGATAGAGTAAAGTTTCGTCGCCAAACCAATTCGTTCGGGAGGAATCGAACATCTCTCCGACGAAGGTTATATGTTTTCGCTGCCTTCTTGGTTGCCGACTCTAACTTTTTCCCTATCTCTTCCCTAAGTTTCCTAAACTGTTCCCTAGTATCGTCCGTATTATCGCCCCTAACATACGGAATGGTGGTAAGGATTCGCCTCCAAAAGTCACCATACCTCGCCCAAAATTTGCGTAATACGGCGATACACCTAAAACTTCATGCTGGGCCGTGCGAATACTGCACGCTACTTTCGCCAACTGCGAATCCCAAGCCCTATGGTGTTCTGAAACATAAGCCCTTAGTGTCGTTTTTATAATCTGGTTTATCTGCTCTGCCGGATTGGCCTGCCGATGGTAATGCGCCGTAAACTTGATCGTCGAACCGTAACTATCACACAAAGATTTCAGTTCCTTGCTCTTGAACTGTGGACCATTATCACATACAACGAATTTAGGGACTCCGAATAACAAAAAGACATTGTCTTCTAATTCCTTATAAACAGATTTGGCCGTAGCAGACTTCAAGGGAAACAACAAAGGGAATTTAGTGAAATAATCTACGACAGTCAGAATATAGATAAAACCCCTACTCGATTTAGGAAGTGGACCAACCAAGTCCACGCAAATCATCTCCCACGGATTGGATACACCTTTCCTTTCCGTCATCAACCCAGCCGGTTTTTCATTAATTGGCTTCACGCTTTGACAGACTTTGCAATTCCTAACATATTTAGTGATATCTGACCTCATTTTGGGCCAGTAATACCTTCCTCCTATCCTAGAAAAAGTTTTCCTTACCCCCATGTGCTCTGCTAACGGATGGTCATGATTTTCTTCTAAAACCTTTTTTCTATCTTCTTTAGGTACAACTACTTTCCACTCACTATTGGTGTTATGAACTACGGTGTGGTTTGCTTTCACAAACTTAAATAATTTTCCCTGCTCTACTCTCCAAGCTGGAAAAGACAATGGTTTCTTTTCCACATCTCCTATCATTTTTCCTATCCATGGATCGATTGTGGGCTCTGAAATCCCAGCTAAAACCGGTACGCTTCGAGAAAGCATATCTGGCACCACATAATCCTTTCCCTTGCGATGAACAATGTCGAACTCGAATTGCTGCATACGTACAGCCCATCGAGCCAGCCTACCCGCTGGGTCCTTCAACTTGCTCAACCATATCAAAGAGTTGTGATCGGTAATGACCTTAAATCTCACCCCCTCCAGATATGGCCGCAACTATTCTATTGCCCACAGAACAGCTAAGCACTCTTTTTCTGTGGTCGAATAGTTCCTCTCATTCCTATTTAGTGATCTGCTCAAATAGCAAACCACTTTCTCTCCCTCCTCAAAATCCTGGGTCAAGACTGCCCCAATCCCGAAATCAGAAGCATGTGTCTGAACGACAAATGGCTTTGAAAAATCCGGACACGTCAGGATGCAGCAAGAAGACATTCCTTAACTTTCTAAAACTTTCTTCACATTCCCTACTCCAATCAAACTTTTTATTTTTCTTAAAAAGGTCGGACAACGGTTGCACCAAACTCGCAAAATTTGGAATAAATCTCCTGTACCAGGACACCGTGCCGATAAAACTCCTAACCTGCTTCACATTCTTTGGCGATGGAATTCCTAATATACTCTCTATCTTTTCAGGGTCCATGTGTAAACCGTTTCTGTCTACGACATGGCCCGAAAATTTTAGAGATGGCCTAACAAAATTACATTTTTCCCTACCTACTTTCAAACCTGCTTTAATCAATCTCCTAAAAACTTCATTCAGAATTTCCATATGCTTCTCAAACGTATCTGTATCATCGAGATAGACGAAGACATATGGTTCTAATTCCGGCCCTAAAACAGTATCTATAAATCTTTGCCATGTTGCAGGAGCATTATGCAACCCAAACGGCATCTTCAAAAATTGAAATAGACCCCTACCTGGAACTGTGAAAGCAGTATACTTTCTTGAATCTTTCTTTACTGGAATCTGCCAATAGGCAGACTTAATATCGAGTGAGCTCAAAAACCTAGCATTATTCAATTTATCTAAGATGGCCGTAATATACGGAAGGGGGTATGCATCCCTAGCCGTAACCTCATTTAACTTCCTATAATCTACACAAAATCTATACGTGCCATCTTTCTTCTTAATCATGATAATGGAAGAAGCCCATGGACTGTCAGATTTTTCTATCGCCCTATCTCTAAGCATTTCTTCTAACTCTTTATCTATGAAAGACTGAACCACAGGAGACACCGGAAAGTACCGTTGCTTGATTGGATCAGCTTCCATCCTAATTTTGACTCATCCTTGCCTTGTGTGCGATGCCTAATATCCTCTAACAACTGATCGTCATAATTTGGTGGTAAGAACTCCAGTTTCAATTCCCTGACGAGTTCTGACCACGAATTAATGGAAAGCTTAACTGCCCTAAATCAAATTAATGCTTTACCTACGAAGAACTCTACTGCTGATCTAAAAAGTTGCGTGTCGGAAATCCCACGGGATTTGCGCATTTCCTCAGCCTTCTCTAAAAATGCATTCACGGAGGCACCACAGCGCTCACCAGTGAACTTCACGTTCCATTTATAAATCTGCTCTGATTTTTGCTCATAAGAGGTGACCCTCTCTACCACCAAGTGTTCTGACCTATCACTTTCCTTAGCCACCAATCCTAATATCTGCCACTCCTAAGCCCGTTGATGTACCGGCAGAAGTACTCATCGACCCGCTATGAGGTTCAGCTGAACGCTGCTTTTCAACCTCCAATTTTTTATTTTTCTCCTCCTTATTATTTCTGCTTTCCTCCTCTTCAAATTCTTCATCATTACTATCACCTTCTAATGTGGCCATTGCTATAACCAATCTGTTCTTCAGAGCCTGCTTGGTCTTTTCCTCAACCTCACTCTCTGGTATCGACCTATCCAACCTACGCAATCCCCACTCTACTTTTATCAAAATCTTCAAAAACTTTTTTGAAGTTTCTGACTTTGGAGGATTTTCTAAAAGTTTCCCTAATTCAACTAACTTTTTCTCAACCGCCATCTGATCCTGTTCAAAAGTGAACGGATAAGCGGGAGCTACAAAAGAATTCCTACGTTCTAACTTGGTGGCAACCCTAAGCGATTTTCGCATCTCCTCAACTGTCTCTACCGGTAAACCTCGCCACTCCATCTTATATGCGAGTTCATCTTGCGATAATCTGTTTACCTCCATTGAAACAAGTTAACAAAAAATCGTACTAAAAGAAAAACAGAAAGAAAATATCAAAATAAATAAAACCAAATGAATTTGGACTTTTCTAAAAGAAGAACGAATAAAATGTTCAAAAAACAATTTAGAAAAAAACAAACAGAATTTTGCACGTTGGAAACCCTATAAAACTTCTACAAAATTTCACTAAAAAAAAATCCAATTAAAATCGCATTCAAAAAAATAAAAACTAAAATAACCTTTTTTTGCACTTTGGCAACCCTAACAAATTCCAAAATCAAAAATATAAAAAAAGAATAAAATCTTAATAAAAATTATAAAAGAAAAAAAAATAATTGAAAATTTTCCGAAAATAAATGTTTACCTCCAAAAAAGTACTTTTACAAATTGGGAACACTTATTTTCTATTTACAATATAATTCTACTCAAAATCAAACTCAAATAAACTCGAATAAAAACTCAAGTAAAAACTCAAACGTGAATTAGAAAGAGAAAGTACTATTCTCTTATATATGAAAAAAACTACCAAATCACCCAATTATCAATAAAAAAACTGAACTTAATACCTAAAATCAATTCAAAAAATCAACCATAGTATCAAATAAAATAATAAAGTAATATAAATAATAAAATAAAAAAACTACCAAAAAGAACAACAAAAACACCTTACTCTTGTACCTATGTATGTATGTACCATAGAGTACCTATATTATCTAGAGTCGCGACTCAGGGGGTTGGTTCTCTTTCACCCTACAAGCTGAATTGAGAGCACTTTGTCCAAATTTCCTAGCATGTATTGGTTGTTCCGTGCATTTTAAATGGGGACCGCACCAACACAATGAAAGAAATGTTGCTACAGTGCTCAGTGCGTAAATTTTGTGGACTACCGCGCTCAGATATTTAAAATATTAATCCGTTGAATTCAAAAATTGAAAATATCTTTTGTTTTTTCAATACAATTCGATTTTTAACTCTTTAGGAACAAAAAGTATATAAAATATAGCTTTTTGTTGCTTCTGGCATACAAATAAAATAATATTTCTGTATATTTTAATCAAAATTAAAGAAAATTCATTCAAAAAGTAGAAGTGTACCCTTGAAACTCAGTGTGTACGTGCCTAACTTCTACCATATCAAATGTAGACAAGTAGCTCAATATTTTGACAGATGAAAAAAGGGTAAAAAAAGTTTTATAATTGTGGTAATTCGATCGTTCAAAACATATTCTAATTGAAACTTACTCTTTTCAGATATTACATCTTCTCGAGCAGAAACGCAACAATTTTCTGTAGCAAATACAGTCTGGGTCAAATCAACAGCCTCGCGACTCACAAATTAAGACCGAGGATCTACCAATGTCGACACAACAAAACCAACAATTTAGTCCGCAGCAATCGCAGCAAATGCAACCTCAACAGGAAGCGCAGCAACAAGCTCAACAGGAAGCCCGACAACAACAAAAAAAAGACGAAAAGGATGTAAATATATCCCGGAGGGACAGAAGCCCACAATAGAAACTCAGGGGCCACCTCATCTTACATTAGTCCGAGTCCTTTTGGTTTCGATGCCAGTCACCCTTTGTATCGAAACGTGTTGATGTCTATGTCCTACATTACATTACCATATCACCTGCCAATGGCACGTTATCATGCTCCCGAACATATCTCCCGGAATCTAAGTACTAAGGCACTCGATGCATTACATCATGCCGCCAGCCCGTATTAGACAACGCATAAAATTTAAGAGTTAAGCGAGCGTGCTCTCAACAGTGCAACTAGTGGCAACGTCAAACCGTTCTAGTCCGAATGTGTCGCAACAAGGTGGTGGCGGTGGTGGCGGTGGTGTTGGAATAGGGGGGCCCGGCAATAATCCCGTGACAGGGGGACCCAATTCAGGGCTTTGGCTTCCGTCGGCCAATCCGTCGGGTCCATTAAACCTACAACCACCCACAAACTCAATGCATCCAGGCCTGAGTGGTGGTGGTGGCCTGGGACGGGTGATAACAACAAATCAATGGAAGTTGATCCTGGCTCGTATACCTGGTAATGGCAATGATAATCCAGCCGATAGTCGAAGTCCGCCCAAAGACATGCGCACAGACACCATCATACGCACGTTGGACTTGGCTATCCTATGTTTTCAGCACCCTATGGAAGAGCTTTAGCCTTAAATTGCTTCAATTTAAAACATAAACTTGCTCGATCCCAACGAAAAATAAAAAATATATATCAGTCATGTATGTATGTTTCATTTTTAATTTATATTTTTGTTTTCAATTAATTTGTGATTTGATATCTGCGTTTTAACGTCCACTTTATATCGATCTAGAGTCTTAATGTGTTGAACAATTTTCTTATATATATATATATAGAATAGAGAACATAATTTTTCAAAGAACATATTCATAAATATTCCAAATTTGAAAATAAAATCGGTCTACCCGTTTAAGCTTTAGCTCGACGTAAAGTGGACGTAAAGATAAAAATTATTGTATGGAGTTATTATGTTTCTACGAAATACCACTGATATGTAGTAAGTAGTTTTAGATTACTAAAATCACTTTTTATGAGATTATTGTTTTTGGGTATCTCACTTTGAGAATCAATGTTGATGATAGGTTGATCTTTGTTAGTAAAGTACAGCAATTTCTTTAGCGTTACCCAGAATGTACCACAAGAATATAAAATTGAATTTCATTCCGCGTCCAGTCAAATATTTATCTCTGAGTTAAATCATGTATGTGAAAAAAGGCAATTGAACTGTGATAATTTTTCCAAACTCTTTGACCCAAAAACAGATGATTTTTATGCTTTCAGATTAAGTATTTAATAGTGCTCCTAATTGCATCATAAGATTTGTATTTGGAACAAATTTCGAAAAACTCACACAACAAAAGAAGTTTACTATATATTATTTTTGAAAACCTATAAGGAAACTTCTTTTAATCTAGGATTTTTTGAAATTTTGCTTCAAATTAAAAACAAATAATGTAAATAGTAGCACTATTTAATATAGAATTCAAAAATATATAAATCATCGATGCGAGTCAAACCATTAAGAAAAATCATCACAGCATAATTGACTTTTTCAGAAATTCAATAAAATCTTTTTAACTTGCTTCAGTTTAAACAGAATTTTTGCCGATCCCAACGAAAAATTAAAAAAAAGGCTGAGTATAGCCCACACTGGTAACTTCCCATTGATGAAATCGGAAGCTAGTTTTAAAAAAATCTCCAATTCAAGATCTTCGAAAATGTTTTTAGGTGTTTGATATGCAATCAAGTGAAGATAAGTTAGTAGAATAAAATTAACCCAAAGCCAATATCATTCATTGTTTTTAGATATTCGAGAAGAAAAAACAATATTTGTTAAATTATTTTACAAAGCCAATCAAATATTTTTATCATATTTTATCATAGCCAACATTTTCTAATTGAAACTAACTCTTTCCAGATATTACATCATCTCGGAGCAGAGACGCAATAATTTTCTGCAGATAGTACAGTCTAGGTCACATCAACAACCTCCCGGCTCACAAATGAAGTCTGAAGATTTACCAATGTCGGCACAACAACAACAGCAGTTTAGTCACCAGCAATCGCAGCAAATGCAAAATTAAAATCTTGTCACACAAAGTAATTAAATAGTGTGTCCGAGTTGATTTTCGGAAACAGTAATAATTCGTTTATTTTCAACTAGCATTTAAGTCCAAATGGGTTAGCAGAAACAACCTTAAATAGAGATTTGTTGAAAATTGTAAATAACGGGTGATTTTTTAGCTGGTTTGGTTTTGGCAACACTGGTTTTGACAGCTGACATGTGTTTAGTACCTTGTGTCACTGTCAAACAGCTTCAGTTTGGTTTGCAATTTAACCATGGATCGTCTTACAAATGAACAACGCTTGCAAATTATTGAATTTTACTATCAAAATTCGTGCTCGGTTCGAAATGTTCAAAATGTTGGAAATTGTGTTCAGCGATGAGGCTCATTTTTGGTTGAATGGGTACGTAAATAAGCATAATTGCCGCATTTGGAGTGAAGATCAGCCAGAAGCATTGCAACAGCTACCAATGCATCCCGAAAAAGCCACTGTTTGGTGCGGTTTATGGGCCGGCGGCATTATTGGGCCATATTTCTTCAAAGATGATGCGAATCGCAGCGTTACTGTCAATGGTGAACGCTACCGAGCGATGATAACAAACTTTTTTTTGCCCGAAATGGAAGTTCTTGACTTGCATGATATGTGGTTTCAACAAGACGGTGCCACATGCCACACAGCACGCGAAACAATGGCGCATTTGGTGAACAGTTAATTTCACGTTTCGGGCCGGTCAATTGGCCGCCTAGATCGTGCGATTTGACACCATTAGATTATTTTTTGTGGGGGTATGTCATGGCTAATGTCTATAGGGACAAGCCCGCTTCGATTGACGCACTGGAAGCCAACATCCATGCATTCATTCGTGAGATACCGGCCGATATGTGTGAAAGAGTATGCCAAAATTGGACTCAGCGGATGGGCTACCTGAGACGCAGCCGCGGTCAACATTTGCATGAAATTATCTTTAAACATTAAATTGCAAGGTTCAAACTATCGATTGAAATAAATATTTCATTCATTTTTTCGATTTTTTTGTGTTTTTTTTTTTTAAGTTCTAAACCTCTTAAAAAATCACCCGTTACATACATTCAATTGTACTTTGATGAAATTTAGGAATAATTATAACCTCAACCTCAAAAAATGCATTGTTAATTCTTTTTTTGAATTTTGTTTTCTTGTTGCGTCACGAAATTTCAGTCACAAATTTCAGAAACGGATTCAACCCTAAATATATAATGCAGGAATAAAATCAAAACTACCCCCCAATTTGCATATAGATGTTGTTTAAGCTGACAAACCTGGAGTTTACCTCATGTAGTTTTAATATTATTTAACTCAAGGGGCCTTGTTAAAAATTATGTACTAATGCATAGCAGCTATCTCTTTCTTATTCTGTTATATATTATAAATGATATATTGACTTATAGTAACTTGCTTTTAAATAAACGTTGCAGTCATAGTTTAACCCTGAACTACTAAAGTACTAAATAAACTATTATAATTTAATCGTGTCTTGGTCTTTTTTATTTTCTATTAGTTCCGCCGGGTTCACTTCAACAAAAAATATAGATTTTTTCCACATGGTGCCGAAACCCGGGAAAAAAGGCGAACAGAGACATAAATATAATAGTAAACTGATAATAGTAAACTAGGTAAAATATCATATCGGTGACTCAAAAGATTCGTGTTTGCAAGTTCTTAAAGAAAAACGATAAAAGTCGCGATGGAACTGTCTGCTCGATCGGCCTATAGAGGGCAAGTTACTAAAATCTTGAAAGCGGCTTCGGAGTTTCTAAACGCAGAAGAGTCCCAGTTGAATGATCCAGACAAGTATGACGAAATAGAAGAGGAGCTCATTTCATACATCGAACGATTGACCGCAGCACATGAAAGCCTAATGTCCATGAATCAGGAGATAGCCACCAGAAATCTCATCAAAGTGGAAGGCGCTGATCTTGATAAAGAGCTAGAGAAAATTGCTGACTATCAAGATTCGGCCATAGGCGTGCTAGCAAAATTAAACATTCGTGTGAAAAAAGTTAAAAAAAAGCAAACTCCATCCACTGACAAGTGTCAGCCTATTACGTCATTGTCTTCTGTGCCAAACTGTTCTTTAAAGCTTCCAAAATTACAGTTGAAAAAATTTGATGGTAATTTCCAAGACTGGTTGCCGTTTTGGGAACAATTTCGTACGGCCGTGCATGAAAATAACAGTTTAACATCATCCGATAAATTTAGCTACCTTGAATCGGTGTTAGTAGGTAGTGCAAAAAAAGTAATTTCTGGTTTTACAGCTTCAGAGATGTGCTACGATGCAGCTGTCTCACTTTTACAAGAGCAATTTGGAGACACTGAACGGCTAGTAGACAAGCACATGCAGCAGTTGATTTCCCTTCGCCCCGTGCTATTGAAAACAGATGCTATAGGTTTACGGAACTTGTACAACAGTATTACAGCTTGTAGTCGAACTCTAACTGCATTGCAAGTCCCCTCGCACCAATACTACGTCATGATTAAATCCATTTTGCTACGGTGCTTGCCAGTGGACCTTCGAGTTGATTATCATCGCCTAGCAGAACGAGACAGTGATGTTGGAGATACTGAAAAATCGGAGTCAGGAAGTACTTCAACTCTTTCACACATTGGTGACAAGCAAGTACAAAGTCTAATGCGTTTTTTAAAGCGAGAGATAGAGTCATTAGAAAAAAGTCGTGTTTTCTCTGTCACTGGAACTGTCAAACCATCATCTTCATTTTCAACCACCAACACTGCAGCTAGCTTGGTCTCATTAGGTGATAAGGACAAATGCTTATTTTGTTCTTCGGACAGACATGCTACAAAGGAGTGTGATAGTGAGATGTCTCTCGAAAATAAAAGAGACATACTGCGCAAAGGTAACCGGTGTTTTCGCTGTGCAAAGCCTGGCCACTCTTCTAAAAAATGCCGCAGCGCAAAATTTATTTCATGCAAGAACTGCAAAGGAAGACATTTTACATCCATGTGTGATCCGTCCTTGGGAAGATCAAATGCCTTGGTTGCTCCAGCCATCACAACAGCAGGAGGTGATGAAGTGGAGAATGTTTTGAATTTGTGCGCTTGTAATTCAGTTCCTCAAAATTCAACGATCTTTTTAAAGACAGCTCGAGGCATTGCAGTAGCCCCGGGCAAGAAAAAACAATTATTAATTCGCTTTATTATCGACGGCGGCAGTCAACATTCTTTCGTTCGCGAAAGCTTAGTTCGCAGATTAAATCTTGCTCCCATGGGTATGGTGAACATCTCAGTGATCCCCTTTGGATCTAAAGTTAAATCTCCATGCCAAAAACTGCAAAAGGTGAATCTAGTCATAAATAGCCAGTTTAGCAACAAATACGCCCAAATTGAAGCAGTCGGTGTACCAGATATTTGTATTGACGTTTTACAAGTGCCTGACATTTCATGCACAGCTGTCAAAGGGCTATGTCTTGCAGATTCCCATCATGTTTCCGTCGAAGCAGAGGATGGACTTAGCGTTCTCATTGGGTCGGATTATTATTGGGCAGCAGTAACCGGTCAACAACGCTGCATTACTCCTTCGTTAAGAGCTGTTGAAACCATCTTTGGCTGGACCCTGCAGGGGAAACATACCTCTACCTGTTTCGAACGTTCACTTATGCTCTTCATCTATTTCTAGTGCAAGTTTTCTTCTGCCTGCCCTGGGTGACAATGATTTCAAGTCATTTTGGGCATTGGAAGCTATAGGTATACAAAGTGAAGATATTGAAAATCAACAATTATCGGAACATCTCATTGCCAAATGCATTAGCAAAAAGGGTTCTCGCTTTGAAGCTACACTGCCGTGGAAGAATCCAGAAGTCATGATAAAAAATAACAGACACGCAGCTCTCAAGCGACTTGATTCACTAACGAGGCGTTTATCAAGAACCCCCGGAAAATTTGAAGAGTGCGATGATTCCATTCAAAAAATGATTTCAGATGGAATCGCTGAAGCAGTTCCTGCAAACAATACTGATTCGTCACAGCGAATTTTTTATCTTCCGCACCGACCTGTCTACAAGGAAGAAAGCACATCGACAAAAATGAGGATTGTGTTTGATGCCCCTGCAGGTAGTGAAAATTCTCCATCACTCAACGATTTGCTACAAGTGGGTGCAAACCTGCTTCCAGATATTCTAAAGGTGCTACTTAACTTTCGTATAGGACGTTATGGGATAGTGGCTGACGTTGAGAAGGCTTTTTTACAAATATTGCTGAATGTTAACGACCGTGACAGCCACCGTTTTGTTTGGTATGTTTCATCGACATCATCAGATCAGAGGCCCAAATATAAGGACTACAGGATGACTAGAGTCACCTTTGGAGTAAATTGCAGTCCATTTCTCTTGACTGGAACCATACGTATGATTTTAACTAGAGAAAAAGATAGTTTTCCCATTACATGCAAAGTGCTGCAGGAAAGCTTTTATATGGATGATTTAGTGATGAGTGTTAACACCGAAAAAGAAGGGAAGCAAATTAGCCAAGAAGCTGTCATTATCATGAACAAGGCCAGAATGAACTTGAGAAAATGGAACTCCAATGGTTGTCAAATTCGAGAGTGTCTTGGTTCAGCTGATGCTCCGAATACGCAGAAGGTTTTAGGACTAATGTGGTATGTTTCTAGTGATGAAATTGCTGTGCCGTTGCAGTCTGTCGAAAGTTTAATCACTTCAAATTTGATAAGAGGCACGAAACGTAACGTACTTCAAACAATCGCCCGAATTTTTGATCCATTAGGAATGCTTTGCCCAGTTGTAATAAAAGTCAAGATCCTGTTTCAATCCATATGGAGGGAAAAGCTGGCTTGGGATGAAGCTCTGCCATCAGACTTAATGACGGAATGGGAAGTTTGTGCCAGGAGTCTACTTCTTATGAAAGAGATCATTATTCCGCGATCGGTATTTGTCTTCAATTCTGCAAGTGTGGTGGATATACACATTTTCGCTGATGCCAGCCTGAAAGCGTACGGTACCGTGGCATACATCAAGAGCAGCACTGTAACAGGTGAAAACAATATTTCGTTTCTGTGTGCAAAGAGCAGGGTGGCTCCACTGAAGGAGGATGGAACGAAAGAACTTACGCTGCCAAAGTTGGAGTTAACCGCAGCATTAATAGCAGCACGATTACGTTCTTACTTGAATCTATCTTTAAAGGTTTCTGTTCGAAGGTTCCATATGTGGACAGATTCAAAAATAGCTCTAAGCTGGATACAAGGAGAAGCCAATCGATGGAAACCGTATGTACAGACCCGTGTTTTCGAATCACGCCGTCATACATCCACCGTAGACTGGAAGCACTGTTCCGGAAAGGAAAATCCTGCGGAAAATCAAGGGGTATATCAGCCGAGAATCTTCGAACTTCTTCCCTATGGACCGAGGGACCGGCCTGGCTAAAATTTGGTGAAAATTTAAATTATGGTGACATCCCGACAGAACAAAACAACGTAGCTCAATTGGTACTACTAACACAGACCTCCGTACCGCTGTGCGAACCACTCGAGCCTATTATTTGCAACTACGAAGACTTCAGCACTTGGAAGCGTTTAATACGAATTACAGCCTATATATTGCGCTTCTGGGACACATGTCGAAAGAATAGGGAAAGAGCCATCTCTTTTAATTTGACTGCTGAAGATCTGGAACTGGATGAAGCTTATTGGCTCAGGTATATTCAATTTAAATTTTATTCTAACGAAATTTGTTTCTTGCAGAAGAAACAGTCAGTACCAAAGGGGTCCAAAATTGCCCAATTGTGTCCTTTTCTGGATGTCAATAGCAATATGAGAGTGAGTGGCCGCCTTCAGTGCTTAGAGGAGTCTTTCGATCTTAAGCACCCCATTATACTGCCGAAAAAATTCCCATCTCACTGAACTCTTAGTAAAAGACTATCACACACGAACTACACATGGTGGAGTCAACATGGTTTTATCACAGATGAGTTCTCGATTTTGGATTCCCAAAGGACGCCAATTGATTAAAAAATTGGTGTCTCGGTGTCCTGATTGCCGAAGACTATGGGGAAAGCCAGCTTCACAGCCATTCGGACCACTTCCCATCGAAAGGTTAACACTTTCAAGGCCTTTTGACAACGTTGGCGTCGACTTCGCCGGTCCCCTTTACTGCTTCGATAACTCAAATGGAGAGATGAGTAAAACGTATATGATGGTTTTTACGTGCGCTGCCATTCGTGCTGTGCACTTAGAGATAGTAAGAAATTTAACCACAGAAAGTTGCCTGATGGGATTAAGACGTTTCATGGCTCGAAGGGGTACTCCATCTGTAATATATTCCGATAATGCCCGAACCTTTCGTAGAGCTGCTTTGGAACTAGGTGCTGTCAATCATTTTTTTGAAGAAGACCAAGTTCTAGGGTTTTTGTCAAATAAGCGCGTCCAATGGAAGTTTATTGTGGAACGAGCTCCTTGGTGGGGTGGTTTCTGGGAGCGCCTTATACGCACGATCAAAAACGTCCTCAAAATGGCCATAGGTAAGGCAAAGCTTTCTTTTGAGCAACTAAGAACATTGGTCGTCGAAGCGGAGGGTATGGTTAATGCTCGCCCACTAACATACGTAAGTAGCAACCCGTTAGATGCTGTTCCATTGACTCCATCTCATTTTTTGATGGGTAATTGTGGTCTATCTGTCCGCGAAGTGGTATCTGATTCATTAGAGATACAATTGCTCTGGAAACAGCGAATGAAGTGTATGAGTATGCTGGAGAAGCGGTGGCGGACCGAATATCTGCAGTTACTACGATCGTTTCACCACAACAATTGCAGTTCATCGGTTGAATTAAAGAAAAATGATGTCGTACTCGTATTTGATTCCGCTAAGCCAAGGATTAACTGGAGAATGGCTGTCATAGAAACCATTTTCCCTGGTCGCGATGGTAAAGTAAGAGCGTGTGAGATACGATATTCGGATAAAACTCGAACCCGGAGACCAGTCCAATTATTATACCCGTTGGAGCTATCTTCTTCTTCGCCGGCCGGAGGATATTAAAAATTATGTACTAATGCATAGCAGCTATCTCTTTCTTATTCTGTTATCTATTATAAATGATATATTGACTTATAGTAACTTGCTTTTAAATAAACGTTGCAGTCATAGTTTAACCCTGAACTACTAAAGTACTAAATAAACTATTATAATTTAATCGTGTCTTGGTCTTTTTTATATTCTATTAGTTCCGCCGAGTTCACTTCAACAAAAAATATAGATTTTTTCCACAGGCCTTGCTATGTAAGTTGTTTTCAATGCACATTTTACGTGGTAAAATGTATACAATAAGGATCAAATTTTGGTGCTTTCGACTTTTTGCCACATAATCTTGAATTAGCACTGTTCTATTTTCGATTATACGCATTTGCTAAAGAATTAGCGAGCTAAGATTTTGCGAATTTGAACATTTTTTTTTTGTAGAATCGATGAACATAGTTGGGCCCCTGGTCTCAAGATTTGCCTCGCAACAGTTTAAGCAACATCTGTGAATATGCGCCAATGTGACTGAGCACATCGAATCTACTTGTTAGTAAATAATTTCACGAAAAATGTTTTTAACAAGTTCCGAAGAACAGTCACATCGAATTTGTTGTCAAATGTCATGTCCCCAATTCGATCTATAATTTTGTATGAGATTTGACTGCTTTTTTTGTATAATTTTGAGTATTCCAAAACAGAATTTACGATTGGAAATAACAATATTTTCTTTTTGTATATATAGGTGAAGTTGCCACACAGGTCCTTGCGTTCTTTATAGTTGTTTGTCCAAAGTCTAAGGAAGATATGTATGTATACACAGGTAGTTAGAAAACAAAAAAAATTAATACAAAGAAAGAAATACAAGTATTTTAACAATGACAATTGATAAATATATTGGTAAATTATGCATCTAGTCTTTTTTACTAATATATAAAAAATCACTGGCAATTGTTGATAGCGTTCCACTTCCGCTTTTGTAAGCTTATGGCCTTTTCGATTGGCAATCCAGAAGCGTTCGGAATGCGTGTATGCCCTATATTAAATAATTAGTAAAATATTTTAATGGGCATTTTTTTATTTACTTACACCAACTGATCCCAGTTGCGCCCTTCTTCAAAGCAAAATGGCCAATAATTTTGATAGTCTACAATCACTTTGTTTATGCTTAGTGCTTAGTTCTGGGAGCGAACAAGGTGCCAAGGGAGGCTTTTTAAGTTCAACATGATCTCGTGGAAGAAAAAGTCGTTGTCTAACAGCTAGAAAGATGACGAAAAAAGCTTGAAGATGTTATCTCAAAAATTATAAATCAACGATGGATATATATGAAAGTGAAATTGTTTTAAAAGTAATGCCTAATATATAACACGAATAAAAAGTAGAAAATACTTTACTTACCTATTGTTATTCCTGTGATTGGGAAATGGTTTGAGCGATATTTAAAGAAATATTTTTGACATCAACATAAGAAATACTTACGTAATATCGCTCCATGATCTTTTCGATCTTCCTTCTTTTTATGAATTGCTGGAAATTGATTGAACAGCAATTCTCAGCTTGGTTCAACGTCCTTGCAAATAATTAAACTTTTGGCAATTGTTGGTAGGAGAAACAGATCTGGTATACTGTTTGTATCAGATCAAGTAAACTGTTTGTATCAGATGGATCTATCCATTGAGCGACTGCTTTCTTATCAGTGTTGAAGAACATTAAGCCAAGAGCTAGAGTAGCCCCCGAAGCTGTGACCTAAATGTTAATAGTATCACCTACTCGCACTTTGAATGAAGATAGTTTTTACTTCTCCTTTTGGGAACTGAGTAATGGTCGTTTGTTGCCGCGAACCATATAATTGAGGGTGTCAGGCAGTTGGAAGTCTATCAGACTAGACGGTGTTTCACCATCCTCCAAAGCTACCAAGTCTAGGTCAAACCATTATTGTCCAAGCGTATGGTTCACGTTCAACTTTATTTTTACATTTCCGGACCAGGGGATCGACTTTAAATTAATATAATTATATTATTTAATTAAAATAATTCAACCATAAAATTTATAAATGGTATTTTACAAACACAACCGAGAATTGTCATTTTGACATTACATAATGGAAACAAAAAACAAAACGTCATCTTTTGAGCTACTGATGCCAATTTGTATTTTCACACGTATTCACGGACAAGGAATTTAAGAGAGTTTTCTCTTAATTAGCTCAAATAAAATTTGCGGGTGTTTCAGGTAAGGGGGGTACGAGTCGCGACTCTAGATAATATAGGTACTCTATGGTATGTACGTTGTATAGGTACTCCCTGCACACTTGCTCTTCTCCAAAATAATTGTTGAACTCCGCTGACATTTTTATAAATTTAAACAAAAATTTATATAAAAAGGACCTAGGAATAAAAACTATTAGTAAAAATTTAAAATAAGAACACTTTAGAAGGGAACGATTTATTTTCACCAAAAAGAACACCAAATAATACACATAAACAATGCCACTCTGATAAGAGAAATGGGTATGGGTTTTCCTTTTTTTTCCAACACGTATGGGCGCCAATTTGTTGCAATATTTTTAACCGAATTTAAAAGATGATTAGGATAATTTCTGTGACGAAATACTCAAAGACCCCGAACTATGGATTTGCGAATCCAATTAAAATTATAAAACAAACGAATTAAAAAAAATTAAGATAGTAAAATGTGCAACCGGCACACGCAAAGAATATGATCGAATTAACAACTGTCAAAACGATCGAAGAAAGATGAGAAAAAAAGAGACAAGACAAAATACTGCAACAACAAACTGCAATAACGATGCAGTCAACCGGCTAGTCAGCTGGGGGTGGGTTCGCTGAATTTGTTTTTTTGTATGTGAATAAAAAAAAAAAGAGAAGAATACTTTGGGCCGAATTGAATGAGTTTTGATTGCAAAAAAAAGGTAAATAATTAAAGGGATAGAAAGGTAAGTACAAGGGTGTACTTACGCTATAGGGTGGGCGCCAGGAAACTTTTATGGTCGTTTGCCTTGACCGGTAGCTGAAAATATTTCTTCATAAATTGAAAGAAAGCAAATAGTTTATACTTCCCTGAGGGGGAGTTTAAAGATTTATTAAAAAAAAAGGTCTGGGAAACCTTGGCTTACGCCTGGATTAAAACCCAGAATCTTTTCAAGAATTAAATACAAAAAGGTAATTGTGCAAAGAGCAAATTAAGCAAATTAAAAAAAGGAAAAAAGAACAGAAGATAAACCAAGCAAAGAAAACCAAAGCCGCAAGAATGGACCGCTATCACCGGTCCCGAAATCAACCGTATTAAATAAATTATGTTAAAAGGGTCACGAGTCCCAAAATTACAGGGATTAATCACACGAAATCAAAAGCCAACCGAAAAGAATATTTTAAACAATTTCCTACAAAACGAATTAACAAACTTCACTTTACTTATCTTTTGGATTTGTAACTCCTCTATTCCTCTTCCTCTTCCTTTTTCTTCTACTTTCCAATTCGCCCCGTTCTGGCGATTACTTTCTTAAAACAAATGACTCCTTCTACAAACAATTTTCAAGCACTTTTTAAAAAAAATCACAAACTATTTCTATTCAAACTATTTTTCAAAATTTTCCACTTTCTATAATTCTTTTTTTTTTTCTTCTTTTCAAGATTTTAAATCCTCTTTCGGCTCTAACAGTTAACCAAGAAGTGGTTGTTTTTGCCTAGCCTTTTGTCTTTACCGGCCTCTCTCTCACTTACACATTCTCACACTCATACATATGGTTTTCGTGGAATTCTGTTACGGTTACACTCCGAAGTTGAGTTCCAACGAAACTATCTCTCACTCACACATATAATGGATTTTTTTTTTTTTTTAAATTCATTTTTATTTTTCAATTTTCTTAAAACTATCTTAAAGCTAGACAAAAATTCATAAAAACTAGCCTACTTATCAATATCTTAAACTAACTTACTGGCCCCAATCGGGCGCTCTAAGTTAAACTAGAATAACTTAATGCTAATGCCTTTCGGCCTAAGAACTATCTTAATACTAAAATTCTATATCGGTCTTTATTTTTCCCCGAGAAGAATTTACAAAAAACTCGGTATCATTATCTTTACATTCAATGGATTCCCCAAGTTGTTGGTGTCGTCCCAAAACTTGACAAATCCAAGGCCGGAGCAAGACATATTCACAATAGCAAATTTTGAGAAGAAAACAAAAAAAACTATAAAAAGTAGAAAACGTAATTCTGAGCATTCTCTCAGCTACTCTATATTTCTAACTTTTTGAAAATTTTTCGAGGAAGGAGAATATTTTCAATTACCAATTTTTAAATCTTTTCTGAGGAAATGAAGGAGGAAAGCAAATACTCAAATCAAACCAACGAACGCGCAATCTACTATTTGGTGGACCTTTGTGCAGATTTGGGGGAAATGAAGGGAATAGCGTTTAGCGTTCCATTCTTTTATGCGGTCGATGTTTATTAAAAGTTAGAGAAACATACACACACATTTAAGTGTGTGTAAAAAATTGAGGGTCGAAAAACGGGATTGGTTGGGGTGGAGGGGAAAACAGATAACGAGAGTTAGACTATGACCAAACAACATAGTCAGAAGAAAGTTTTAAGAACCAAATGAAGAGAGGTTTTTGTTGCGGTAAATCTTACCGTAACATCAGCAGCTCTGGTTCTAGTTTGCAGCATTGACTAGTAGGCTTCGTTCTGGGCTGCATGCGCTAGCCGGCATTCTTCATCCAGGGGTTTCGATGTGGTCGCCTAGTGAAACCCAGCACATCAGTGGCGGCACTTCTGATGGCTTGTTGACAGTGTTTCCACTGGTCCTCTGCAGTTTGTGCTGGTGGCGGAGCTGCTGAAAGGTTACGGGAGACTCGGTCTGCAAAGGTCCTAGTGATCTCTTGTGATTTTAACTTTGCGACATCAAATCTTTTCACAGCATCCGTTCGGTGTTGTGGCGTCAAAGATATCCGCATACGTAGTTGGGCTACAACTAAGTAATGGTCCGAGTCAATGTTGGCCCCTCGGAACGTTCGAACATCCAGGATACTGGAAGCATGTCTAGCGTCTATCGCAATATGATCAATCTGGTTGACGGTTCGTTGATCTGCAGACCGCCAGGTACCTTTGTGTATATTGAGGTGTGGGAATCGAGTGCTAGCTATGATGGCATTCCGCCCCGCCGCAAAGTCAATCAGCCTAAGTCCGTTACCGGAAGTGTTGTCGTGCAGGCTGTGTCCTCCGACTATCGAACCAAAGATGCCCTCCTTTCCGATTTTGGCGTTGAAGTCGCCAAGAATGATCTTGACGTCGTACTTTGAGCACCTATCATACGTACTCTCAAGGAGATCGTAGAAGTCTTCTTTGGTTGAGTCATCTTTGTCTTCCGTTGGGGCGTGGGCACAGATCAACGAAATGTTTTTGAATTTAACTTTGATGCGGATTGTGGCCAGGCGCTCGCTTACTGAATCCCAAGATTTCTTGCCTAAGTCTTCCCCTTACCACAAAGCCTTTAGCCTATTCAGGTTTTCCACTAATTGTTCGGCTGCACGTGGTCTGTTTAAGGTCCAGACATTCCACGTGCAGATCCGAAATTCATTGTCCTTGTTTCGTTTGCTGGGGTCGTCAACATTAAGATCATCCATATCCGAGGCTTGTTGTTGTTTCGGAACCGTTATTGTTTTTCGTGGTAGGGAAGTTACCCCGACGCACAAGCCCCGACCTGGAGGGCCAGACCCTTAATATAACTCCAAGGAAGCCGGTAAACCGCTCCTTATAGGCCTGAGCTACGAATATGTCATAGTAGCCCATATAAGGTGTTCACTAAGTAGTTCAACCTAACTGGAACTGTAGACGCCACCGTTGATTCCATCTGGGGAATTCTTCCGCTGCCGCCTGGATAAAGGAGAAGTGCCTTAGTGGGAACACTCCTCCCCCTCTCTCTCGATTGCTGCCGCCTAAAACCGTCCACAGGGATTGGAACCCCATCTTCAGCTAAAGGTACTAGGCACCCGATGTTCACCACGGGGAGGTGAGAGTAGGAGTTGATAGACAGAGGTTCGCTTTGTAAAAAAGCTTGTGGACGCTTGTGTCCTCTTGAATGCACCGTGTCTACCCTTTGAACATCACCCAAGATACTATTGCTCAAGAAAAATTTTGACGCTCAATTATTGCATTAAATTATACGAAAAATTGGCTTTTATCTTTGAACCACGATTTGCGGCTAAGCTAAGCGTCCTAGATGCATCAAAGTTCATACTTTTAAACATGATTTCCGGTTTAACTAAGCGTCATAGCGATTTTTAGAATGGATATTCTTGATTAAGGATTGTGACAGTTCTTAAAAGTAAAAAAAAGTTGGTAAAAAGGCTTTTTCGAAAACTTTCAAAAAAATATTTTCAAATTTGGGGCTTAGCTTCTCAAAATTCACAAATTCAAAGTGTCTTTAATTCCAGATTCCTTAAGGACAAAAGAAACTTTACATACCCCAAATCCTACAGTGAGCTCATGCAGGGGGCAGCATGCTCCCCATACATGCTCAAGAATACGTAACATTGGCGCTAAATTAATGCATTTCAAGCTTAAATTAAAAAAGGAAAGCCTCCCACCATAGGCTTCTGCGCGGCACCAAAACATCGACGCCGTCATCCTAGTGGCCGTCGTTGTCAGTTACCCATTGTCACCCAAACCCAACAACCTAAAAGAAAAGAAAATTATTATGCCTCTACCGAGTTCTGAGAAGATCGCATGCACTACTATTTATATACTTTTTAAAAGGTGACTTCAATACAGAGAAGTCTTCTTCAATTGTCAAAAATCAAAAATAGTATTGAAATTCAAATTCAGTGACTCTGATTGGCTGGTGCCACAAAACCTATAAGAATCTAATTAGATTACAGAGCTGTTGCCTTGTATCAAGAATAGTAGGAATCCGCGGGCAAACGTTACACGGGAAAACGATCGGCGGGATTTGGTTTTTCGGGAAAACGATAGACGGGATATTGTTTTTCGGACAAACGTGACGCGGGAAATCGTTTTTCGGGAAAACGTAGCCAACCCGATTGCAGCTATAAGATACCACAAAAATCGATTTTATTTAAAAACAAGATGGCAGCCAACTTAAAAGAGGTGGGTGGTCGAAAACTTGTTCACAAACTCCTTATGTTATCCACTTCTAATGAGTCGAAAAAAATATATAACTGTTCTTTTACTTGAAAAATGTTTATTATGCGTTTAAAACGAGAACAAAATTTTAAAATGGGTTTTTTTGATTTAGTCGAAAAATATCAATCGAAGCCAAAAAAAGATCATGACCAAAGTTGTAGGTAATTAAATTTTGAACTACTTTTGTTAAGTTGATTTTTGCTCAAAAGTTTAAAATAGGCGAGTTATTTCACAAAAGCCGATTTTCGTTAAATTAAAGATGGCGGCTAACGCAATGGAGCTAGGAAGTGGAAATCTTCTTTTTTGACTCTTAATGATCCCCTCTACCGATTAAAATCACAAAAAACCCTAGTCTAATTTTTTGCATTTAAAATGCTATCCCGAGTGGGCTATGAAAGCATTCCCATAACTGACAATGACAAAAATACCTTTTCAACGGACATAATAAAGTACCAAACATACCCCGTTGCAAACAAAAAAAAATTAATGAAAAACTACATTCGAGCAAATACAGTTTTGCTTACCCACCCTACCTTCTTTTAACCAAACTAATAACCAAAAATCAACCCAATTGAAGGACGACCTGTCTAGCAAACATACTTATCATATCCAAATACAATAACAAAATTTTATTAAGAAACGTCACCTTCCTAGCATTAAAAAACAAAACAAAAAACATACTCAAAAACTATAGCAAACCCTATTTGCTTATACCAAACAACGAAGCCATTCCCTAGGAAATCATCCACCATTTAAACGAATGCCAACGTAGTTGTTGGAATTACTATAGGAAATAAATATTTGTGTTGTTTTTTTGGGCTAATTCGTCTCCACACAAACCTCAATCTTGACGAATTTTGTTAGATAAATTTAATAAATTATTTGTGAGATTCGTGTAGTACTTACAGCTATGTATGATAAATCAATGGAATTGTCAGTTATTCAAAGAAAATAATTTAAAAAAAACGAAATGTGTAGGAAGAAAGATAAATGAGTGTAGAAATTGGTACCCTAGATGGGACCAAATTTTAAAAGATGTAGTACAAAAAAGGTTTCCAAACAGAAAAGCCAAAATATTTCTTAGCAAGAAAACAATTATGTACTTTATATGAATTTAAAATAGTTTATTAAGTCTCAAAAATTTGTGTTGTGTGGGTAAGTGTGTGGTTTTAAAATTTGCTGCTTTTTCACCGGCCTCGTGTTGCTGCCGCTCGCTCAACCGTCGTTGAGGTTATGTCGTTAAAAGTTCCGATAGTACGCCTTATCTGATTGGCTGACCAATGGTAAAGGGTTTTTTATTAAATACGTTTGACGAGCTGTGGTTAACTTGACATCTAATACGTTCAGGACGTCAACATCCCACCTCCCGTGAATCCTCAAGGAGATTCACTGTTTACCTCGAGAACCGCTAGCTTTGATGCAGGACGACGCAGGACACCGCTGGTTGTTTTTACATCTGCACTTCGGATTTGTTTATCTTTGGCTGGATACACTTTAGTAATTCTCCCACGTTGGCACTTACTCCTCGGTTGACTTGCATCACATATGACCACAAGGTCGTCGACTTTTAAGGGCTTGCTTTTATCGTGCCACTTGCTCCGCTTTGTTAAAAAAGGTAAGTATTCCAAAATCCATCTTTTCCAGAATCTGTCCTTGAGTTGTTGGGCAATCTTCCATTGCTTACGGCTACATATTGGCGAATCATCAATATTGGGCGTTTGTGTCAAGTTTGTACATCCGATCAAGAAGTGGTTTGGCGTAAGGGGTTCATCGTCTATTGAACTGATTGGCAATTCAGTTAAAGGCCTAGAGGTGACGATGTTTTCAGCTTCTACCAGTAGGCTTCGAAGAGTTTCTACTCTTGGGGCCTCTTCTTGCAGCGTCACCTTCAAAATTTTCTTTACCGATTGCACCATCCTCTCCCAGATTCCCCCTTCACTCGGGTTGAGTGGGCAATTGAACTTCCACTCGATTCCTTTCTTTGTCATTTCATCTTGGATACTTTCGAAGTCAAAAAATTGGGCCTCCTTAACAAGTTCGCGCTGCGCTCCGATACAATTTGTGCCGTTATCGGATCTTATTCGTACTGGAATTCCTCTTCGGTTAATAAAATTTCTCAAGCACAGAATGAAGGAATCGGTAGACAAATCCGCGGCCAGTTCCAAGTGTATAGCTCTTGTGGTAAGACAGGTGAAGAGTGCCACCCATCTTTTTTCCCTTCGGCAACATTTAATGGACCAAAATAATCCAAGCCTCTATAGGTAAAGGCCCGGACAAAGGGTGTTATGCGATCTGTAGGCAGCTGTCCCTCCAGTGGGGTCACGGGTTTGGATCGGTTGAGTTTACACCTCTGGCAATTCTTCTTGACCTTTTTGAGAGTTGATCGGATTTGTGGTACCCAAAAGCGTCGACGAATTTCCTTGATTGTAAGAGCGTCATTTTGGTGATGAAGAGAAACGTGGTAATGATCTACTATAAGTTGACTTAAATAATGATGCTCTGGCAGGATTATGGGGCATCTGGCATCAGCAGGAAGACAATAGGCAAAATTTAAGCGTCCGTTTAGGCAAAGCAACCCATATTCGTCCAGGTATGGCGTAAGTTGAAATATTGTGCTGTTTCTTAATATTGGTAGGTCCTTCTTCAGGTATTGTATTTCGTCATATAGGTCATCCTTTTGAGCGAGCTTGTAAAGAAATTTCTCGGCTTCCAAAACTTCGTTAGCTGTTAACGTGGAAATCACTGTGGTTTTGGTTGAAGATAGTTTTGTTGATTGGACAACTGCATTTGCTTTTTTCCTTGCTGCGATACTCAATCTCGCCCTGTTTAACCATGATTTACTTCTTGTCAGATAGGCAACTGTTCGTCTTAGCTTTTTGAACGAGGAAAATTTAGTAATATCTATTAAGTTACTTGCCTTTTGGATGTGAAACATGTTCGACCGGACTTCTTCTTGGAGTGTCTCAGGAGCATTTGGTTCTAAAGAGTTCGGCCATTGTTGTTCAGGAAGATGCAAAAACTCAGGTCCAATTAACCATCGGCTATTGTTGCTAAACTTAGGTGGCTTTGTAGCTCGTGTGGCGTCTTCTGCCACGTTTAGATCCGTTGGAACCCAACGCCAATTTGTTGCCTCTGAGGTTTCAAGTATCTCCGCTATCCTATGCGCAACAAACGGCTTATATCTCCGTTGTGATGATTTTATCCACCAGATTGTGGTCTTAGAGTCACTCCAAAATACTACTTTGAGATGAAAATATTGTGATTTCTCCGAATCATTGTGTGCAAACGGCTTCCAAGCACTGCTGCTTGCAGTTCCAAACGTGGGATGGAGAGTTTCTTTTTTGGTGGGCATCTTGTTTTACCAGCGATAAACGCAATGTCAACATTACCTTGATATTGAACACGGAAATATCCGACTGCTGCAAATGCACTCTCGCTGGCACCCGTGAAGATATGAAGTTCTATATTATCGGCATGTGGTATCTTAGGTGAATAGCAGCGAGGCACTTGAAATTCACCAATACTCTTCAGTTTTCTCCACCAAAGTTTCCATCGGCTAAAAATTTCACTTGGCAACGGGTCATCCCAATTCAGTCCGATGTTCCAGGTTTGTTGAAGGAGTATTTTTGAGTATATAAGGAAATTTGCTAGAAGTCCGTACGGATCAAAAACGGCCATAATAATACCAAGCATTTCTCTTTTCGTAGGAGGCTTTAAGAGTTCCTGATTCGATGAAAAGTTAAGCGAAAACGAAATGTGTCATCCTCAGTATTCCAGTACATTCCTAGTACCTTTTCTCCAGCATCCTTTGACTCCAATTCAACAGCAGAATGGCTTTGACACGATATTTTGTTTAGCTTTACTTGAACTTCTTTGTCGTTGGAAACAAATTTCCTTAAGGTAAATCCCCCTTCGGCATGAATCCTTTTTACTTCCTCGCAAACTACCTCTGCTTCGGCTTGACTATCAAAACTGCATACTAGATACAATGACCCTTGAAGCTTCTGGTGAACTCTCTTTAAATGTAGTGGCATTTTTGTTCTTAATGTACTCGGCTGTGCAGGGCGAACACACGGCACCGAAAATCATTGATGACATTATATATGTACGAACTGGTTGTCTTTCTTGCCGCCTATACAAGAATCTTTTGACATTTTGATCGTCACTACGAATCTTTATTTGTGAGAACATTTCCTTAATGTTTGCAACTACTGCTATGGTCACTTGCCGAAATTTAAATAAAACAGTTAAGAGTGGCTGAGCTTGCTCTGGGCCTTTGAGCAGCATCAAATTCAAAGGAACCCCCTGAGACTTGGCAGCAGCGTCAAAAACGATGCGAAGTTTCTCCGGCTTATGAGGATTTATGACTCCAAAATGAGGTAAGTACCAGACTCGACTGTAATTTTGTTTTAACTCCCTCGGTGAAAGCTCTCTGGCATACCCCATCTCAATATAGTTGGCCATTTGTTGTTTGTACCTCGTAGAAAACTTTGCATCCCGTTTCATCTTTGCTTCAATATTGAATAAACGTCGCAAACTCATTTGATAACTGTCTGGTATGTTAAAATTGTCATCGCGCCATAAGAGTCCTGAATCATATTGTTTTCCGATTCTCTTCGTAGTATCCTCCAAAGTCTTTCTCGCTCTGTCGGTTGTGAAGTAGGATTCTACCATATCATTTAATTTTTGAAGAGCGTCAATTTCTCTTATACAAAGCACCACCGGATTGGTATTCGGTTCAGCACACAATGGTCCATAAGCTAGCCAACCAAGTTTCGTACGTGCAGCAATTGGTTAGTTGATTTTACCTTCGATTACATTGCTGGCAATACCAGGATGACAGTTGTCCGAACCGATCATTAAAGTTGGTTTAGCATTCTTTAAATCTTGCACTGGCACACTTCTCAAATGCTCAAAATAATTTTTAACGAATGATTGACTTGGCAAACTTAGTTCCTTCACAGTCCTCACGTTCTTCAGATAGAAGTTTTGTTCATTTTGGCCAACTCCTTTAACTTCAAGAGCGACATTCCTTGAAGGTTCAGTCACTACCTTTGCCCCATACCACTGCAATGTAAGCGGCTCTGTCTGACCTTTGAGACCCAATTTGTTTGCTACTGCTTCTGCCATGATACTAATTGAGGACCCTTCATCAAACATGGCGTAAGTATTGATGTGTCCTCTTGGACCTGTTATAATGACTGGTAGTATCCGAAATAATTGACCATCCGTGACCTGTGCTTGGCAAGTGTGCATCCTAACAGATGGCTGGAGTGATGATGGATCGGCTTCGGATGGCTGTTGATGAACCGTTGATGTTGAAATCTCATGGAGAAGTTTATGATGAAATTTTGGGGAACTACCAACATTGCATCTCTTTTTCTTACGGCATGATATCATTCCATGACCCGCTTTGTTACAGGAGAAGCAAAGACGTTTATCCTTGACCAGCTTCCATCTGTCCTTGACTGTCAGGTTTCGAAATTCACTACACTCCGACAACTGGTGGTTTGCTCCACAACTGGGACATATTATTCTGATTTCCCTTGGGGTGGTGTCTCTTTCATTAGTATGCATTAATCTCCGTGGATGTGTTGCTTGGCTCCTTACACTGCTAGGTGCATTCAGCTGTGGAAGCATCTGTATTATTTGTGCTTCTTCACTTAGCCATGTAGAAAATTCTTTTATTGTTGGATAAGGTTTTATTTCAAGTGCCCTTTTGGCCCACTCAAACCTTCGTGAAGGTGGCAACTTCATTATAAGTTCCTCCAACAACATTGGATTTGATAAATGGTGATCACACATAGCAGCCAACAGAAAAGCAACCACGTTTTCCACCATTGTAGAAAATGGAATAAGGCCTTCTATTCGGGTTTCGCTTACAGCTGAAAACTGTTGTACTTTAGTCAGCTGAGCCTTCACTAGTAAATCTGGACGTCCAAATCGGAATGATAATGTATTTATAACTTGTGTCACGTTACTTGGGTGAATAAGTAAAGCTGCAACAGCTTCTCTGGCTTTTCCATGAAGGCATCTCTGCAAACGAATTGTATTTTCCATAGCCGAATATTCGAAATTCACAGTGGTTTCCACGTTAACAAATTTTAAAAGATGTAGAAATTGGTACCCCAGATGGGACAAAATTTTAAAAGATGTAGTACAAAAAAGGTTTCCAAACAGAAAAGACAAAACATTTCTTAGCAAGAAAACAATTATGTACATACTTTATATGAATTTAAAATAGTTTATTAAGTCTCAAAAATTTGTGTTGTGTGGGTAAGTGTGTGGTTTTAAAATTTGCTGCTTTTTCACCGGCCTCGTGTTGCTGCCGCTCGCTCAACCGTCGTTGAGGTTATGTCGTTAAAAGTTCCGATAGTACGCCTTATCTGATTGGCTGACCAATGGTAAAGGGTTTTTTATTAAATACGTTTGACGAGCTGTGGTTAACTTGACCTCCCGTGAATCCTCAAGGAGATTCACTGTTTACCTCGAAAACCGCTAACTTTGATGCAGGACGACGCAGGACACCGCTGGTTGTTTTTACATCTGCACTTCGGATTTGTTTATCTTTGGCTGGATACACTTTAGTAATTCTCCCACGTTTGCACTTACTCCTCGGTTGACTTGCATCACATATGACCACAAGGTCGTCGACTTTTAAGGGCTTGCTTTTATCGTGCCACTTGCTCCGCTTTGTTAAAAAAGGTAAGTATTCCAAAATCCATCTTTTCCAGAATCTGTCCTTGAGTTGTTGGGCAATCTTCCATTGCTTACGGCTACATATTGGCGAATCATCAATATTGGGCGTTTGTGTCGAGTTTGTACATCCGATCAAGAAGTGGTTTGGCGTAAGGGGTTCATCGTCTATTGAACTGATTGGCAATTCAGTTAAAGGCCTAGAGGTGACGATGTTTTCAGCTTCTACCAGTAGGCTTCGAAGAGTTTCTACTCTTGGGGCCTCTTCTTGCAGCGTCACCTTCAAAATTTTCTTTACCGATTGCACCATCCTCTCCCAGATTCCCCCTTCACTCGGGTTGAGTGGGCAATTGAACTTCCACTCGATTCCTTTCTTTGTCATTTCATCTTGGATACTTTCGAAGTCAAAAAATTGGGCCTCCTTAACAAGTTCGCGCTGCGCTCCGATACAATTTGTGCCGTTATCGGATCTTATTCGTACTGGAATTCCTCTTCGGTTAATAAAATTTCTCAAGCACAGAATGAATGAATGAAGAATGAAGGAATCGGTAGACAAATCCGCGGCCAGTTCCAAGTGTATAGCTCTTGTGGTAAGACAGGTGAAGAGTGCCACCCATCTTTTTTCCCTTCGGCGACCTACAGCAACATTTAATGGACCAAAATAATCCAAGCCTCTATAGGTAAAGGCCCGGACAAAGGGTGTTATGCGATCTGTAGGTAGCTGTGCCACCAGTGGGGTCACGGGTTTGGATCGGTTGAGTTTACACCTCTGGCAATTCTTCTTGACCTTTTTGAGAGTTGATCGGATTTGTGGTACCCAAAAGCGTTGACGAATTTCCTTGATTGTAAGAGCGTCATTTTGGTGATGAAGAGAAACGTGGTAATGATCTACTATAAGTTGACTTAAATAATGATGCTCTGGCAGGATTATGGGGCATCTGGCATCAGCAGGAAGACAATAGGCAAAATTTAAGCGTCCGTTTAGGCAAAGCAACCCATATTCGTCCAGGTATGGCGTAAGTTGAAATATTGTGCTGTTTCTTAATATTGGTAGGTCCTTCTTCAGGTATTGTATTTCGTCATATAGGTCATCCTTTTGAGCGAGCTAGTAAAGAAATTTCTCGGCTTCCAAAACTTCGTTAGCTGTTAACGTGGAAATCACTGTGGTTTTGGTTGAAGATAGTTTTGTTGATTGGACAATTGCATTTGCTTTTTTCCTTGCTGCGATACTCAATCTCGCCCTGTTTAACCATGATTTACTTCTTGTCAGATAGGCAACTGTTCGTCTTAGCTTTTTGAACGAGGAAAATTTAGTAATATCTATTAAGTTACTTGCCTTTTGGATGTGAAACATGTTCGACCGGACTTCTTCTTGGAGTGTCTCAGGAGCATTTGGTTCTAAAGAGTTCGGCCATTGTTGTTCAGGAAGATGCAAAAACTCAGGTCCAATTAACCATCGGCTATTGTTGCTAAACTTAGGTGGCTTTGTAGCTCGTGTGGCGTCTTCTTCCACGTTTAGATCCGTTGGAACCCAACGCCAATTTGTTGCCTCTGAGGTTTCAAGTATCTCCGCTATCCTATGCGCAACAAACGGCTTATATCTCCGTTGTGATGATTTTATCCACCAGATTGTGGTCTTAGAGTCACTCCAAAATACTACTCTTGAGATGACAATGTTGTGATTTCTCCGAATCATTGTGTGCAAACGGCTTCCAAGCACTGCTGCTTGCAGTTCCAAACGTGGGATGGAGAGTTTCTTTTTTGGTGGGCATCATGTTTTACCAGCGATAAACGCAATGTCAACTTTACCTTGATATTGAACACGGAAATATCCGACTGCTGCAAATGCACTCTCGCTGGCACCCGTGAAGATATGAAGTTCTATATTATCGGCATGCGGTATCTTAGGTGAATAGCAGCGAGGCACTTGAAATTCACCAATACTCTTCAGTTTTCTCCACCAAAGTTTCCATCGGCTAAAAATTTCAATTGGCAACGGGTCATCCCAATTCAGTCCGATGTTCCAGGTTTGTTGAAGGAGTATTTTTGAGTATATGAGGAAATTTGCTAGAAGTCCGTACGGATCAAAAACGGCCATAATAATACCAAGCATTTCTCTTTTCATAGGAGGCTTTAAGAGTTCCTGATTCGATGAAAAGTTAAGCGATTCCAGTACATTCCTAGTACCTTTTCTCCAGCATCCTTTGACTCCAATTCAACAGCAGAATCGCTTTGACACGATATTTTGTTTAGCTTTACTTGAACTTCTTTGTCGTTGGAAACAAATTTCCTTAAGGTAAATCCCCCTTCGGCATGAATCCTTTTTACTTCCTCGCAAACTACCTCTGCTTCGGCTTGACTATCAAAACTGCATACTAGATACAATGACCCTTGCAGCTTCTGGTGAACTCTCTTTAAATGTAGTGGCATTTTTGTTCTTAATGTACTCGGCTGTGCAGGGCGAACACACGGCACCGAAAATTATTGATGACATTATATATGTACGAACTGGTTGTCTTTCTTGCCACCTTCACAAGAATCTTTGTACATTTTGATCGTCACTACGAATCTTTATTTGTGAGAAAATTTCTTTAATGTTTGCAATTACTGCTATGGTCACTTGCCGACATTTAAACAAAACAGTTAAGAGTGGCTGAGCTTGCTCTGGGCCTTTGAGCAGCATCAAATTCAAAGAAACCCCCTGAGACTTGTCAGCAGCGTCAAAAACGATGCGAAGTTTCTCCGGCTTATGAGGATTTATGACTCCAAAATGAGGTAAGTACCAGACTCGACTGTAATTTTGTTTTAACTCCCTCGGTGAAAGCTCTCTGGCATACCCCATCTCAATATAGTTGGCCATTTGTTGTTTGTACCTCGTAGAAAACCTTGCATCCCGTTTCATCTTTGCTTCAATATTGAATAAACGTCGCAAACTCATTTGATAACTGTCTGGTATGTTAAAATTGTCATCGCGCCATAAGAGTCCTGAATCATATTGTTTTCCGATTCTCTTCGTAGTATCCTCCAAAGTCTTTCTCGCTCTGTCGGTTGTGAAGTAGGATTCTACCATATCATTTAATTTTTGAAGAGCGTCAATTTCTCTTATACAAAGCACCACCGGATTGGTATTCGGTTCAGCACACAATGGTCCATAAGCTAGCCAACCAAGTTTCGTACGTGCAGCAATTGGTTAGTTGATTTTACCTTCGATTACATTGCTGGCAATACCAGGATGACAGTTGTCCGAACCGATCATTAAAGTTGGTTTAGCATTCTTTAAATCTTGCACTGGCACACTTCTCAAATGCTCAAAATAATTTTTAACGAATGATTGACTTGGCAAACTTAATTCCTTCACAGACCTCACGTTCTTCAGATAGAAGTTTTGTTCATTTTGGCCGACTCCTTTAACTTCAAGAGCGACATTCCTTGAAGGTTCAGTCACTACCTTTGCCCCATACCACTGCAATGTTAGCGGCTCTGCCTGACCTTTGAGACCCAATTTGTTTGCTACTGCTTCTTCCATGATACTAATTGAGGACCCTTCATCAAACATGGCGTAAGTATTGATGTGTCCTCTTGGACCTGTTATAATGACTGGTAGTATCCGAAATAATTGACCATCCGTGACCTGTGCTTGGCAAGTGTGCATCCTAACAGATGGCTGGAGTGATGATGGATCGGCTTCGGATGGCTATTGATGAACCGTTGATGTTGAAATCTCATGGAGAAGTTTATGATGAAATTTTGGGGAACTACCAACATTGCATCTCTTTTTCTTACGGCATGATATCATTCCATGACCCGCTTTGTTACAGGAGAAGCAAAGACGTTTATCCTTGACCAGCTTCCATCTGTCCTTGACTGTCAGGTTTCGAAATTCACTACACTCCGACAACTGGTGGTTTGCTCCACAACTGGGACATATTATTCTGATTTCCCTTGGGGTGGTGTCTCTTTCATTAGTATGCATTAATCTCCGTGGATGTGTTGCTTGGCTCCTTACACTGCTAGGTGCATTCAGCTGTGGAAGCATCTGTATTATTTGTGCTTCTTCACTTCGCCATGTAGAAAATTCTTTTATTGTTGGATAAGGTTTTATTTCAAGTGCCCTTTTGGCCCACTCAAACCTTCGTGAAGGTGGCAACTTCATTATTAGTTCCTCCAACAACATTGGATTTGATAAATGGTGATCACACTTAGCAGCCAACAGAAAAGCAACCACGTTTTCCACCATTGTAGAAAATGGAATAAGGCCTTCTATTCGGGTTTCGCTTACAGCTGAAAACTGTTGTACTTTAGTCAGCTGAGCCTTCACTAGTAAATCTGGACGTCCAAATCGGAATGATAATGTATTTATAACTTGTGTCACGTTACTTGGGTGAATAAGTAAAGCTGCAACAGCTTCTCTGGCTTTTCCATGAAGGCATCTCTGCAAACGAATTGTATTTTCCATAGCCGAATATTCGAAATTCACAGTGGTTTCCACGTTAACAAATTTTAAAAGATGTAGAAATTGGTACCCCAGATGGGACAAAATTTTTAAAGATGTAGTACAAAAAAGGTTTCCAAACTGAAAAGACAAAACATTTCTTAGCAAGAAAACAATTATGTACATACTTTATATGTATTTAAAATAGTTTATTAAGTCTCAAAAATGTGTGTTGTGTGGGTAAGTGTGTGGTTTTAAAATTTGCTGCTTTTTCACCGGCCTCGTGTTGCTGCCGCTCGCTCAACCGTCGTTGAGGTTATGTCGTTAAAAGTTCCGATAGTACGCCTTATCTGATTGGCTGACCAATGGTAAAGGGTTTTTTATTAAATACGTTTGACGAGCTGTGGTTAACTTGACATCTAATACGTTCAGGACGTCAACATCCCACCTCCCATGAATCCTCAAGGAGATTCACTGTTTACCTCGAGAACCGCTAACTTTGATGCAGGACGACGCAGGACACCGCTGGTTGTTTTTACATCTGCACTTCGGATTTGTTTATCTTTGGCTGGATACACTTTAGTAATTCTCCCACGTTTATATGACCACAAGGTCGTCGACTTTTAAGGGCTTGCTTTTATCGTGCCACTTGCTCCGCTTTGTTAAAAAAGGTAAGTATTCCAAAATCCATCTTTTCCAGAATCTGTCCTTGAGTTGTTGGGCAATCTTCCATTGCTTACGGCTACATATTGGCGAATCATCAATATTGGGCGTTTTTGTCGAGTTTGTACATCCGATCAAGAAGTGGTTTGGCGTAAGGGGTTCATCGTCTATTGAACTGATTGGCAATTCAGTTAAAGGCCTAGAGGTGACGATGTTTTCCGCTTCTACCAGTAGGCTTCGAAGAGTTTCTACTCTTGGGGCCTCTTCTTGCAGCGTCACCTTCAAAATTTTCTTTACCGATTGCACCATCCTCTCCCAGATTCCCCCTTCACTCGGGTTGAGTGGGCAATTAAACTTCCACTCGATTCCTTTCTTTGTCATTTCATCTTGGATACTTTCGAAGTCAAAAAATTGGGCCTCCTTAACAAGTTCGCGCTGCGCTCCGATACAATTTGTGCCGTTATCGGATCTTATTCGTACTGGAATTCCTCTTCGGTTAATAAAATTTCTCAAGCACAGAATGAAGGAATCGGTAGACAAATCCGCGGCCAGTTCCAAGTGTATAGCTCTTGTGGTAAGACAGGTGAAGAGTGCCACCCATCTTTTTTCCCTTCGGCAACATTTAATGGACCAAAATAATCCAAGCCTCTATAGGTAAAGGCCCGGACAAAGGGTGTTATGCGATCTGTAGGCAGCTGTGCCACCAGTGGGGTCACGGGTTTGGATCGGTTGAGTTTACACCTCTGGCAATTCTTCTTGACCTTTTTGAGAGTTGATCGGATTTGTGGTACCCAAAAGCGTTGACGAATTTCCTTGATTGTAAGAGCGTCATTTTGGCGATGAAGAGAAACGTGGTAATGATCTACTATAAGTTGACTTAAATAATGATGCTCTGGCAGGATTATGGGGCATCTGGCATCAGCAGGAAGACAATAGGCAAAATTTAAGCGTCTGTTTAGGCAAAGCAACCCATATTCGTCCAGGTATGGCGTAAGTTGAAATATTGTGCTGTTTCTTAATATTGGTAGGTCCTTCTTCAGGCATTGTATTTCGTCATATAGGTCATCCTTTTGAGCGAGCTTGTAAAGAAATTTCTCGGCTTCCAAAACTTCGTTAGCTGTTAACGTGGAAATCACTGTGGTTTTGGTTGAAGATAGTTTTGTTGATTGGACAACTGCATTTGCTTTTTTCCTTGCTGCGATACTCAATCTCGCCCTGTTTAACCATGATTTACTTCTTGTCAGATAGGCAACTGTTCGTCTTAGCTTTTTGAACGAGGAAAATTTAGTAATATCTATTAAGTTACTTGCCTTTTGGATGTGAAACATGTTCGACCGGACTTCTTGGAGTGTCTCAGGAGCATTTGGTTCTAAAGAGTTCGGCCATTGCTGTTCAGGAAGATGCAAAAACTCAGGTCCAATTAACCATCGGCTATTGTTGCTAAACTTAGGTGGCTTTGTAGCTCGTGTGGCGTCTTCTGCCACGTTTAGATCCATTGGAACCCAACGCCAATTTGTTGCCTCTGAGGTTTCAAGTATCTCCGCTATCCTATGCGCAACAAACGGCTTATATCTCCGTTGTGATGATTTTATCCAACAGATTGTGGTCTTAGAGTCACTCCAAAATACTACTCTTGAGATGACAATGTTGTGATTTCTCCGAATCATTGTGTGCAAACGGCTTCCAAGCACTGCTGCTTGCAGTTCCAAACGTGGGATGGAGAGTTTCTTTTTTGGTGGGCATCATATTTTACCAGCGATAAACGCAATGTCAACTTTACCTTGATATTGAACACGGAAATATCCGACTGCTGCAAATGCACTCTCGCTGGCACCCGTGAAGATATGAAGTTCTATATTATCGGCATGTGGTATCTTAGGTGAATAGCAGCGAGGCACTTGAAATTCACCAATACTCTTCAGTTTTCTCCACCAAAGTTTCCATCGGCTAAAAATTTCACTTGGCAACGGGTCATCCCAATTCAGTCCGATGTTCCAGGTTTGTTGAAGGAGTATTTTTGAGTATATGAGGAAATTTGCTAGAAGTCCGTACGGATCAAAAACGGCCATAATAATACCAAGCATTTCTCTTTTCGTAGGAGGCTTTAAGAGTTCCTGATTCGATGAAAAGTTAAGCGAAAACGAAATGTGTCATCCTCAGTATTCCAGTACATTCCTAGTACCTTTTCTCCAGCATCCTTTGACTCCAATTCAACAGCAGAATGGCTTTGACACGATATTTTGTTTAGCTTTACTTGAACTTCTTTGTCGTTGGAAACAAATTTCCTTAAGGTAAATCCCCCTTCGGCATGAATCCTTTTTACTTCCTCCCAACTACCTCTGCTTCGGCTTGACTATCAAAACTGCATACTAGATACAATGACCCTTGCAGCTTCTGGTGAACTCTCTTTAAATGTAGTGGCATTTTTGTTCTTAATGTACTCGGCTGTGCAGGGCGAACACACGGCACCGAAAATCATTGATGACATTATATATGTACGAACTGGTTGTCTTTCTTGCCACCATAGAGTACCTATATTACCTAGAGTCACGACTCAGGGGGTTGGTTCTCTTTCACCCTACAAGCTGAGTTGAGAGCACTTTGACCAAATTTCCTAGCATGTATTGGTTGTTCCGTGCATTTTAAATGGGGACCGCACCAACACAATGAAAGAAATGTTGCTACAGTGCTCAGTGCTCAAATTTTGTGGACTACCGCGCTCAGATATTTAAAATATTAATCCGTTGAATTCAAAAATTGAAAATATTTTTTGTTTTTTCAATACAATTAGATTTTTAACGGTTTAGGAACATAAAATATATAAAATATAGCTTTTTGTTGCTTCTGGCATACAAATAAAATAATATTTCTGTATATTTTTGTTAAAATTAAAGAAAATTAATTCAAAAAGTAGAAGTGTACCCTTGAAACTCAGTGCGTACGTGCCCAACTTCTACCATATGAAATGTAGACAAGTAGCTCAATATTTTGACAGATGAAAAAAGGGTAAAAAAAAGTTTTATAATTGTGGGAATTCAATGAAGTGATTTTGTTTTGTGATTTATATAAAAATAATATAGTTAAATTCTTTTTAATAATCCTTAAAATAAGTGATTTGTTCTTTCAGGTTAAAAGTAAGTTTTTATTTATATATACCTTACTACATATGTAGGCATATAAACAAAACTGTGCAAAAAAAATTGTGAAAAGAAATTTTTTGGCTAGAAATAGTGCTAGGTCCCAGGTGTTGTTTTCGCGCCTTTGTAGTGGCCTTTGAAGACTCGGCCTTTTTCGTTTTTCAAGTGCTTAAATCCCGGTTAGCATTTAAAGCCAGGTCAAACAGAGCGCAGGCCGACGGAATGGTTAGTTACTGGGAAAGAAAGAACGTGGCGGTCAATCTTTTTTCTAAATTTAAAAAAAAACACCGGCGCTCACCCTATTTGGAATATGAAAAACTCGGAACATTTAGCTCCCGGAGATGTGATTTTCATATAGTGTTGAGTATTTTGAGTATTTTTTTCGGTATGGTTTGGATCATTTGCTTGTTGAAATATTCCTTTCAGAAAGAAGAAGATCCTCCTCTTGAATACAAACAGGTTCATAAATCCATATATTTTTTGAATCGAATGCACTCCATGTCCAGAGAAACATAGCCAAACATTCAATTTCCCTTTTCACGTTAAAAAGTACCCTTTGTTTATTCGGAATCTGGTATGAGCTTGATTGATTGAACAATTGACTCGGTGAAGTTTTGATCCACACGTTGAAATTTAAATTAGCTAACGCCATTTTCAAGATGATTCGAATTAAGATCTAGAAAGGTACCAACTATTGTCCTAGGATAAATGCTTTGGGAGTTACACCCAAGAACAAAAAGAACAAAGGAAACAAGGCATTTGTTCTTGAGTGTAACTTCCAAAGTAATTATCCTAAGACAACAGTTAATGCATCCCTAAATTATAATTTGAATGCTCTTCAAATTGGCGTTTACCAATTTCAATTCCAGTCACCGGTTCAAAATTTGACTTTTAGTAAGAGTGTACCTATGTACATTTATATTGCAATTTGAAAAAAAATTATATTTGATTTGGGTGTAACTTCCAAAGTTATTATCCTAGAATAATGGTTGATACATCCCTAAGCTCTAATTTGAATCCTCTTCAAATTGGCGTTTTCCAATTTCAATTCCAGCCAGCTTTCTTCTAATTTCCCAAAAATTTCATTTTAGGACTTAGGTATGCAGATTTGTAGACTTTTATAACACCAATATTACTGTAAATTTTCAAATTGATTCACCCAACCGTTTTTACCCAACAAATTTTCAAAGTCATATAAACCAAATTAAAGGAAACAAATTGTATTATTTCCAAACATTGCGTTGTCATCATCGTGTTTGTTGCGATGAATTTTGACAAATGCCAAATGACCCTCAATTATTTTTTTTAAACAGCTGAGGTTTTTGTCTGCTTACGCGTCCATATAATTTTGCAAAGTTGATTCTTACAGTTCTGCTGGAGACACTAACACCAAATTCCTCATTGTAGGCATAACAACAACAATAGTTTAGTCACCAGCAATCGCAGCAAATGCAGGCTGAGCAATAAGCTCAACAATAAGCTCAGCAACAAGCATAACAACAAGCTCAACAGCAAGCCCAACAACAGACCCAACAACAAGCTCAGGAACAGTAGCAACAGCAGCAGCATCAACAACAGCAATAGCAGTTACAACAAAAGCAGCAGTGTGGCTGATATACCTGCCACAGTGGCAGTGGTAATCCAGACGATAGTCGAAGTCCACCACCTCAAAGACATGTGCATACACACCATCATACGCACGTTGGACTTGGCTATGTTATGTATTCGGCGCCCTATGGAATCAAGTGAAGATAAGTTAGTAGAATAAAACTAACAAATCCAATATCATTGATTGTTTTCAGAAGAGAAGAAAAAAGTTGTTTGACAAATATTTGGTAAAGTTTCTTGTATTTTTTTCACTTTGAAAAATAGTATTTATTAAATTATTTTACAAAACAAATCAAACATTTCATCGTAGCCAACATATTCTAATTGAAACTTATTCTTTTCAGAAATTACATCTTCTCAGAGCAGAGGCGCAACACAACAAAACCAACAGTTTAGTCCCCAGCAATCGCAGCAAATGCAACCTCAACAGGAAGCGCAGCAACAAGCTCAACAGGAAACCCGACAACAACAAAAAAGAGACGAAAAGGATGTAAATATACCCCGGAGGGACAGAAGCCCACAATAGAAACTCAGGGGCCACCTCATCTTACATAAGTCCGAGTCCTTTTGGTTTCGATGCCAGTCACCCTATGTATCGAAACGTGTTGATGTCTACGTCCTACATTACATCACCATATCACCTTCCAATGGCACGTTATCATGCCCCCGAAGATATCTCCCGGAATCTAAGTACTAAGACACTCGATGCATTACATCATGCCGCCAGCCCGTATTACACAACGCATAAAATTCAAGAGTTAGGCGAGCGTGCTCTTAACAGTCCAACTAGTGGCAACGTCAAAGCGTTCTAGTCCGAATGTGTCGCAACAGGGTGGTGGCAGTGGTGTTGGAGTAGGGGAGGCCCGGCAATAATCCCGTGACAGGGGGCCCCAATTCAGGACTTGGGCTTCCGTCGGCCAATCCGTCGCGTCCATTAAACCTACAACCACCCACAAACTCAATGCATCCAGGCCTGAGTCAATGGTGGTTGATCCTGGCTGGTATACCTGGTAGTGGCAATGATAATCCAGCCGATAGTCGAAGTCCGCCCAAAGACATGTGCACAGACACCATCATACGCACATTGGACTTGGCTATTCTATGTTTTCGGCACCCTATGGAAGAGCTTTAGCCTTAAATTGCTTCAATTTAAAACATAAACTTGCTCGATCCCAACGAAAAATAAAAAATATATATCAGTCATGTATGTATGTTTCATTTTTAATTTATATTTTTGTTTTCAATTAATTTGTGATTTGATATCTGCGTTTTAACGTCCACTTTATATCGATCTAGAGTCTTAATGTGTGAAACAATTTTCTTCAAATATAGAGCATAATTTTTCAAAGAACATATTCATAAATATTCCAAATTTGAAAAAAAAAAATCTGTCTTTGAGAATTAATGTTGATGATAGGTTTATCTTTGTTAGTAAAGTATACAGCAATTCCTTTAGTGTTACCCAGAATGTACCACAAGAAGGTAAAATTGAATTTCATTCCACGTCCAGTCAAATATTTATCTCTGAGTTAAATCATGTATGTGAAAAAGGCAATTGAACTGTGATAATTTTTCCAAACTCTTTGACACACACAGATGATTCTTATGCTTTAAGATTAAGTATTTAATAGTGCTACTAATTGCATCATAAGATTTGTATTTGGAACAAATTTCGAAAAACTCACAGAACAAAAGAAGTTTACTATATATTATTTTTGAAAACCTAAAAGGAAACTTCTTTTAATCTAGGGTTTTTTGAAATTTTGCTTCAAATTAAAAATAAATGATGTAAATAGTAGCACTATTTAATATTGAATTCAAAAATAAATAAATTATCGTTGTGAGTGAAACCATTAGGAAAAATCATCACAGCGTAATTTACTTTTTCAGAAATTCAATAAAATCTTTTTTAATTGCTTCAGTTTAAACAGAAGCTTGCCCGATCCCAACGAACAATTAAAAAAAAGGCTGAGTATAGCACACACTGGTAACTTCCCATTGATGAACTCGGAAGCTAGTTTTGAAAAAATCTCCAATTCAAGATCTTCGAAAATGTTTTTAGGTGTTTGATATGGAATCAAGTGAAGATAAGCTAGTAGAATAAAATTAACCCAAAGCCAATATCATTCATTGTTTTTAAGATATTTGAGAAGAAAAAAGGCGTTTAACAAGTTTTCGGTAGTTTTTTTTGTAGTTTTTTCACTTTAAAAAACGATGTTTGTTAAATTATTTTACAAAGCCAATCAAATATTTTTATCATAGCCAACATTTTCTAATTGAAACTTACTCTTTTCAGATATTACATCTTCTCGGAGCAGAGACGCAATAATTTTCTGCAGCTAGTACAGTCTTTGTCACATCAACAATCTCACGGCTCCCAAATGAAGTCTGAACATTCAATTGTACTTTGATGAAACTTACGAATAATTATAACCTCAACCTCAAAAAATGCATTGTTAATTCTTTTTTTGAATTTCGTTTTCTTGTTGCGTCACGAAGTTTTAGTCACAAGTTTCAGAAACGGATTCAACCCTGAATATATAATGCAGGAATTAAATCAAAAATACCCCCCAATTTGCATGGCAAAAACACAATGGGGCGTATTTATAGATGTTGTTTAAGCAATTGCTAGAAAAAACTGGGGTTTAGCTAATGAAGTTTTAATATTAATTAACTCCAGATTTGCTTCGCAATACTAAAGGTAACATCTATGAATATGCGCCAATATGACGAGCACAGCGAAACTTGTTAATAAATAAATATCACAAAAAAATGTTTATAAAAAGTTTTACAGCTTCAACAGTCACATCGAATTTGTTGTCAAATGTCATGGCCACAATTCGGTCTTAAATCTTGTATGAGATTTGACAGCTTTTTATACATGATTCCAAAACAGAATTTACGAATTTACGATTTCCTTGGAAGTAACAATATTTTCTTTTTGTATTTTTATATAGATGAGCTTAAGTTGCCTCACTGGTCATTGTGTTCTCTTTAGTTGCTTGCAAAGTCTAAGGAAGATATTTAATGTAAACATAGGTTGTTTGAAAACAAAATGTTTTAATACAAAGAAAGAAATACAAGTCTTTTTACATTGACAATTGATAAATATATTGGTAAGCTATGCATCTTGTCTTTTATTACTGAAATATAGAAAATCACTGCCAATTGTTGATAGCGTTCCACTTCCGCTTTTGTAAGCTTATGGCTTTTTCGATTGGCGATCCAGAAGCATTTGTAATGCCTGTAAGCCCTATATTAAATAATTAGTTAAATATATTAATGGTTGCGTCTATTTTCAAAGCAGACTGGCCAATAATTTTGATAGTCTACAATCACTGATTTAGAGTGCTTAGTTCTGGGAGCAAACAAGGTGCCATGGGAAGCTTTTTGAGTTCAGCATGATATCGTGGTTTAACAGCTAAAAAGACGACGAAAAGGTTGAATTATATCTTAAAAATTATAAATCAACGATGGATATATAGATGAAAGTTAAATTATCTTAAAAGTAATGTCTAATATATAACACAAATAAAAAGCAAAAAAAAACCTTACTTACCTATTGTCATTCCTGTGGTTGGAACATTTTGGAAACAATGCATATGCATACAAGAGCGACTGGCTACGAGAAATAAAAATCCTAATGACATATGCAAAGCCATTTGAGAGCTATATGTAACTTGGCAATGATCTGTTCCTATTCTAGGTCGCAGATATAAAAAATCGTTCGTATTATTACCAAATTTTCATTCCAAAATACACAAGCTATGTATATAGAGATTAGAATCAGCAACAGGGTTCTCTCTACAGTTGCTCGTCCAGCATATTCTCCAACAAACTTTCGCGAGAATCCAATTTGTTCTGAGTGCCTGCATATTTGAGACATATGCACACAGCTTACAGAAGCCTTGTCTAAAATGGTAGGAGCGATATTTAAAGAAATATTTTTGATATCAACATAAGAAATACTTACGTAATCGCTTCACAATCTTTTAGATCTTTCTATGAATTGCTGGAAATTGATTGAACAGCAATTCTCAGCTTGGTTTAACGTCCTTGCAAAGAATTAAACTTTTGGCAATTGTTCTTAGGAAATGTTGATGAACATTGAAGAACTAGAGTGACATCAATGTTAATAGTATCACCTTCTCGCAGTTGGAATTTGGAATGAAGGTAGTTTGTACTTCTCCTTTTGGGGGCCGAGTTATGGTCATTTTTTTGCCGCGAACTATATAATAGAGTGTCAGGAAGTTGGAAGTGTATCAGACCAGCTGGTGTTTCACCATCCCCCAAAGTTACGAAGCCTAGGCCAAACCATTTGTCAAGGCGAATGGTACACGTGCTTCTTTATTTTCCATTTCCGGACCAGGGAGTCGACTTTAAATTAATACAATATGATTAATTCGATCGAAAGAAAATTTATAAATAGAATTTTACAAACACAACCGAGAATTGTCATTTTGACATTACATAATGGAAAAAAACAAAACGTCACCTTTTGAGCCACTGATGCCATTTTGTATTTTCACACGTATTCACGGACAGGGAATTTAAGAGAAATTTCTCTTAATTAGCTCAAATAAAATTTGCGGGTGTTTCAGGTAAGAGGGGTACGAGTCGCGACTCTAGATAATATAGGTACTCTATGCTTGCCACCTTCACAAGAATCTTTGGACATTTTGATCGTCACTACGAATCTTTATTTGTGAGGACATTTCTTTAATGTTTGCAACTACTGCTATGGTCACTTGCCGAAGTTTAAACAAAACAGTTAAGAGTGGCTGAGCTTGCTCTGGGCCTTTGAGCAGCATCAAATTCAAAGAAACCCCCTGAGACTTGTCAGCAGCGTCAAAAACGATGCGAAGTTTCTCCGGCTTATGAGGATTTATGACTCCAAAATGAGGTAAGTACCAGACTCGACTGTAATTTTGTTTTAACTCCCTCGGTGAAAGCTCTCTGGCATACCCCATCTCAATATAGTTGGCCATTTGTTGTTTGCACCTCGTAGAAAACTTTGCATCCCGTTTCATCTTTGCTTCAATATTGAATAAACGTCGCAAACTCATTTGATAACTGTCTGGTATGTTAAAATTGTCATCGCGCCATAAGAGTCCTGAATCATATTGTTTTCCGATTCTCTTCGTAGTATCCTCCAAAGTCTTTCTCGCTCTGTCGGTTGTGAAGTAGGATTCTACCATATCATTTAATTTTTGAAGAGCGTCAATTTCTCTTATACAAAGCACCACCGGATTGGTATTCGGTTCAGCACACAATGGTCCATAAGCTAGCCAACCAAGTTTCGTACGTGCAGCAATTGGTTAGTTGATTTTACCTTCGATTACATTGCTGGCAATACCAGGATGACAGTTGTCCGAACCGATCATTAAAGTTGGTTTAGCATTCTTTAAATCTTGCACTGGCACACTTCTCAAATGCTCAAAATAATTTTTAACGAATGATTGACTTGGCAAACTTAGTTACTTCACAGTCCTCACGTTCTTCAGATAGAAGTTTTGTTCATTTTGGCCGACTCCTTTAACTTCAAGAGCGACATTCCTTGAAGGTTCAGTCACTACCTTTGCCCAATACCACTGCAATGTTAGCGGCTCTGTCTGACCTTTGAGACCCAATTTGTTTGCTACTGCTTCTTCCATGATACTAATTGAGGACCCTTCATCAAACATGGCGTAAGTATTGATGTGTCCTCTTGGACCTGTTATAATGACTGGTAGTATCCGAAATAATTGACCATCCGTGACCTGTGCTTGGCAAGTGTGCATCCTAACAGATGGCTGGAGTGATGATGGATCGGCTTCGGATGGCTGTTGATGAACCGTTGATGTTGAAATCTCATGGAGAAGTTTATGATGAAATTTTGGGGAACTACCAACATTGCATCTCTTTTTCTTACGGCATGATATCATTCCATGACCCGCTTTGTTACAGGAGAAGCAAAGACGTTTATCCTTGACCAGCTTCCATCTGTCTTTGACTGCCAGGTTTCGAAATTCACTACACTCCGACAACTGGTGGTTTGCTCCACAACTGGGACATATTATCCAGATTTCCCTTGGGGTGGTGTCTCTTTCATTAGTATGCATTAATCTCCGTGGATGTGTTGCTTGGCTCCTTACACTGCTAGGTGCATTCAGCTGTGGAATGATAATGTATTTATAACTTGTGTCACGTTACTTGGGTGAATAAGTAAAGCTGCAACAGCTTCTCTGGCTTTTCCATGAAGGCATCTCTGCAAACGAATTGTATTTTCCATAGCCGAATATGCGAAATTCACAGTGGTTTCCACTTTAACAAATTTTAAAAGATGTAGAAATTGGTACCCCAGATGGGACAAAATTTTAAAAGATGTAGTACAAAAAAGGTTTCCAAACAGAAAAGACAAAACATTTCTTAGCAAGAAAACAATTATGTACATACTTTATATGAATTTAAAATAGTTTATTAAGTCTCAAAAATTTGTGTTGTGTGGGTAAGTGTGTGGTTTTAAAATTTGCTGCTTTTTCACCGGCCTCGTGTTGCTGCCGCTCGCTCAACCGTCGTTGAGGTTATGTCGTTAAAAGTTCCGATAGTACGCCTTATCTGATTGGCTGACCAATGGTAAAGGGTTTTTTATTAAATACGTTTGACGAGCTGTGGTTAACTTGACATCTAATACGTTCAGGACGTCAACATCCCACCTCCCGTGAATCCTCAAGGAGATTCACTGTTTACCTCGAGAACCGCTAACTTTGATGCAGGACGACGCAGGACACCGCTGGTTGTTTTTACATCTGCACTTCGGATTTGTTTATCTTTGGCTGGATACACTTTAGTAATTCTCCCACGTTTGCACTTACTCCTCGGTTGACTTGCATCACATATGACCACAAGGTCGTCAACTTTTAAGGGCTTGCTTTTATCGTGCCACTTGCTCCGCTTTGTTAAAAAAGGTAAGTATTCCAAAATCCATCTTTTCCAGAATCTGTCCTTGAGTTGTTGGGCAATCTTCCATTGCTTACGGCTACATATTGGCGAATCATCAATATTGGGCGTTTGTGTCGAGTTTGTACATCCGATCAAGAAGTGGTTTGGCGTAAGGGGTTCATCGTCTATTGAACTGATTGGCAATTCAGTTAAAGGCCTAGAGGTGACGATGTTTTCAGCTTCTACCAGTAGGCTTCGAAGAGTTTCTACTCTTGGGGCCTCTTCTTGCAGCGTCACCTTCAAAATTTTCTTTACCGATTGCACCATCCTCTCCCAGATTCCCCCTTCACTCGGGTTGAGTGGGCAATTAAACTTCCACTCGATTCCTTTCTTTGTCATTTCATCTTGGATACTTTCGAAGTCAAAAAATTGGGCCTCCTTAACAAGTTCGCGCTGCGCTCCGATACAATTTGTGCCGTTATCGGATCTTATTCGTACTGGAATTCCTCTTCGGTTAATAAAATTTCTCAAGCACAGAATGAAGGAATCGGTAGACAAATCCGCGGCCAGTTCCAAGTGTATAGCTCTTGTGGTAAGACAGGTGAAGAGTGCCACCCATCTTTTTTCCCTTCAGCGACCTACAGCAACATTTAATGGACCAAAATAATCCAAGCCTCTATAGGTAAAGGCCCAGACAAAGGGTGTTATGCGATCTGTAGGCAGCTGTGCCACCAGTGGGGTCACGGGCTTGGATCGGTTGAGTTTACACCTCTGGCAATTCTTCTTGACCTTTTTGAGAGTTGATCGGATTTGTGGTACCCAAAAGCGTTGACGAATTTCGTTGATTGTAAGAGCGTCATTTTGGTGATGAAGAGAAACGTGGTAATGATCTACTATAAGTTGACTTAAATAATGATGCTCTGGCAGGATTATGGGGCATCTGGCATCAGCAGGAAGACAATAGGCAAAATTTAAGCGTCCGTTTAGGCAAAGCAACCCATATTCGTCCAGGTATGGCGTAAGTTGAAATATTGTGCTGTTTCTTAATATTGGCAGGTCCTTCTTCAGGCATTGTATTTCGTCATATAGGTCATCCTTTTGAGCGAGCTTGTAAAGAAATTTCTCGGCTTCCAAAACTTCGTTAGCTGTTAACGTGGAAGTCACTGTGGTTTTGGTTGAAGATAGTTTTGTTAATTGGACAACTGCATTTGCTTTTTTCCTTGCTGCGATACTCAATCTCGCCCTGTTTAACCATGATTAACTTCTTGTCAGATAGGCAACTGTTCGTCTTAGCTTTTTGAACGAGGAAAATTTAGTAATATCTATTAAGTTACTTGCCTTTTGGATGTGAAACATGTTCGACCGGACTTCTTCTTGGAGTGTCTCAGGAGCATTTGGTTCTAAAGAGTTCGGCCATTGTTGTTCAGGAAGATGCAAAAACTCAGGTCCAATTAACCATCGGCTATTGTTGCTAAACTTAGGTGGCTTTGTAGCTCGTGTGGCGTCTTCTGCCACGTTTAGATCCGTTGGAACCCAACGCCAATTTGTTGCCTCTGAGGTTTCAAGTATCTCCGCTATCCTATGCGCAACAAACGGCTTATATCTCCGTTGTGATGATTTTATCCACCAGATTGTGGTCTTAGAGTCACTCCAAAATACTACTCTTGAGATGACAATGTTGTGATTTCTCCGAATCATTGTGTGCAAACGGCTTCCAAGCACTGCTGCTTGCAGTTCCAAACGTGGGATGGAGAGTTTCTTTTTTGGTGGGCATCATGTTTTACCAGCGATAAACGCAATGTCAACTTTACCTTGATATTGAACACGGAAATATCCGACTGCTGCAAATGCACTCTCGCTGGCACCCGTGAAGATATGAAGTTCTATATTATCGGCATGTGGTATCTTAGGTGAATAGCAGCGAGGCACTTGAAATTCACCAATACTCTTCAGTTTTCTCCACCAAAGTTTCCATTGGCTAAAAATTTCACTTGGCAACGGGTCATCCCAATTCAGTCCGATGTTCCAGGTTTGTTGAAGGAGTATTTTTGAGTATATGAGGATATTTGCTAGAAGTCCGTACGGATCAAAAACGGCCATAATAATACCAAGCATTTCTCTTTTCGTAGGAGGCCTTAAGAGTTCCTGATTCGATGAAAAGCTAAGCGAAAACGAAATGTGTCATCCTCAGTATTCCAGTACATTCCTAGTACCTTTTCTCCAGCATCCTTTGACTCCAATTCAACAGCAGAATGGCTTTGACACGATATTTTGTTTAGCTTTACTTGAACTTCTTTGTCGTTGGAAACAAATTTCCTTAAGGTAAATCCCCCTTCGGCATGAATCCTTTTTACTTCCTCGCAAACTACCTCTGCTTCGGCTTGACTATCAAAACTGCATACTAGATACAATGACCCTTGAAGCTTCTGGTGAACTCTCTTTAAATGTAGTGGCATTTTTGTTCTTAATGTACTCGGCTGTGCAGGGCGAACACACGGCACCGAAAATTATTGATGACATTATATATGTACGAACTGGTTGTCTTTCTTGCCACCTTCACAAGAATCTTTGTACATTTTGATCGTCACTACGAATCTTTATTTGTGAGGACATTTCTTTAATGTTTGCAACTACTGCTATGGTCACTTGCCGAAATTTAAACAAAACAGTTAAGAGTGGCTGAGCTTGCTCTGGGCCTTTGAGCAGCATCAAATTCAAAGAAACCCCCTGAGACTTGGCAGCAGCGTCAAAAACGATGCGAAGTCTCTCCGGCTTATGAGGATTTATGACTCCAAAATGAGGTAAGTACCAGACTCGACTGTAATTTTGTTTTAACTCCCTCGGTGAAAGCTCTCTGGCATACCCCATCTCAATATAGTTGGCCATTTGTTGTTTGTACCTCGTAGAAAACTTTGCATCCCGTTTCATCTTTGCTTCAATATTGAATAAACGTCGCAAACTCATTTGATAACTGTCTGGTATGTTAAAATTGTCATCGCGCCATAAGAGTCCTGAATCATATTGTTTTCCGATTCTCTTCGTAGTATCCTCCAAAGTCTTTCTCGCTCTGTCGGTTGTGAAGTAGGATTCTACCATATCATTTAATTTTTGAAGAGCGTCAATTTCTCTTATACAAAGCACCACCGGATTGGTATTCGGTTCAGCACACAATGGTCCATAAGCTAGCCAACCAAGTTTCATACGTGCAGCAATTGGTTAGTTGATTTTACCTTCGATTACATTGCTGGCAATACCAGGATGACAGTTGTCCGAACCGATCATTAAAGTTGGTTTAGCATTCTTTAAATCTTGCACTGGCACACTTCTCAAATGCTCAAAATAATTTTTAACGAATGATTGACTTGGCAAACTTAGTTCCTTCACAGACCTCACGTTCTTCAGATAGAAGTTTTGATCATTTTGGCCGACTCCTTTAACTTCAAGAGCGACATTCCTTGAAGGTTCAGTCACTACCTTTGCCCCATACCACTGCAATGTTAGCGGCTCTGTCTGACCTTTGAGACCCAAATTGTTTGCTACTGCTTCTTCCATGATACTAATTGAGGACCCTTCATCAAACATGGCGTAAGTATTGATGTGTCCTCTTGGACCTGTTATAATGACTGGTAGTATCCGAAATAATTGACCATCCGTGACCTGTGCTTGGCAAGTGTGCATCCTAACAGATGGCTGGAGTGATGATGGATCGGCTTCGGATGGCTGTTGATGAACCGTTGATGTTGAAATCTCATGGAGAAGTTTATGATGAAATTTTGGGGAACTACCAACATTGCATCTCTTTTTCGAGCTTCCATCTTAGCTTCCATCTGTCTTTGACTGCCAGGTTTCGAAATTCACTACACTCCGACAACTGGTGGTTTGCTCCACAACTGGGACATATTATCCAGATTTCCCTTGGGGTGGTGTCTCTTTCATTAGTATGCATTAATCTCCGTGGATGTGTTGCTTGGCTCCTTACACTGCTAGGTGCATTCAGCTGTGGAAGCATCTATATTATTTGTGCTTCTTCACTTAGCCATGTAGAAAATTCTTTTATTGTTGGATAAGGTTTTATTTCAAGTGCCCTTTTGGCCCACTCAAACCTTCGTGAAGGTGGCAACTTCATTATAAGTTCCTCCAACAACATTGGATTTGATAAATGGTGATCACACATAGCAGCCAACAGAAAAGCAACCACGTTTTCCACCATTGTAGAAAATGGAATAAGGCCTTCTATTCGGGTTTCGCTTACAGCTGAAAACTGTTGTACTTTAGTCAGCTGAGCCTTCACTAGTAAATCTGGACGTCCAAATCGGAATGATAATGTATTTATAACTTGTGTCACGTTACTTGGGTGAATAAGTAAAGCTGCAACAGCTTCTCTGGCTTTTCCATGAAGGCATCTCTGCAAACGAATTGTATTTTCCATAGCCGAATATTCGAAATTCACAGTGGTTTCCACGTTAACAAATTTTAAAAGATGTAGAAATTGGTACCCCAGATGGGACAAAATTTTAAAAGATGTAGTACAAAAAAGGTTTCCAAACAGAAAAGACAAAACATTTCTTAGCAAGAAAACAATTATGTACATACTTTATATGAATTTAAAATAGTTTATTAAGTCTCAAAAATTTGTGTTGTGTGGGTAAGTGTGTGGTTTTAAAATTTGCTGCTTTTTCACCGGCCTCGTGTTGCTGCCGCTCGCTCAACCGTCGTTGAGGTTATGTCGTTAAAAGTTCCGATAGTACGCCTTATCTGATTGGCTGACCAATGGTAAAGGGTTTTTTATTAAATACGTTTGACGAGCTGTGGTTAACTTGACATCTAATACGTTCAGGACGTCAACATCCCACCTCCCGTGAATCCTCAAGGAGATTCACTGTTTACCTCGAGAACCGCTAACTTTGATGCAGGACGACGCAGGACACCGCTGGTTGTTTTTACATCTGCACTTCGGATTTGTTTATCTTTGGCTGGATACACTTTAGTAATTCTCCCACGTTTGCACTTACTCCTCGGTTGACTTCCATCACATATGACCACAAGGTCGTCGACTTTTAAGGGCTTGCTTTTATCGTGCCACTTGCTCCGCTTTGTTAAAAAAGGTAAGTATTCCAAAATCCATCTTTTCCAGAATCTGTCCTTGAGTTGTTGGGCAATCTTCCATTGCTTACGGCTACATATTGGCGAATCATCAATATTGGGCGTTTGTGTCGAGTTTGTACATCCGATCAAGAAGTGGTTTGGCGTAAGGGGTTCATCGTCTATTGAACTGATTGGCAATTCAGTTAAAGGCCTAGAGGTGACGATGTTTTCAGCTTCTACCAGTAGGCTTCGAAGAGTTTCTACTCTTGGGGCCTCTTCTTGCAGCGTCACCTTCAAAATTTTCTTTACCGATTGCACCATCCTCTCCCAGATTCCCCCTTCACTCGGGTTGAGTGGGCAATTAAACTTCCACTCGATTCCTTTCTTTGTCATTTCATCTTGGATACTTTCGAAGTCAAAAAATTGGGCCTCCTTAACAGGTTCGCGCTGCGCTCCGATACAATTTGTGCCGTTATCGGATCTTATTCGTACTGGAATTCCTCTTCGGTTAATAAAATTTCTCAAGCACAGAATGAAGGAATCGGTAGACAAATCCGCGGCCAGTTCCAAGTGTATAGCTCTTGTGGTAAGACAGGTGAAGAGTGCCACCCATCTTTTTTCCCTTCGGCAACATTTAATGGACCAAAATAATCCAAGCCTCTATAGGTAAAGGCCCGGACAAAGGGTGTTATGCGATCTGTAGGCAGCTGTGCCACCAGTGGGGTCACGGGTTTGGATCGGTTGAGTTTACACCTCTGGCAATTCTTCTTGACCTTTTTGAGAGTTGATCGGATTTGTGGTACCCAAAAGCGTTGACGAATTTCGTTGATTGTAAGAGCGTCATTTTGGTGATGAAGAGAAACGTGGTAATGATCTACTATAAGTTGACTTAAATAATGATGCTCTGGCAGGATTATGGGGCATCTGGCATCAGCAGGAAGACAATAGGCAAAATTTAAGCGTCCGTTTAGGCAAAGCAACCCATATTCGTCCAGGTATGGCGTAAGTTGAAATATTGTGCTGTTTCTTAATATTGGTAGGTCCTTCTTCAGGCATTGTATTTCGTCATATAGGTCATCCTTTTGAGCGAGCTTGTAAAGAAATTTCTCGGCTTCCAAAACTTCGTTAGCTGTTAACGTGGAAGTCACTGTGGTTTTGGTTGAAGATAGTTTTGTTAATTGGACAACTGCATTTGCTTTTTTCCTTGCTGCGATACTCAATCTCGCCCTGTTTAACCATGATTTACTTCTTGTCAGATAGGCAACTGTTCGTCTTAGCTTTTTGAACGAGGAAAATTTAGTAATATCTATTAAGTTACTTGCCTTTTGGATGTGAAACATGTTCGACCGGACTTCTTCTTGGAGTGTCTCAGGAGCATTTGGTTCTAAAGAGTTCGGCCATTGTTGTTCAGGAAGATGCAAAAACTCAGGTCCAATTAACCATCGGCTATTGTTGCTAAACTTAGGTGGCTTTGTAGCTCGTGTGGCGTCTTCTGCCACGTTTAGATCCGTTGGAACCCAACGCCAATTTGTTGCCTCTGAGGTTTCAAGTATCTCCGCTATCCTATGCGCAACAAACGGCTTATATCTTCGTTGTGATGATTTTATCCACCAGATTGTGGTCTTAGAGTCACTCCAAAATACTACTCTTGAGATGACAATGTTGTGATTTCTCCGAATCATTGTGTGCAAACGGCTTCCAAGCACTGCTGCTTGCAGTTCCAAACGTGGGATGGAGAGTTTCTTTTTTGGTGGGCATCATATTTTACCAGCGATAAACGCAATGTCAACTTTACCTTGATATTGAACACGGAAATATCCGACTGCTGCAAATGCACTCTCGCTGGCACCCGTGAAGATATGAAGTTCTATATTATCGGCATGTGGTATCTTAGGTGAATAGCAGCGAGGCACTTGAAATTCACCAATACTCTTCAGTTTTCTCCACCAAAGTTTCCATCGGCTAAAAATTTCACTTGGCAACGGGTCATCCCAATTCAGTCCGATGTTCCAGGTTTGTTGAAGGAGTATTTTTGAGTATATGAGGAAATTTGCTAGAAGTCCGTACGGATCAAAAACGGCCATAATAATACCAAGCATTTCTCTTTTCGTAGGAGGCTTTAAGAGTTCCTGATTCGATGAAAAGTTAAGCGAAAACGAAATGTGTCATCCTCAGTATTCCAGTACATTCCTAGTACCTTTTCTCCAGCATCCTTTGACTCCAATTCAACAGCAGAATGGCTTTGACACGATATTTTGTTTAGCTTTACTTGAACTTCTTTGTCGTTGGAAACAAATTTCCTTAAGGTAAATCCCCCTTCGGCATGAATCCTTTTTACTTCCTCGCAAACTACCTCTGCTTCGGCTTGACTATCAAAACTGCATACTAGATGCAATGACCCTTGAAGCTTCTGGTGAACTCTCTTTAAATGTAGTGGCATTTTTGTTCTTAATGTACTCGGCTGTGCAGGGCGAACACACGGCACCGAAAATTATTGATGACATTATATATGTACGAACTGGTTGTCTTTCTTGCCACCTTCACAAGAATCTTTGTACATTTTGATCGTCACTACGAATCTTTATTTGTGAGGACATTTCTTTAATGTTTGCAACTACTGCTATGGTCACTTGCCGAAATTTAAACAAAACAGTTAAGAGTGGCTGAGCTTGCTCTGGGCCTTTGAGCAGCATCAAATTCAAAGAAACCCCCTGAGACTTGGCAGCAGCGTCAAAAACGATGCGAAGTCTCTCCGGCTTATGAGGATTTATGACTCCAAAATGAGGTAAGTACCAGACTCGACTGTAATTTTGTTTTAACTCCCTCGGTGAAAGCTCTCTGGCATACCCCATCTCAATATAGTTGGCCATTTGTTGTTTGTACCTCGTAGAAAACTTTGCATCCCGTTTCATCTTTGCTTCAATATTGAATAAACGTCGCAAACTCATTTGATAACTGTCTGGTATGTTAAAATTGTCATCGCGCCATAAGAGTCCTGAATCATATTGTTTTCCGATTCTCTTCGTAGTATCCTCCAAAGTCTTTCTCGCTCTGTCGGTTGTGAAGTAGGATTCTACCATATCATTTAATTTTTGAAGAGCGTCAATTTCTCTTATACAAAGCACCACCGGATTGGTATTCGGTTCAGCACACAATGGTCCATAAGCTAGCCAACCAAGTTTCGTACGTGCAGCAATTGGTTAGTTGATTTTACCTTCGATTACATTGCTGGCAATACCAGGATGACAGTTGTCCGAACCGATCATTAAAGTTGGTTTAGCATTCTTTAAATCTTGCACTGGCACACTTCTCAAATGCTCAAAATAATTTTTAACGAATGATTGACTTGGCAAACTTAGTTCCTTCACAGACCTCACGTTCTTCAGATAGAAGTTTTGATCATTTTGGCCGACTCCTTTAACTTCAAGAGCGACATTCCTTGAAGGTTCAGTCACTACCTTTGCCCCATACCACTGCAATGTTAGCGGCTCTGTCTGACCTTTGAGACCCAATTTGTTTGCTACTGCTTCTTCCATGATACTAATTGAGGACCCTTCATCAAACATGGCGTAAGTATTGATGTGTCCTCTTGGACCTGTTATAATGACTGGTAGTATCCGAAATAATTGACCATCCGTGACCTGTGCTTGGCAAGTGTGCATCCTAACAGATGGCTGGAGTGATGATGGATCGGCTTCGGATGGCTGTTGATGAACCGTTGATGTTGAAATCTCATGGAGAAGTTTATGATGAAATTTTGGGGAACTACCAACATTGCATCTCTTTTTCTTACGGCATGATATCATTCCATGACCCGCTTTGTTACAGGAGAAGCAAAGACGTTTATCCTTGACCAGCTTCCATCTGTCTTTGACTGCCAGGTTTCGAAATTCACTACACTCCGACAACTGGTGGTTTGCTCCACAACTGGGACATATTATCCTGACTTCCCTTGGGGTGGTGTCTCTTTCATTAGTATGCATTAATCTCCGTGGATGTGTTGCTTGGCTCCTTACACTGCTAGGTGCATTCAGCTGTGGAAGCATCTGTATTATTTGTGCTTCTTCACTTAGCCATGTAGAAAATTCTTTTATTGTTGGATAAGGTTTTATTTCAAGTGCCCTTTTGGCCCACTCAAACCTTCGTGAAGGTGGCAACTTCATTATTAGTTCCTCCAACAACATTGGATTTGATAAATGGTGATCATACTTAGCAGCCCACAGAAAAGCAACCACGTTTTCCACCATTGTAGAAAATGGAATAAGGCCTTCTATTCGGGTTTCGCTTACAGCTGAAAACTGTTGTACTTTAGTCAGCTGAGCCTTCACTAGTAAATCTGGACGTCCAAATCGGAATGATAATGTATTTATAACTTGTGTCACGTTACTTGGGTGAATAAGTAAAGCTGCAACAGCTTCTCTGGCTTTTCCATGAAGGCATCTCTGCAAACGAATTGTATTTTCCATAGCCGAATATTCGAAATTCACAGTGGTTTCCACGTTAACAAATTTTAAAAGATGTAGAAATTGGTACCCCAGATGGGACAAAATTTTAAAAGATGTAGTAAAAAAAAGGTTTCCAAACAGAAAAGACAAAACATTTCTTAGCAAGAAAACAATTATGTACATACTTTATATGAATTTAAAATAGTTTATTAAGTCTCAAAAATTTGTGTTGTGTGGGTAAGTGTGTGGTTTTAAAATTTGCTGCTTTTTCAGCGGGCTCGTGTTGCTGCCGCTGTCTTCCACTCGTCAATTTCAACTGCCGTCGTTGAGGTTAAAAAGTTCCTTATCTGATTGGCTGGCTAATGGTAAAGGGTTTTTATTAAATAGGTTTGACGAGCTGTGGTTAACTTGACATCTAATACGTTCAGGACGTCAACAATGAGTTATTAGATGATATGTAAATGACCAATGATATGTAATTATTTCGGATCAGGTGAATTAAAAAATCAAAAATTTGAAAAATTGAGATTTTTAAATGAAACTATTAAGAAAATATTAATAAATAACTGCCAAAAATCGATCAAAAAAAGTAGGTGTTTTTCAAAATTCAATAAAAAATATAAAAAAATCCTATCAAAATTTGCTTAAGCATGGATAATTTTTTCTTTTATTATCTATCCAAAACTATGTAATTCATTGCAATCGGTTATAACCCTGATGTGTAGTAAGAAATTTGTCATTCATATTTCGATTTGTAGAATTTCAAAGAAGGTATATGAACGAAATTCTTAAAACTTAAATATCTATTGATAAAAATAAAATTATAACTCTATGATTTACCGTTTAGATTTCAGTTTTTCAACCCTTATGAAGAATTACCCTATTTTACCCTACTTATGAAAGGAATTTAAAAAAATCCAATCTAAACGGAACCCTGCATAAAATATGCTATATAGAGAATTTTAATTTTTTTTTTGATATATTATAGTATAGCCTGTACGATGATGAATCAGATGAATGAATCAGTGAGTCAGTGACCGACTCTTTCTTTTGTAATATTTAACTAGCCTATATACCCGTTTCTCAGTCGCTTCGCTGACTTTTCAATAGTATATTTTGCAAGATATTTATTATTATTGTTATTATTATTATTATTGTTGTTATTATAATTATTATTATTATTCTTTATCTTTATTATTATTTATAATCTTTTTTTTTAATTTAAATCATTAAAATCGGGCAATTAGAATATAAAATATTATTATTATTTATAAATTATAAACCATGCATATAAATTTTACATCCAAAATATACAAATTGAGCGTGGCAGTGATATATACAAAAAGTATTTCAAAAGTTTTGTTTTCCTCACTCGAATATATCCTAAAAATTTTATCCAGATTTTATTTGATATCACTCGAATCAATCCTAAAAATTTTATCCAGATTTTATTTGATCTGGATAAAATTTTTAAGGATTTTATTTGATCTGGATAAAATTTTTAGGATTGATTCGAGTGAGGAAAACAAAACTTTTGAAATACTTTTTGAATAAATCTGCCCACTGCCACGCTCAATTTTTATATTTTGGATGTTGTTGACGAAGTAATTTCCTTTTATATGTAAATAATACTAAAACAGAGTTCAATTTTTAGATTTTATTCAAGTAAAAAATACTAATTAATTGCTATTTTAATTGGAAAACTTAAATTTTCGTTTTTTAGGTTGGGTTGGTTCAAAATGTTCTTAACCTCTTCTCTGAACCTCGTGAGTTCTTTTGACATTTTGTTTTTATGAAAGTGGTACCAAATTTAGATCTTGATTTGTGGGGGTGTCAGCGTTGCCAGGTTTGCCAACAGATGTAAAATTTTTATGCATGGTTTATAATTTCTAAATAATAATAATATTTTTTTATTCTAATTGCCCGATTTTAATGATTTAAATTTAAAAAAAAAAGATAAATAAAAATAAAGATAAATAATAATAATAATAATTATAACAATAACAATAATAATAACAATAACAATAATAATAAATATCTTGCAAAATATACTATTGAAAAGTCAGCGTTAATGAGATAGGGAGACATGAAAAAAGTGGGCGTGGTTTTGGGTGGGTGTAAAAAAATCACCAAAAATTTTCTTTTACTCATATAAACAACAATTATTGATGCCAATAGTAATCCTTAGATCTGTTTATGAGAAATCAAAATATAAAAGTGGGTGTGACAGTTGGCGGATTTGAACAAAAAAAATTCCAAACTTTAGTTTTGCGCATACAAATCAACACTGAAAATTTTATACAAATTGCTTGGACCATTGCCGAGATATAGAGACATGAAAAAAGTAGGCGTGATTGTAGGTGGGTCTATAAAAATCTCCATTAATTTGTTTACTCATACAAACAAAATATTTGATACCTGTAGTAATGTTAAGAGACGTTTTGATAAATTAATACATGCAAAGTGGGCGTGGCAGTAGGTGTAACTGAACAAAAAATATTTTAAACTTTTTTCTTCCCAACGCAAATCCTCTGTGAACATTTTATGCAAACCGGTATAGCCATTGACTTATTAGATATGGACTGCTAGTCGTATATTCTTCCATACAAAAACTCAATGGAAAAGGGTTCAGCTTCTTCTTAGCAACATAAGAGCTTCCGTCGAACATGCGGCGAACAAAACAACTATCCTAACGTCTCTATATGTCAATCACTCTATCATATTTGTCAGTCAAAGTCAAATATTTATTATTATTTCTAGTGAAAAAGTCGTAGTAATTTTATTTAATTAAAAAAATAACTTTAAAAAAATCATTGAGCAGTTTGAACTTACAGGATAGGTATTTAACCTTCCTAAAAATATCAATCACCAATCATCAAGAAGAGACAAAGAATTACAAAATGGTAAGCCAAAAACGAACCAACAAAAATCAAGTTATAGATAAATATAAAGCCTTTGAAACTATCTTGTTTTTCTTCAGAATTCAGAGGGGTGGCGACTGGCTGTAAAACCCAATAAAAAAGAAACAAATTTCCGAGGATAAAGGAAGCTCTTTTTTAGTTTTTTTTTCGCCAGAAAAAAGGCGAATTTCTAAAACAAGCTATGCAAGTGTCAAGTCACCGAAGCTGCAATAAATGATGATTCAGAGAAGAAAAAAAAGAAATCAGTATATGTACTTAAGCCGATTAATGTTTTAATAAATGGTTTTCAACACTTTTGTAAAAACTTAATTCATTTCTTTATGGTTATTGTTTTTCAAAATAAAATAAAAAAAGAGACTATTCACTTGTCAAAAGTTACACCATTTCTGCCGCCTTTTCGACGGCAGCGCTAGTGGCGTATAGTAATAGACTGAACAGAAGTGAAGTTGGCTCCTGGCAGTCCATATATAGTAGGTCAATGGGTATAGCTGTTTCCAAGATATAAAGACATGATAAAATTCGTTTATTGTCTGTAATTGTAATGATATTTAATTTTTTATGAATCGTTATTATATTTTTTATAAGATCCTTGTTTTCAGACCTTTCATTTGATAAGAATATCAAAAAATAATTACCGAAGTTATAAGCAATTTTCAGAAACTTATGAGATCTCGAATTATAACAGCCAACAGGCTGTAATTTTGCAAAATTTTTCTTCGAAGAATGCTTAAAAATTTATATAAAATCATTGAGTTAACGTAGAAATACAATTGATATACTAAACCAATCTGTTATTAGCTAGTCAAGATTTATTATGAATTAAAAATTTTGATTGTCGTACTAAAATTGAGGCCATCATTTTTAATGAAGTAGAAAATGTCCTTTTTAGCTTTTCGAAGTCTTTAAGCTACTCAAATTGTATGCAAATATAATTTTGGTAATTTCTTTACTTTTGGGACAAATAAATCTTTTTATAGGCACCTTATTTTTGAAAATCAAGAAAGTAAATATTCCTCAAGTTATAGCCAAATTAATGCTGCTGAATCGAAATGTTTTGCTTTTATTTGGCTACTACCAAACTATACCAAACTATTCATTAGAATTAGTAGTATATAATTTTGAAAATTTGACACCCCTTGATGTCAAACAAAATGGAGCAGTTTTTTAATGTAAAACTTTTTTAAAAACGCATTTTTCATACTTTATTTTCAATTAAGGTTTATAAATTGTATCAGATTTAATAAAAAATATAACAAACTATAATAAAAGTGTATTTTAATTCCTTAATACACAAATTGTATATACATTTTTAATGTAAATATAAATGAAAAGTATAATGTATGAAGAATAAAGTATCGAATGCCTCTTTGCCCCTGTAAAACTTCTTGCGACTTTTAAAAAAAATTGTTTTTGCTAAGAATTATTTTATTTATTATATTATTTTATTTTACATTTAATATTAAAAATTAAATAAAATTAATAATGTTATAAGCAATTTATTGAACTTTTTCAGTTATTTTTATGTGCAAGAAATAAACAATTTTTTTTTTTTTTGAACATAATTTTCTTACCTTTTTTTGTAGTTTAAAAACATGTATGATACATGAAAATAAAAGTATTTTTAATTTCTAATCAAAAAATGTTAATTCACTAAAATCCGTTAGCAATTAAAAAAGTTATTAACATTTTTGTTATTCATAAACAGTTGAAAAAAGCATGTTTTTAATGTATGCAATTCAAATATTATTTAATAGCTGCTCTAGTGTTCGATATACAATTTTTTAATTACCTATACATATATTTAGGCCAATAATTAAGGAATAATATTGCATTTTAAGTTTTTTCCTGTCATAAAATTTTTATCATTTTTTCAATTATTAAAGCTTTCAAATAGGTAAGAAAAAACATGTACTCAAATTGTTTTTACATTTTTTTCTAAGTTGCAGTGTAAAAGTTGATATTTTTTTTTCATAAATCTAACAGTTATCTTAATAACAGTCTTTAATCTTAAAGATATATGCAGTATTTCTTGAGTTATTGATGATGACATGTCGATGATTTTTTTTATTAAAATTCATTTTATAAGCAAAATATGAATTAAAAAACTTGAAGCACTTTTGTTGTTGGATTTATGATAAAACATTGTACAACATAATTAAAGAAGACAAATAAAGCAATCAATGTGCGTTTTTAGTTTTTGAAAATTGTAAAATTTTTCATCAACCTTTGAATTTAGAATGAAATAAATTGAATTGAAGGGGGCTTTTTTCACCCCTTTAGTATGCAAATTTTGGCCCCTCTCTAATGAAATGCTTACACAATATAGCACGTTGTGTCAGGATTCTGTAAAGACCTTAACCTTGAAGATATAGATAACGGGATCATTCACGCTGGCGGGTGGTCGTCGACGATGGATTTGGAAATTTCGATATAATTTTTTAATTTTTTGATCGATTTGATTAATTAATTGTTGGGCTTGTATAAGTCGTAGGATAATAACTGAAATACCAAAATAATGGTAAATAAATTTACTATTAGATACAAAATAAACCAAAGTTATAGATGCATGGAGTAAAAAGTTATGCACATATGTTTATAGCAACATTTAAATTACCGTTATCTCCTTTTAACGGCACTTGAGGATGCAATTTTTATTCAAGTAACATTAAAATAAAAAAATAAAGTTATTAGTAAAAAACTCCATACACGGCTAACTTTTTTTTATCTTCTTTTTAAAAATGAAAATTTTAATTTTTTCGCTCCCTCTCCTGATTTATGGTGAATTATTTTTGAAACATCAATTTTCTCATTTTCAAGCTTAAAACAACAATAACTTGAAAACTGTAATTTTGAAAATTTTGAATTAACAGGGCCATTTTTAAAATTCAAAAATCTATATATTTTATAAGAAAAAATTTCTCTAAACTTTCTCGACTTTACCCTACATTTACCTATATTTACCCTATTAAAAATAAGAATTTTAAAAAACCCTTTCTTAGGGGACGCCTACATACATAATAGTATACAAAAAAATTTATATTATAATATATATAATAATATAAGCTGTACAATGATGAGATAAAAAAATGAATGATTGAGTCAGTGAGTGAGTGAGTCAATCAATAGTATTGAAAAACATAAGCAATCGTTTTTTAATATTTAATATTATGAGAAAATTTCCTGTCACAAATTTTCTCATTCCGATTTCAAACGTTGTAGATACAACATCATACTTTATTTCTTAAATAAATATATATATTTATCCTGTTTCTTAAAACAACAAGACTCTAATAGGTTATGGGCGAATCAAAAGAGTCAGTTTGTGGAATTCCGAAATTCAATGGAAGCGGATTCGATGATTGGCAGTTCAGAGTTCGAACACATCTGGACTCGCCTAATCTGGCAGATGTTTTGATAAACATCGTTGATGCAACGGCTACAGGATATGTTGAATTTTCGAAAAGAGATAAGAAAGCGAAGGATAAAATCGTAGCGTTTGTGCATAACGACTGCTTAAGTTATATCCGTGAAAAGAATACAGCTAAGGAGATGTGGAAGAACCTTCAATCATCTTTTGCCAGAAAATCAGTGGTTAGCCAACTTTTGGTGTGGAAGCAGTTGATGAAGCTTCGTATGAATGATGGTGATCCAGTAGCGAATCACATAATGATTTTTGAAAACTTGATAAGGCAACTGAAGATGTCTGGAGTATCGCTAGAAGAAAACGATGTGTTGGCACAATTCTTCCTTACACTCTCTGAAAAATTTGGTCTGTTAGTCACTGCTTTACAAGACTTGATAAGTGGGGAACTAACATTTGGCATTGTCAAAGTTAGGCTGTTTTTGGAGGAAGCGAAGTTAGAAGATAGGGATGGCGAGATTTTCAAGAAAGATCAGCGTTCGCTGGGAAGAAATATCCTAAGAAAACATTTAAGTTTCAAGGTAAATGCTTGAAGCGTAACAAAAAAGGGCACTTAGCAAAACACTGTCGAGGTAATGACCTTGGTCCGAATTAAAGATGCAACAAAAATACAAAAGGTATTTGTTTGACGTCAGATCGTAACCAGTCGAGAGGAATGAAAGAGCTTGGTACAAAAATTAAGTTTAAATTAGTCTCTGGAGCAAGTGATCATCTTTCTAATGAAAATTGGTGTTTTCTGAAGAGAATGAGCTGAGCGAGTCGAGTTTGAAGTTCAGAGATACTCAGCTAATTTATGCAAATCGGAAGAAATCAAGTTATGGCATAAACGCTTTTGTCATGTTGGGCAAGGAGCCTTCACGAAAATTGCAAAAGGAAACATGATAAAGGGACTTAAAATGACTTCAGTGGAGGGCATGTGTTTTTGTGATATTTGCATTGAAGGTAAACGGTGCCGTGACCCGTTCAAAGGCGTTCGTAAAAAAGCGACAAGAGTCTTAGAAAGAGTTCATTCTGATGTTTGTGGCCCCATTTATGAAGCTGCTTAGGATGGTTCCAGATACTTTGTGACTTTTATTGATAACCTCAAAATCGGATGTTTTCGAAGCGATGAAGGAATATGAAGCTATAACAAGAACGATGTTTGGAAAATCCATTTCGAAACTGACTGTAGACCAAGGACGAGAGTATTGTTCAAGAGAGAGAAGCTATGGTACAAACAGCTAGGGATTCAAGTTGAACAGACTATTGCTTACTCACCACAGCAAAATGGAGTGGCTGAAAGGTTCAATAGAACGCTAATCGAAAAAATAAGAAGATGTTAGGAGAATCCAAAATGCCAAAACGAATGTGGAGTGAGGCCGCTTTAACTGGCACATATCTGATTAATAGAACACCAACTAAGTCTAAAGATTGTCCGAAGATCCTGGCTGAGTTGTGGTATGGTACACAACCAAATTTTGAAAAACTTCGTGTTTTTGATTGCAAAGCTTATGCGTGGATACCTAGTCAGCACAGAAAGAAGCTGGATTCAAAAAGTGGTAAGTCAGTTATGGTTGGCTGTGTACCGAATGGATACAAACTTTTGAATATGGAAATTCAAAAGCTCTTTACTGCACGAGACGTTAAATTTGATGAAACTGATTTTCCATTCAAATATCAAACCCCAAGTAAAGACAAAGATAAAACTGAAATTATTATAAAAAGCAACCACGAGCAAGAAGGGGAAGAGTCATCTGAAATACTCGTTGGTTCTAAGAATAACCTGGATGAAACTGCAGATGAACTTGATGAAGATCTTACAATTACTGAAGATGAAACAGTGAGAAACTTCGATGATGAAGGTGTTACCATAACTGAAGATGAAGTCAGTGGAGACTTAGGTGATGAACATCATACTGTCAGCAAATGTGCAGCTGCGCTCTCTTCACGAGATTCATCAGTGATCTTCAAGGCGAAGTTACTGTAAGGCACAGCGAACGGGAGCGCCGACCTCCATGTAAGTTTGATGATTATTATACTTGTTATAGAGCAACTTCTGCCGATGAACTTTTGACAGGTGTTCCGAATTCCTTCGATGAGATCAATTCCCGCTCTGATGCTGCAAAATGGTTTAAAGCTATTGAAGACGAGCTCTCTTCGATGAAAGAAAACCAAGTTTGGGAAGTGGTAAGGAAACAGAAAAACGCCAAGATTTTGAAACCGAAGTGGATCTTTCAAATTAAAGTTAATGAGAACGGTCAGCCCACAAGGTATAAAGCAAGACTAGTAGTCAAGGGCTATTTGCAAAATCCTGGAATTGACTACGACGAAACCTATTCACCTGTGGCAAAATTGACAACTATAAGACAAAAAATTTGATTTTCCATCAGTTACATCCAAAAACGGCATTTTTACATGGCGAGTTGAAGGAAGAATAGTACATGGCTGTTCCAGAAGGGGTTTCTAAAGTGGATGGGAATGTTTGTACCTAAATCTATCTACGGGTTTAAACAAGCACCCCGATGTTGTCATTGCTGGAAAAAGCTTAAAACTAACAGAGCAGTTGAAAACAAAATTTTAAAAGACATTCAAGATTTCAGGCTGCGGAAATCTTAAATATTTCCTGGGAATGAAGATTGATGTCTATGAAGACAAAATACATTTATCACAAGTATCCAACATTGAAAAGGTTTTAAGCAAGTTTGGAGTGAGGACCCCAAGGACCCCAATGGAAAAAGGACTACAACTTCAACCAACAAATATAGAAACTACTCTAAACAAGCCCTATAAAGAATTACTTGGAAGCTGGATGTATATTATAATGTGCGTTAGACCAGATATATGTTTTATAGTTGGATACATGGGAAGATTTCAACAAAATCCGTCCGAAATTTATTGGCAAGCTCTCAAGCGAATTGTAAGATTTTTAAAAGGGACTAAAAAGAAAAAACTTGTTTTAGAAGTAAGTACCCCAAATCCCTTGATTGGATGCGCTGATAGCGACTGGGGAAGCGATGTCACTGATAAAAAATCAGTATCTGGATATACGTTTAAAGTTTATGGATGTACAGTGTCATGGTCTAGCAAGAAGAAAACTACTGTTACATCTTCTTCAAGCGTAGCAGAGTATATGGCCTTTAGTGCAGCTGAAGCCATTTGGATCCGATGTTTATTGCAAAATCTTAAGCAAATTGATATTGAACCTTCAACCATTTTCGAAGACAATACGGGTATTGGAATGGCTACCAATTAAGATAACAAGCGGTCTAAATATAGACATAAAACATCACATTATTCGTGATCACATTTAAAATGGACTAGTCGAAATCAAGCCTGTTGGAACAAAGGATCAACTAGCAGATATTTTTACAAAATCACTTGATTCAACACGTTTTCGAGATTTATGTTTAAGACTTGGTTTAAACGATTGAGAAGGGGTATTGAAAAATATAAGCAATCGTTTTTTAATATTTAATATTATGAGAAAATTTCTTGTCACAAATGTTCTCATTCCGATTTCAAACGTTGTAGATACAACATCATATCTTATTTCTTGAATAAATATAAATATATCCTGTTTCTTAAAACAACAAGACTAATAAATACTTTACTTTATATAATATAACTAGCCGATTTGCCCGTGTCAGTCGCTTCTCTGACTTCCTATTTATGGATTGCCAGATATTTATATCAATAGTAATCCTTCGAGCCATTGTTGAGAAATTAAAATATAAAAGTAGCCGTGGCAGAGGGCGGATTTGAACAAAAAATATTTTAAAACTTTTGTTTTGTTCATACAAATCAACACTGAAAATTTCATGCAAATCGTTTGAGCCGTTACCGAGATATAGAAACTTGAAAAAAGTGGGCGTGGTTGTGGGTGGGTCTTAGAATATCACCAACGTTTTTCTCTAACTCTTTTAAATAATATCTGATACCAATTGTAATCTTAAGAGCCGTTTCTGAGAAATAAAAACCTAAAATGTGGGCGTGGCAGTGGACAGATTTGAACAAAAAATATTTCCAAACTTTAGTTTTGCTCATACAAAGAACTCTAAAAATTTCATACCGACCGTTTGGGCCATTACCGAGATATAGAGACATGAAGAAAGTGGGCGTGGTTGTGGGTAGGTCCAAGAAAATTGCCAATAATTTTCTCTAACTCATATACAAAATTATTGATACTAATAGTAATCTTTCCAGCCGTTTTTGAGAAATCAAAATATAAAAGTAGGCGTGGCAGTGGGTGGATTTGAACACAAAATATTTTAAAACTTTTGTTTTGCTCATACAAATCAACACTGAAAATTCCATGCAAATCGTTTAAGCCGTTGCCGAGATATAGAGACTTTAAAAAAGTGGGCGTGGTTGTGGGTGAGTCTTAGAATATCACCAACAATTTTTTCTAACTCATTTTAATAATATCTGATACCAATAGTAAATTTAAAAGCCGTTTTTGAAAAGTCAACATGTAAAAAGTGGGCGTGGCACTGGGGGTACTCGAAGGAAAAATATTTCTTAGGTTTACCTCGAGAGCAGGTCATTGATAATCTTTAAAAAATTTCTATTATTTGGAGTGAACACGAAACTTTATTTTCTTAAAACTGCATTTTTAAGGTCGCTAGGATGCTAAGTTTAGCCGCAAATCTGAAAATAATTGTTTGAAAGTTTTGGGAAAACCTTCTAACTTTCTTTTAGTTGCTTAGGACTGGTAATTCCTAGAATACGAATATGCATTTTATAAGTCGCTAAGACGCTTAGTAGCTTAGCTGCAAATCAAGTTTAAAGGTGTCAACTTTGATGCCTCCAGGACGCTTAGTTTAATATAATATGGCTTTTATGGTGAGTTTCATTATATGTATATTCGAAAAATTCCATCAAAAAAGTGGGTGTGGCAGTTGGCGGATTTGAACAAAAAATATTTCTAAACTTTTGTTTACCTCACGCAAATGAGCTCTGAATATTTCATACAGATCGTTTCTTGTCGAGATATAGAGGCTTGGAAAAAGTGGGCGGGGTTGTGGGTGGGTCTCAAAAAAATTACCAACAATTTTCTCCTATCCATTTAAACAATATCTGATACCAAAAGTAATCTTGAGAGCTGTTTTTGGAAATTCAAATTGAAAAAAAGTGGGCGTGGCAGTGGGTATATTTGAAATAATAATGAATTTGAAAATATTTCTGAACTTTTGTACAAATTAACTCTGAAAATTTCATACCGATTGCTTGGGCATACAGAGACATGAAAAAAATGGGCGTGGTTGTGGGTGGGTCTCAAAAACTTACCAACAATTTTCTCCTACCCATTTAAAAATATCAGATACCGAAAGTAATCTTGAGAGCTGTTTTTGAGAAATCAAGTTACAAAAAGTGGGCGTGGAAGTAAGTGTATTTCAACAAAAAATATTTCTTAACTTTTGTTTTGCTCATACAAATCAACTTTGAAAATTCCATACCGATCGTTGGGCCGTTGCCAAGATATAGACCTATGAAAAAGTAGGCCTGGTTATGGGTGGGTCTAAAATATTCACTTACAATTTTCCCTTATTCATTTAAAAAATATCTGATACCAAAAATAATCTTTAAGAACGTTTCTGAAAAAAAGTGAGTGTGGCAGTGGGCATATTTTATCAAAAAATGTTTCTTAAGTTTTTTCGAATCAACTCTGAAAATTTCATCAAGATTTCTAGAGCCGTTCCCGAGATATAGAGACATAATAAAATTCGTTGCTTGTTTACCCACCCCACTCCTCAACTAAATTAGTGAAAACCCCCTGTCTAGCCTACATATTTAATACTCACCATATCCAAATTCAACAAAATATTTTCTTCCATTAGAAACTGACATCAAAATAAGTACAAAATAAAATAATTATTCGTGCTGAAATATAAAAATTACAATAACAAAAAATAAATATTAAAACACAAAAACACCCACCTGACGATATAAAAACATCCCCGCCATCTATCAATCAAAAATACGTATCGCAAAAATACATACCTTCCCAAAATTAAATACTTCAATCGCTCGCCGAGCAGCAGCAGCAGAAGATAACCAACGCAATTAATAATTATATTTTTTCTACTCAATACCCATTCCACCAACCTACGTACATTACATACCAACCATTTTGTTTTTTTTTTTTTTAAATTCATTTTTATTTTTCAATTTTCTTAAAACTACCTCAAAGCTAGACAAAAATTCATAAAAACTAGCCTACTTATCAATGTCTTAAACTAACTTACTGCCCTAATCGGGTGCTCTAAGTTAAACTAGAATAACTTAATGCTAATGCCTTTCGGCCTAAGAACTATCTTAATACTAAAATTCTTGATCGGTTTTTATTTTTCCCCCAGAAGAATTTACAAAAAACTCGGTATCTCTGTCTTTATTATTTTGATTTTATATACAACTTACAAACTACATAAAACTAACTTCAAGCTAATTAGAACTAATTAAAACTACTAAATGCTACTTAAAACTACTTACAACTAATTATAAACTAATTACATAGATACCACCTACTTACAAACTACTTACAGGCTACTTACAAACTAGAACAGCCACAGCAAGCATTTTCTAGTTTTATAATTTGTTTGTATTTTGTTGGTTTTATAATTTTTTTTGGTGCCACCCTGACTGTCCCTACTTAAAACTAACTACCTTAACCTAATTAAGCCGGCCATACAAAAAAAAATAGTAAGGTCAACTATTATATGTCTATTAAATGTCATGTTCGTTTTTCAACCACCAGAACTGGTTCTCCTGCTTTACCCTATCTTTTCGGTCTCGTTCGGACACAGACCTACGGAACCGAAGGTGCTCAGCTCCGTCTTGTGCGAGGACGTCTCGACTGTAAGGGAGCCGCCGATCTACAGTTCTACGGCCGACGTGGTAGATTAGCGGAACCACGACTCTATCCTGGATCAGCCCTCGACTGTCGAGACAGAGAAATGCATCGGGCGGAAACGCACACTCTCGTAGTATTAATTGTTAGGGTAATAAGCCCCAAAAATTAAGCTGTTGCTCGATGACATCGCTCTCGCAATATGACCCCCAATAAGCTTCAGCAAGAAATTATCTATCCTGTTTATAATTTGTTTATTGATGAACAATCACGATGACTCTTATTTATTAAATTTTTGATTTGAAATAAAAACACCATTAAATTTAGAGTCAACTATAAAAAACTTTTTTATTCTATTTCCAAAAAAAAAAAAAACTAATAAAAATAAATTTTAAATTACACTTGTATGCATTTCAACCGGCGTGCTGGTCATCTTCAGCAACACGTTTTTAATATCCTGTTTATGTTGGCGCCGTTGTATAAAACCAGGTTGGAATAGTAGTGTCTGTACTCCGACTCTGGTGTTCTTTGCAATCCAAGGCAGCGTCGTAAACACTGCCTCTCAAACACCCGAATCTTTTCCATTTGAGATGGGGCAGTGTTGAACCAAACCGGGCATCCATAGGCAATCATCGGCCGGATAAGGGCCATGTAGCAAATCACCTTCACCCTGCTATCAAGCCGGTTGCTATAAAACAACCGTTTCGTCAGGGCAAAGCTCCCCTAGCCCTGGCCAGTGCAGCATTTATATGCTTATCGAAATACAAATACTGATCCATCCAGATGACAGTAACATTACTACACTTTTACTCGCCAGTGGATGTCCATTTGACCCTACGATCACCAGCTTGTGCCAGTTCTTTCTCGTATCCCGTGTGGCTCTAAGCAACGGAGTCCCCAACAAGATAGTTTTTGATTTCTGAAATTGATTTTCAACTTCCAGTCATCGCTATATTGCTGAATCTTCTCGAAGTCACGCTGCAAGAGAATCCTGATGACCTTGACTTTTGGAGCTGTTCTGTACGCGATTAGAACGTCGGCATACGCAATTGCCTGAGTTAGACTACTTATCAGATCGCTGGTGTAAATACTGAATAGAATCGGCGAGATGACCGCTCCCTGCTGAAGACCATTTTTAATATAAAAGGTTGTGGCGGAGTTATATTGCCACTCTTCACAACAAACTTTCTGCCATTGAGCATATCATAAAGCATATATAATAGTGCTTTACTAATGCCAAGTCTGGTCAGCTTTAGATAAAGTCTAACCATACGGTGTCGAAGGCCTTCTCCAAATCAACCAGACAGGCACCCGTACACTGCTTCTTAGATTAGTTCCATTGGACATTAGAAACGAGTTTAGAAGTTAAAATTAATAAAGCTTACTTTGAAAAAAAAATCAACTTTATTGATTGGAATCTTTCTTAAGACGAAAATAACATAATGTTTTCATAATGGCATTAAACTTAACTATGGTATACATTAAACTTAACTATGGTATATATGAAATATGCACGATTGCAAAAATGACATTCTATGGAAAATTAATTGTGCTGCAGAATTGCAGAAATGAAATAACATAATTCTGTGAAATGGAATTTAAAATTGGACAGAATACGATAGCTGTTTCTGTGGAAAAATGCAAAGTAAGTATATCGGAAATGAGGTTCGGTGCAAAGTGCAACGAACCTTTTAAATTATGTTTTTATTGGAGGCACGTGTAATATTTAGACGTGGCATGAATGGTGTCATGTCCCGCCTTAAAACCGAACTGATTGTCCGGTATGATGTTATTGTCCTCTGCCCACTTAGACAGAGCTCTATTGATAACTTTTTCGAATACCTTGCTGATACTCGGAAGAAGACTTATCGACCGGAGATTCGCCGGATTGGAATTGTCCTTTCCCTTTTTCGGGAGAGGATGCACCACAGCTGTTTTCCACCGCACTGGATAATATGCGTTATTCAGAGCGTTGTTAAACAGAGTGGTATAAATGTCTACTGCTTCTTGAGGTAAATGTCGAAGTACAACGTTGGATATGCCATCGACTCCTGCTGACTTCTTCTTCTTTAATGAATCGAAGATGAGCTGGAGCTCTACCTTCATAATTAATAAGGAACTGGGCCCATTTCGCTCGGCGATTATGGCGTTTGCCAAATGATCTTCATTGAACCCGGTAAAACTGAAGTTCTCTGATCGCCATTGCGTGATATCATTCCGAAGGTAGAATTGATGGAGCAAGGCTTTGTTTTCAAGGTCATGATTGGGGCGAGTGCACGCATTCACCTTGTACACTTGCTGGAAAGCAGCCCCCACAGTCTCCACTTTCTCCTGCGGATCTTCGACAGTAAAGAGGTCGTCCAAGACGGCATCCTCTGGATTAATTCCTGCTGTCAGAAGTAGGACTCTGTTGTCTGTCGTTCTTTGAAGCTTAAGACACGGAAGATCGTTCTGATCATTCCTTCTAAATATCTTGTTAATTTGGGGAAACATGCTCGGGTCGCTAGAATTAACGGCTCGAATTTTGTTATCCCAATACAAATTAATTGACAACCGATAGTTCTCTTTAATTAGTTGGTTGATGTTCTTGCTTGATGACTTCAGTTTCCTAATCTCCAGATTGTTAGGGTCAGTAAACCGTCAGTACAAGAGTTTGAGTCTTTTTAGCAGTCCACTTTTTTGTCTGTGTAATGCGTCAATGGTCGCGTTCCGGTACATGTCGGTTGCGTCCCGTTGTTTGTATTTCGGTATTGTTTTGTTCATTGTTCGTTTGATTGTCTCGTCCATTTGTTCTAAGTATTTTTCTATTTCGTTATTTTTCAAATTCCTGTCATTTGGTGGGGATATGTTGATCGAACTGATTTCGATGGATAAGGCGTTGGTAAAGCGTGGCCAGCGCCTCTTACTGTAATTGTAAGTGTGCACAGGTACATACTCATCCAACTCCACGAGCTCGTTCCGAAGCTGTATTACGGTGGCGAATCCACAGTGATCACTGTCGTACTCGATCGTTCGTAAACAGTTTCTTGGTCTTTGACCCACAGTGTCAGTAATTGTCAGTCTTCCGTCTATTAGCAATAGATCCAGATAGGCACCGCTTCTTGGAAACGATGGCCGATCCGTAGCCAGCAGTTCTATACGGTATTCAGCGTTATTCTGACTGATCCAATTAAAAAGATGAATATTTCTCGGATTCTTTACTTGATTTCCCCAATCTAAGTGTTTGGCATTCAAGCGTAGGCCTTCGAAAAGTTTTTCAAGCTCTGTCATAAAATCAGTTGGCTGAGGTGATGCCAGTGCATAAGTCACGATCACATACATTCGCTTCCCCTGTTGGAGAGGAATGCATACGATGCACGCCTCCAACAGCTGAAATCTGCGAAGATCACTATCATATATTACTTTATGATTGTACGAAAGTACAAGTATAAATACTATCGAATTTACGGAGAGAGGACAATTCAACACATAAAGGAATCAAACCTTTTACAAAATTCAAATACAGTCCACTAATGAGCTACAAGATCTACTTGTCAAATAATTAATGAAATGATTATACGATCGAGTATTCATCGAGTGTTATGACTAAAATACAATTCAAAAACAAATTTCCTACAAAGTGGCTTTGCGTTTTATTTCTTTGTCTTTTTTTGCTATTTTTTTGTAATAAAAACTTAGACGTAACATTTGATCCTTTTCGAACCGTTTTTTATGAACATTAAACAATTATTTGAACAATAAATATTTCAAGAAGTGTGTGCAGTGAGTGCTATTAACTTTTACATACAAAACATTAATTAAAAGATCCAATCAACGATTGATCAAAAATAATCACGTGTATTGAATTTGCATTGACAATAATCAGTTTAATCAAATGATTTATAAACATTTTCTTAAATAATTAACTTAATTTAACTTCAAACTAACTTAAAAACTAAATTAAAACTAATTTTCTACACTGAGGACATCAGCGGAGTCTCCACAAATCATTCTTTCATCTCAGCTACAGCAGCAATAACACACAAAACAGTAAGTTTGCCTTTTTAAGTGTAGTAAACTTGTCTACATTTAACAACTGTTGTATTCTGTTAAATTAAAAGAAAAATAAATTATTAAAATGGCGGAAACTAAAAATTTTAAATATGGTGAACTGCAAAAGAGGATTTAAGGTAAGATCAATAAAGATCTAACCAACTTTAAAAAAGCTCCAAAAGAACGTAGGGTAAAATCTTATGCTACAGGTCGTCTCAGTAAATTGGAAGATGATTTGTCCATTACAAAATCCTTCCACGAAGCCATCATTGGGGCAGGTATGCTGGATAATAATTTAAAAATTGAAGAGTTAGAGGTGGTATATGAACATATAAATGATATATACCTTGAATATCGCAGGCACTCGTCCACAGTAATAAGAGCATAGACGACATTGACAAACTGCATTTTTGCAATCATGTTTAGTTGGTAATGCAAATCGATTTTTGAAAAAATTTTCAGTGGAGGAAGCAAATTATGATAAGGCTTGGGAACTTTTGAAGCAGAAGCTTTTTGGCCAACCCTCCATGCCTCGTGAAACTGCTGCTGGTCTTCAAGATCTCCTCTACACAACAAGAGAATGTTGTCTGGCGTTAGAAAACATGGACGTTCCGGTATCTAAGTGGGATATGGTCCTCATTTGTTTTCTTAACCAAAAACTTCCTGGTACGAGCCAAAAACTATGGGAAGAGAGGTTAGGAAACAGAAAGGACTTACCAAATTTGAAAGAATTTACCGATTTTTTGGAAACTCGTTTCTGGACTTTGGAAGTTGTTGGACAGGAGGAAATTGGAGCTGCAGGCAGAAACAAAGATGAGCCACCCGTCAATCCAAGGCCTCGTTTCCAGGTAGCCAAAGCAAAGGTTTTGCATGCTAAGCAGGTCGTTTAGCAGCCGGTCAAACCAACAGCGAAGACAGTTCCCGTTGAGTAGCTGTCATGCAAATTGTGCAACCAAGGCAAGCACACGCTGAGAAGATGTCAACGATTCCTCAACATGGACGTCATGGGACGAAACGAGACAGTGCGCAGACTGAAGGTATGCGAAAACTGTTTGTCTTATGGGCACATTGTTCAAGACTTTCTAAGCTTCAGCAGTTGCTACTTTTGCCAACAAAGGCATCATTCTCTGTTGCATATACAACAACAATACCAGCAAAATCAATAACAACAATACCAGCAAAATCAACAACAACAATACCAACATCAACTACCACAACAACAACAACAGCAACCAGCAGCGTCAAATACATCTGCTCAGGCGAGGAACAACCGAACAAATACTCTTCAGGCGTCCGTGAACTCGCACGCGCCTGAATTCCAGCCGATGGCGGGACAACAACTCCAATCAAATGGATATACTTTTAACTACCACATGTCGCATGGTGATCGTTGACAAATGCACCAGGTGCTTCTAGCGACAGCAGTTGTGAAGGCACGAGCAGCAGATGGGAAGCTACGCCTACTACGTGCTCTGATCGACATAGGCTCAGAAACGTCCTTCATCACAGAAGCTGCCACACAACTTCTGAAGTTAGAAAAGCGACGTACCATTGCCGAGGTATCTGGTATAGGGTTGGTCAGTAGTGGCGCAACGCAACACTCCGTCGAAGTACGTTTTGCGTCCCGACACTCGACGTTTGAGACAGCCGTACAGGCTTTGGTATTCAAGTCGCTGACTGGGCATCTCCCGACTCAACGAGTGATACCCGGCAATTGGGACCACTTCAAAGGTTTTTCTTTGGCAGATCCCCATCTCTGTGAGCCTGCACCAATCAATCTTTTACTTGGAAGTGACGTTTGCGCCCAGATTCTCCTTCCTGTGATAAGACGTCCAGAGGATGGTATCGGACCGGTGGCACAAAATACCGAATTGGGTTGGATAGCTTTTGGACATTTATCAGAATCTCCTCGGCAATTTCGCAGCTTCGTCCAAGTTGCTAACTTGAGCTCGTAACTGGTAAGATTTTGGGACATTGAAGAAATGCCATTCCAGCCACATCAGACTGAAGATGACATTGCCTCTGACAAACACTTTTTGATGCACACAAAGCGCTTACCTGACGGGTGTTCTGAGGTAAAGCTGCCATTCTAAGGTGAATGCTGTCCAGCGGTGGGGTCCAGTCGACAAATTGCTTATCGACGATTTCTGCATTTAGAAAAGAAGCTTGAGAGCAATTCGAAGCTTCGTGCAGATTATACCAACCTCATACCCCAGCTCCACTACGAAGCTGAGAGTAGTATTTGATGCAGCAGCGAAAGCTTCGGACGGGAAATCTCTCAACGACCAGCTACTTGTGGGTCCAAAAATGAAGGCGAGCATCATAGATTTCGTTCTAAAATGGAGGACTCACCGAGTCACATTTACGGCCGACATCGAAAAAATGTACAGGCAGATCTTGGTTAGTTTCCCAGACTGATACTATCAGCTGATCATGTAGAGAGAGCAGAAGACGTCACCTGTAAAAATTTACAAAATGAATACAGTTACTTTTGGCATAGCGAGTGCGCCGTATCTTGCCATCAAGATCTTGAAAAGAGTAGCCGATGATGAAGAAGCCAATTTTCCGGAGGGGGCGAATGTTGTCCGTGAGGATGACCTTATTAGTGGAGCACATTCCATCCAAGAGGCATGAATAAAACGCGACGAAGCAAGAAAACTTTTGGCATCTGTAGGGCTTAATTTGCGAAAATGAAAAAGAAAAAGAACTCATCAAAGATATACCACTTCAAGATCAAGAACTTGACTTTGAACTTCCGTTCAATTTGTCGAACCACGTTAAGACTCTCGGCATCAAATGGTTTCCTGTCGACGACTATTTTTTGTACTAGAATCTTCAACCTACAACTGATGCTACCACCAAAAGATCCATGCTGTCGACTATAGCAGAACTTTTCGACCCTCTTGGTTGGATCTCACCGTTCATCATCATGGCAAAAATCATGATGCAGCGATTGTGGGAGCTCGGTTGTGACTGGGACTAACCAATTCCACCCACCTTGAAGAAAGATTGGGATGCTTTTCTACGAGAACTACCAATCATGGAGCGACTTCGCATTCCACGGTGGACCCAGATGAGCAGGACCAACAAGGCCATCAAATTGCAGGGGTTTTGTGACGCTTCGATGAAAGCTTACGATGCAGCAGTCTACCTCTGTGTTCTGGACAGCGATGACAACTTCCACGTAAATTTGCTTTTGTCCAACACGAAAGTAGCAACGAACCATCACTCTTCTACGTCTTGAACTGTGTGGTGCTGTTGTCTTAGCTCAGTTGATGCAATACACCAAGGAAGTTTTGGCCATTCCCGATGTAAAAATATATGCTTGGACGGACTCTACAATTGCACTTGCCTGGATTCGCGCTACTCCCGCCAAATGGACCACATTTGTTTCCAACCGTGTGTCGGAAATCCAGCGATTAGTGGGGATCGATTGCTGGGGACATGTCGCAACGCTTCATAACCCAGCCGATCTGGCTTCCAGGGGTGTGTTTCCATCTGAACTGGAGTCATTAGAAGTTTGGTTGACCGGTCCGGAATACTTACAATGGCATTTCGATGTCCTGCATCAGCCCATTGAAATTGACACCAAAGAAGAGAAACGCACGGTAAACGTACTAACCATACAGGTAGACCACAGGTTTCTTGCAGGTGATTTACAACTGTTCGAGTCTACTTAAAGTTGTACGAGTCATCGCTTACTGTTACCGATTTACAATAAAATGTCGACCGAAGTTGGGGCCTATCAAAGGTTCACTAAGCCCCAGAAAATTAGAAGCAGTGCAACTGATCGTCGTCAAAGCAGCACAAAAGGATATGCTCAAGAACGAGATTCAACAAATTTTAAAAAACAAGATTGCCAAAAACCTCCGTTCGTTTAACGCATTCATCGATGTTAATGGGATCTCTTAGGGGGACGTTTGGAGAACTCTCTCCTTTCTTATGATGCTCAACATCCGATTTTGTTGCACAATGATCATCATTTCACAACTTTAGTTGTCAGAGATGCCCACAAAAATACACTTATGGTGGCATCCAACAAATGATAACGTACATTCGTCAAAAATACTGAATTGGCCAAATACGAAGAAGCATCAAGCATCAGCTGCATAGATGTTCTTCTTGCTTCCGGCAAAAAGCATTTAAAATGCAACAATTAATGGAAAATTTGCCCGCTCCTGGAGTTAGGATGTCTCGACCATTCAGCCATACGAGCGTCGACTACGCCGGACCAATCAAGATAAAATCATGGAAGGCACGTGGAGCAAAAATACTAAAAGGTTATTTTGCAGTATTTATTTGCTTAGCTACGAAGGCCATTCATTTGGAAGTTGTGTCAGATCTGAGAACCCAAGCATTTTTTGCAGCATTCAAGTGCTTTACTGTACGAAGAGGAAGCTGCAAGAAAATATACAGCGATTGCGGAACTAATTTCGTTGGTGCGAATAACGAACTGGCTAAGGGGTGAAAAGAAGCAAGCCATGACTGGAAGAAAATCGCAGAAACTTTGGCAAATCACGGTACCGATTGGCATTTTATTCCTCCTGCTTCTCCACACTTTGGTGGATTATGGGAAGCAGGTTTGAAATTAGCTCGCGACGCTTCTTGCACAAATAGAAGCGTGTCTGAATTCGAGGCCCCTATTCCCTCTCTCCGACAGTCTTGACGATTTAAACGCGCTCACTCCTGCGCACTTCTTAGTCGGCGAACCATTATACGCAGTACCTTAAGGTGAAACTAACGAAAACGTAACACACATCGACCGGTGGAACCGTGTTCAAGCGCTGGCGGAAGGATTTTGGCGGAAATGGAATTCCGAATACCTTGCAAAGGCGTCAGCAGCGTCCAAAATGGATGAAAATCCAAGCAATGCCACAGATAGGAGATTTAGTTCTCTTTAAAGACCAACGACTTCCACCGACCTATTGGAATCTCGCGCGAATTGAACGTACCCATGCAGGATCGAACAGACTAGTACGTGTAGTTACCGTCAAGACACAAACTAGACACATGAAACGAAAAACTAGTCTCCAGAACAAACAGCCATCGTTTAAAAAAAAGAGAAATATTTAAATCCATATTTAATCACAGCAGATCATTCTCGGATTAAATAAAAGGCACAAACTTAAATTTTCCACAATTTATTTAAAATTTCTTCTTCATGCACAACAACAAAACTTGCAGAAGAATTAAAATATAACACCACATCAAATGAAATAAAATCCAGAAAAAACAACAATCGATTTTGTATCATATTCATTTATTGTATTCAACAATTTATTTAAAATTTCTTCTTCATGCACAACAACAAAATCAAAATGTATCATACAAAATCATTAAATACAAAATCGTAATCATTTTTCATTTACACATTTGTTTAGTGTCGATTCAGATGTTTCTACGACAAAAAAAAAAAATAAAACACATCAGCTTTATGCAAAACTTATTTATCAAAAACATTAGTCAACTACTATGTACACATAACAAAACAGTATGCAGAAAAACTTTGATTTTAATTAAAATAACATCGCGGCAAAGCATGAAAAAAAAAAAAAATAATTTATAAAAATCAAATTATTAAAATGTATTTTTTATTTTTGACAAATTTATTTTTTTGGCTTCTAACTGAGCTAAAAAACACTGTCCACAAAACTTGTCAAAAATTTACATCATCCAGATGAAATTCAAAATAAATTGAATTAAAAAAAAAATCACATCCGAATGTCAAAACGCGTCGGCAGAAATTCCGAAGAAAATTATTTAAAAAAATTAATGAACACAAATTAACGATTTTAAAATTAATCAAAATAAATTCAAATCAAAAATAATAAAAAGAAAAAGTCTCATCAAATCAAAACAATCACTAATCACTATCGAACGAAAATCGAAATAATTCGCCGAAGCCAATTCACGAATTTAACAAAAAAAATATTCAATTAATACACCGGACCGGTTTAATTGAAACTATAATTTGTATCACAAATTTCACAACAACAAATAAATATATAATTTTCCGTCGCGCTGATTTAATTAATTAATAATTATTCCATCAACTAATAATCACAAATTAAAACGCAATAAAACCATTGAAATCCACTTTGCATAATTTCAAATTTAAGATACTCGAACTATTTTGTTTTATTTTGAGTATTATTGTCACTTTTCACTTTCACTCAAATTAAAAGTAAACAAACTTCCCGATAAATTTCAATTGGAAACCGAACACATTCCAACTGGAAACTTTACTTCTCGGCTGTTATATATTAATACATAACTTGTATATAGACGCCAAGGGATTAAATATCACGCCATATACTTCCTATATATGTACATATAACTAGGAAAATTTATTTAATTTTTATATTGATAAAATAGGCATCGATAGCCAATTTTCAATCAAAAATATATTTTAATAAATATAAACAAAAATGCACTCACTGGATTTCACTAACCGAATTTAATTATTTATTAATTTTAATAAAATAAACACCATTAACCAAACGAATATAAATTGCCAGGCACCGAACACGAACTTACGACAACAAATTTTGCAACAACCAACTAGTACACGACTAGTACACTGTACTTACTATAGTTTTACTATCACTCGTTCATTGACACAATTAGCAGGAACGAGAGATACATAAACCATAATTATGAGAAATTCAACCACCATTCTAATGTTTCTCGTACAATTTATTGTTGACCTTGTCTGTTGTTTTTGTCTTATATGTCAAATAATATTTATAAATAGTTTGTCTCTTTTCATGTACATTGTGAATGAGATAAGTAGAAGCTGATCAAAGATGACGATAAACAGATTCCGAGCCATTAGCCGATCATGTTTTTTTTTTTCCCCCGTGGGTAGGTGCAAAACCTGCTATTCAGGCTCTATGAGGACCGAAAAACGCGTGCTCTTAGAAATGTGAGATTCTTACTACACTAAAACCACCTCCACTTCTCGATTGCAACTAAGTTGAAACTTATCTAGCAATTTATTTTTAACGAAGTTAAGTAACGTGTTGCAGATTACTTCCCGGTGAAAGTTCCTGCTTAATCTGCTATTTTAAAGCGGTTTTCTGTTCACCGCACCAAGTCGGAAGGTTTGGTTCTTCGCAGACGGCGTACTAAATTCGACTCGTCAAGAATGTCAATAATTGTTGAATTAGCGTGTTCTAATAGTCGATTTCTATGTTTTCGCGCGAAACTTTTTATTTCCTCCCGCACCGTAGGAATCCCGAGATCCCTATGAAGATCTTCGTATCTTATATACCACGGAGCATTTACAAATGACCTAAGCAATTTATTTTCAACCGTTTGTAAGTTATTTAAGTTTGTATCGCAGGTACAACCCCAAAGTTGTTTTAAGAACCTGTCGGTATAAAATCAATTTATTTTCAATACTAAGCTTTCAATATTTACCGAGTAACCAGTTCATATCTCTTAATTTACTTTTTAGTTCTTCGCATTTTTTTTCACTTGCGGCTTCCACTTTAATTTCGCGTCTAGAGTCATTCCCAGATACTTTGCCTCATTTGCAAATGGAACACGAGGGGTATTAAGAAGGACGGGTAATCTGTTTATTTTGTATACGTAAAGTCCACGTGGACTGACTTTTGTTCATTGAGCGCTATTCGCCATGTTTTCGTCCACTCATTAACATTATTAAGAGCATTTTGTAATTTAATTGTAGCTTCGCTAATCGTTTTGCCTACTGCTAGTATTGCAATATCATGAGCAAACTTGACTACAATAGTGTCATCTGTTTGAGGTATATCGCGTGTAAATAAAAGGTACAGAACTGGACCTAATACACTTCCTTGTGGTACCCCAGCCACTATTTCTTTGAAATCAGAATAGTCATTTCCGTGTCTTACACGAAAAAGTCTTTCATTTAGATATCCGTTTAGAATGTTGTAAAGTCCTTCAGGCAGAACTTGTCTTAATTTGAATTTGAGGCCTTAGTGCCACCACCTTGTCAAACGCCTGCGACACGTCCAAAAAGACAGTCGAACAGATTTTCTTTTCTTCAAGAGCTCTCTCAATTACGTCAGTAATTCTATGCACTTGATCAATTGTCGAAATGCTTGCTTCTAAATCCGAACTGATGTCCAGGTATTAATTGTTTCTCTTCTATTATCGGTTGCAGGCGCAGGAGTAGTATTCTTTCAAAAACTTTTGATATAATAGAAAGAAGCGAAATCGGCCTGTAAGACTTCTTTTCGTGAGATGGTTTGCCAGGTTTCAAAACCATTATGACTTCCGCAACTTTCCATTGGCTCGGAACATATTCTAACCTTAGAGCGGCATTTATTATGTAAAGGAGGTTAATAAACCCTTTACGAGGAGCATTTTTAAAATCTCTGCCGTTATTAAGTCATATCCTGGAGCTTTGTTGGACTTAAGCTTCTACATTTCTGTTTAAATTCGGCAAGTGTAGCATTTCTCGTTATGTAGCTTTCATTTGAGGTAAAATTCATATTAATATTTTCGTTGAGTTCTAGCCCATCGAACAGCTTAAATATTTCCTCCAAGTAATCGGCGAATACCGTCGCTTTTTCTTTGTCACTTTAAGCCTATTCATTGTGGCTTTTCTTAATCGGGGGCACTGGAAGCTTTGGTTTTTTCGTTGTTTTTATAGCTTTCCAAACCACCTGCTCCACTAGAAATTTGGGAAGGTACCTGTTTACGGCCTTCGGAAAGTGACATGTCAATGCTCCTCCCATAAACCAGCAATAACCACCTTCGCCCAATTCACCGACGACCCCAACTCTTCCCTACCCCACACCCAAGCCCTTGAAACCTTGCCTGGAATACTCACCTCTCCACCGCCTGCCCATACCCCCTCAATCAACAAATTAAAATCCCTAAGAAGCCAGGCCAAAACACTGGGAATTTCAGGTCCACACAGAGAGATAGAGGGCATGGACCTCTCTCCGAGTCGAACGGCTCAAGAGGAAATGCTTCCTACAGAAGAGGAGGAAGAATACCTGCTGGCAGATGATGGGGCCTTTGCCCCCATCTGCTGAAAAAATCAATACAATGACTAGACGCGGGATCAGTATCAAGCTAGCCCAAGTGAATATCCACCATGCAAAGGCGGCTTCGGCCGTCCTAGCAAGGAAGTTCACGGCGTATAACTTAGGGTTAGCACTGATCCAAGAACCCTGGACCTAAAAGGGTCAGGTAAGAGGGTTAGCAAGTAGCAACTCAAAATTAATATGGGACACGAGAGTAGACTCACCCAGAACTTGCATTAAAATAAGGAATAACATATCCTTTATATGTCTTTCAGATTTTATGACGAGGGATTTGGTCCCGATACAAGCCCAAATCAACATCGAGGGCAGTACCAGGACAATGGTAGTAGCAGCGGCCTTGGATGCGATGCTAACGCCCACCATACAACATGGGGTAGCACCGACATAAACCAAAGGGGCGAGTACCTTTTAGACTTTATGTTAGTTACAAATCTAGAAATATTTAACGTAGGGAATACCCTTACTTTATTACTAGAGTAAGAAAAGAAGTTCTAGATATAACTTTTGGAACTCCGAATATAGGCTGTCTTATAAGGGACTGGAGGGTATCTGAGGAGCCCTCGATGTCCGACCACAGAATTATTGTGCTCGACTTGGAAGGCCTTCTTACAGAAAATACCTCTGGGAGAAACCCAAAGAGAACAAACTGGAACTTATACAATACTGTTCTGAAATCAAACCTGGAACGTATAGGCTCAGCTAGCAGGATGATAAGTCACTTTGAATTGGAATATAGTGTTAGTGAATTAAGTAGGGCCAAACAAGAGGCATATGAACTCAGTTGTCCCCTTAGACCAAAAATAAGACCGAAAGATGCTCCGTGGTGGAATAATAATCTGTCAGCACTTTTTAATGAGACAAAAATAACGAGGAAATGGCATAGATATTCCACAGAGCTTACAATATATAACAAGGAGCTAAGGAAAACCAAGAGGATTAATTTGGATCTTTTTGTGAGAATATTTCTTCAACCCCTGCTGCTTCTAGATTGCATAATAAAGCTCTTGCAAAAGAGAAGACAATTTCATCATTAGCTCTAAGGTATGATGATGGAAGCTTTACAGAGAATGAAGAGCAGAGGTCTACTTTCCTACTTAACACGCACTTCCCAGGTAGTCTACCTCTAGAAGGGGACTCGGTAGAGAGAACACCTCTCAAACCTAAAAAAGAGGACTGGAATTTAGCTGCAACAATCTGTTCAAGTAAAAGGATTGAATGGGCAATTAGCATCTTTCAACCTTTTAAATCACCAGGTGCGGATGGTATCTTTCCAGCTCTATTACAACAGGGTAAAGATCATATTATGCCTTATCTAACTAGCATACTTTGAAGTAGTATAGCTCTTGGGTATATACCAAGCTTATGGAGAAGAGCTAAAGTAATTTTTATTCCTAAAGTAAGGAAGAAAGATACAACTCACCCCAAGTCTTTTAGGCCGATAAGCCTAACGTCCTTTGTACTAAAAACTCTGGAAAAAATAATCGACAACTTCATGAGATCGGAAGTATTAGTCGATAGGCCTCTTAACGTACGCCGACATGCCTACAGAGCGGGCAGATCTACAGAAACCACTCTGTTTGAACTCACTAACGTCTTACAGGAAGCTTTAAACGCCAAGGAAATAACATTGTCAGCCTTTCTAGATATAGAAGGTGCTTTTGACAATACCTCCCATGATGCGGTTAATAAAGCTCTTGTAAGGAAAGGTGTGCCCAGCACCATATCCACATGGATTGGTGAGATGTTAGCCACTAGAACAGCTGAGGCACCAGCAGGCCCAAATACGCGGAAAATCTTAACAACAAGAGGCTGTCCGCAGTTAGGGGTACTATCACCCTTGCTGTTGAGTCTTGTAGTTGATGAACTGCTAGAAAAGCTTAGTTCTCAAGGCATTAACTGTATCGGTTTTGCTGATGATATCGTCATCACAGCCACAGGGGAGTTTGAAGAAACCCTCTGTGACATTATTCAAAGAGGGCTAGCTATTACAAGGAAATGGTGCATATCTGTTGGATTATCTATTAATCGCACCAAGATAATACCATTTACGAAGAAAAGACTTCTGCCACGCATTAAACCCATTCGGTTGGGGGGCGAAGTAATACAAGCAAAAAGTGAGGTTAAATATCTAGGTATCACACTAGACAGTAAACTCCTTTGATCTGCAAAAGACTAGCAGGCAAATCATGAAGCTGCAAACCAAACATCCTATGGTGGATGTACACCATGATGGTAAGACCCATCATTACCTATGGTGCGGTCACATGGTATAAGAGAACCGAATTGCTCACAACTAGGAAATCACTAGAAAAAGTCCAAAGGCTCGCATGCTTATGCATAACTTGAGCAATGAGAACTTGCCCCACAGCAGCCATGGAAGTTATCCTTCATCTATCCACCTTACATGAAGCTATAGCAAGTGCTGCAAAGGAAGCGATCATGAGGTTTCCCAAAGAAGGAACCGGTACTGGTAAATGCATAAGTCTCAGGGTTAGGGACTGCATTCCAAAGTCAGCAGTAACAAACCTTTTAGATATTCCAAGAGATAGCATGATTAAGAGATACAACTTCGAGAAGAACTTTCAAATGAAGTTAAGTAATAAAAAGGAGTGGGTAGGCGAAATAGTAAACTATACTCTCAAACCAAATGCCATCAAATGGTACACTGATGGATCGAGAACAGCTGAAGGGACTGGGGCTGGAGTCTTTGGACCTAGAACCAAACTTTCCATACCGATGGGACAGTCTACTAGCATTTTTCAAGCGGAAGTTCACGCCATAGCAAAATGTGCACAACGTAATCTCGAAAGAAATTACCGAAACCAAAACATTGCCATTATGTCAGACAGTCAAGCTGTACTCAAAGCTCTGAGCTCCTACGCAATCAGCTCGAAAGTAGTTTGGGAGTGTGTGAACAAGCTGAATGTCCTGGGCAAGAACAACAGTGTCACACTTCATTGGGTATCTGGTCACGTTGATGTCCAGGGTAATGAAGAAGCAGATTCCTTAGCAAAAATAGGGGCAAAGACTCCCTTAATGGGGCCTGGACCCTGATGTGGCTTAGGAGAAAATGTGATAAAATACAAAATTAAAGAACTGGAGGAGGCAAAAAGTTCAAAAAACTGGAAAGAACTCCCCAAGCTAAGGCAGGCAAAATTATTACTTGGTAGTTACAACCAAGCACGATTTAAAGACTGCATCAACCTAACTAGGAACAACCTTAGGATAATATCTGGTCTCCTCACCGGGTACTGTAAACTTAAAAGACACCTTAATATCCTTGGTGTAGTTAGCAGTCCAGCATGAAGATTCTGCTGCACATATGAGGAAACACCAGACCATATACTAGGAAAATGCGATGCAATTATACACCAAAGGAAAAAACACCTGGGAAACTACCAGGTAGAAGAGACTGAATTTTCCTCTCTAAAAGTCCTCCAAATACTTTAATTTCTTAGGGAAATAGAACCAGAGGAAGAACTGTAGAATGAGCAACCTCATCCAGTCTAAGGTGGGGGCACAATAGATCTTAAGGTCGCAGTGCAACAATCCCCAAAAAATTTCTTTCATTCATTCATAGCTTTCCAAAGTGAGTAGTTCGATTCTTTTCCCGCTGTCAAGCCTTCAAGGTAGTTTTCAACTTCAAGGTTGTTGAAATCTGATATCTGTTTTTAGCACATTACTCAAGCGATTTAAATGAGCTTTGTGTTGAGGAGCACGGGTTTGCTGCCATTTTGTACTTGCTTTTCGTTTCTCTTTCACTAAGTCTTTTATTTCTTGCGGATATTTTATATCTTTATGGCGAGGTATTAGCTGTTGGTAAGGTGTGTTATCCCAAGCTGCTTTTTGTATTATATCAACAAAGGTATCTACTGCGTCTTCAAGCTCAAGAGGCGTTTGTAATGATACCCTTAACTCAACGTTGTCCCCGATATCTTTTTTAAATCCATCCTAGTTGGTTTTACTGTTTGTTAACCTGGGTGGTTTTTCAATTTTAACAAGGCTATCGCTCATAGTGAGTACGACGGCAGAATGATCTGAGAAGAGGTCATAGCCCTCTGAAATTTCTATACGGTTAGTTGGTATTCATTTCACCATGAATAAATCGATTAGGTCAGGTATTTTCGACGGATCAGTTGGCCAGTAAGTTGGCTTGCCAGTCGAATGAAAGTCACAATTATTTTCTATTCCTGGTTCATATAGCATGCGACCCTTTTGAAATATGCATCGTGAGGCCCAGAAGGTGTGCATTGCATTATAGTCACCACCAATAATTAAATTTGGACTAAGTGACTTTATCAATATCGTAAATTCACTCTTATCAATTTTCCAACGCGGAGGGCAATATATGGAAGAGACATTGGGAGGAATATTTTTAGTTTTAACCTGTACACTACTCAATTGCATTGATCCCGCCTCTATTTTGAGGCCTATCGAGTGTTCAAAGCACTCTTTTATATACAATAATGATCCACCTCACCCTCTTGCTTTGTTTGACGGATGAATGGCGTGGTAGTCATGAAACCCGTGGATTTTAAGATTTGATTCATTTTTGGCATGCGTTTCTGATATCAAATAGAGTTGGGTAGTTCCGGAACTGTATAGTTCCAGGAACTATATCTTCTGTCGGAATCGTTCCAGTTCATTCCGCAAACTAAACTCTAACATGTCCGTAGTTCCAACATCAAACAGCCAAAATTTCAAGAACTGAACAAACTCATGCACACAAAAGTATTCATGCATAGTTGATAGTTCCAGTTCCAACTTCACACTTCATCTTCACAGAGCCAAAACAAAATTTAAGAAGGAAAGCAAAAAAGGAAAGACATAATATAAACCTATATACGTACATCGTTTGAAAAATAGTATAGTCGTGTTGGCATCGATAGGTATGAAAGAAAAGAAATGTTACTCCATGAACGAAATACATGGTAATCGGTCTTTTCTCGTTCATAGTTCCTTTGCTGTTCTAGTTCCATATCCACATCCAGTTCCAGTTTCGGTTATTAGTTTTTAGTTCCAGAGACATATTAAGTTATTTTCGTTCGTATTTCCATTCTTAAATAGTACGTTTGGCAGAGACCGAAAAGGTATTTTGGTGAGATATTTAACTTCAAGAAAAATAATCTGTTGACTTATTTTATGAAAATAAAAGCAAGCAATTAACCTAAAAGGGTCATTCCATATGAAATCGTCAAATCGAAAATGCGAACCTATTTTAGATTTATTTCAAACTTTATGAGAATATTCCTTATGGTTTAAAGGAAGAATATGCATCGCGTTTTAATTTTCTTATGCCTTATTCCCCTCCTGTCCCCGTTGAAGTATTTGAAAATCGTCATTTTAGTGCTTCAGTATTTTTGTTTTAAGAAAATTTCTATTAAAGATATCAAAACGTTTGATGACATATTAAAGCTTAAAAAGAGAACTAATTGCTACTTATATTTTAATTCACATATTCAATGTCAAACAATATCAAAAACGGTGCCGAAAGTACGAGCGTTTTCCCAATTTTTTTTCGTTTTCAAATGACATACATAATTTTTCTTGAATATCTAGTACACTTATAAAAAAAGAAGTCAAAATTGATTCGTTCAACTCACTCATTGTAAAAAAAATCTCCACTTGAAATTTTTAGATTTTGAAAAATCGCAGTTTTAAGACTATAATATCGATATGTTTGACTAAATGAAAAAAATTGAAACTTTCGTTTTGTTATATTAATATGTTATAATCCGTTTAAAAGAAGAAGTACCAGTCAAAAAATAAAAGGGTATTGAGGAGATTAATGTCATACTATATTTACACATATACTAGGTTGTCCCCTCCCCCAAAAGTGATCAAGGATATTAAAATAATGTTATGCTAAATATTTTTTGAATCGGTCAATGTTAACACGTGCCGGCAAGCACTTGAAATTTCCCATACAAAATACGTATGGGTATTTTTTCAGTGTTTCACACAAAATTTCGGAAAAAATGTAAAAGTGGATGGAAAATCTTCAAACTTGGTACATATATTAAGTACCATAAGAAGTAGATAAAAATATTATTTTCCATTTTTTTTTTAAACAATATTTACCACGTTAAAAATAACAACATATGTACAAAAACAAGGATTGTTAATGTTATTTTTAACAGTGTAAATACTGTGCTGAAAGTTTTAATTTTTTTCATTCAGTCAAATATGTCAATATTATAGTCCAAGAACTGCGATTTTTCAAAATCTAAAAATTTTGTAATAAGTGTATTTGGTATTCAAGAAAAATTATGTCGTTTTGTTCAATAGTCGTGACACCAGAGTCAGTTGAAAACGACAAAAAATCAGAAAAACACTTGTACTTTCGGCACCGTTTTTGATATTGCTACTTATCAATTAGTACTCTTTTTAAGCTTTAATATGTCATCAAACGTTTTGATATCTTTAATAGAAATTTTTTTAAAACAAAAATACTGAAGTACTAAAATGGCGATGGGAATGAGGCATGAGATAATTAAAAAGCGATGGATATTCTTCCTTTGAACCATAGGGATTTATTTTTCGACGTTATCATATGGAATGACTCAAAACTGTTTGGAAGATAAATCAAAATAGTAAAAAATTTTACTCCAAGAAAAAGGAGATATAAAAGAGGTGCTGTTTGAAATATTTCAGAGCTTCTTCAGTAGACTCAAGTCGTCTCGCTGTGTTCTAGGCGTGCCCCTTAACACGGGAATCTGTGTTGTGGCTTTCTCGTGAGGATCTCGCTTTGGTCTCGCTGTGACATTTACACGTGGTTCTTAGCACTGACTATGTTTTACTGTCATCTCGCTTTGGTATCGCTATAGTCTGACAACATAATTTTTCAAAAAGGTTTAAATAAGCTTAAATGAGGTAAAAAAGTCCGAACATGGTTTTCAGTGCCGCGAGTATTGTTTTTGTAGTGCAGTGTCCATTTACACGACTACCTGTGTCGTGGTTTTCTTGGTATAGTCTCGCTGAGACATTTACACGTGGTTTTGGTATTGTCCATTTTTTCCGTCATCTCGTCATTGTCTCGCTATAGTCTCACCAAAGATCTTTTTTTGGTTAACAAAAATCCAATTAAAACAAAAGAGCACCATGGTCGCAAATGAGAAACCCAACTGTAAACAGCCACAGAGAGACGAATTACATGGTAATAAACGACAAAACCACGTGTAAACGTCCTTGGCAAAATGATGCCAGAAATCGTCATTATTGCGATAAATTAAAATAAAAGTCATTCAACTTCTTGAATTGTGGTACTTGTTTGATACTTAAAACCTAGGACCTTGATTTGGAACTATAAAAGATCTATGAACATATTATACTTCATATATCTAATAAGAGAGACAAGTGAGCTATGAACAAAAATGACACTAAAGCCACGAGACCGATAGCCATTTACCAGTACCTATGTATATATATTTAATTCGAGAATACAGAACGATAATTTATGGGAAGTTAGCAAAATCTTTATAGTTCCGTGGACATGTTTCCAGGAACTAGTTCCGATGAGGAAAAGAATCGTTCCATATCCGTTCCGCTTTTGGAACTGTTTTGGGCAACTCTAATATCAAACATATGTCAATATCATTTTCTCGCATATACATCTCCAATTCTCCAAGTTTTTGCCATAATCCGTTGGCATTCCACGTAAGAATTTTAAGCTTTTCCATCATATATTTTTTGAAAGAGGTTTGGATCGAAAGCAATTTTCGAGCTTACTTAACCTATCAAAGATAAGTTTATTTGCTTCACATTGTTCTTCAAGTTTTGACAAAATTATTGAAAAGACTTTCGAAACCGGGTCTGTTTCAGTGTCTTTATTTATGGGTATATTTTTTGCCACTATTTGGGCATATGTTTCTGCATTTCCTTGCTTCGATATTTTCTCCGAAGGTACTGACATTGTGTTCTTTTCCTTACGGATACTAGGTTTTGGACCTTTCGTAGATTTGGCACTCTTGGAAATTGCGGTTTCCAATTGCCTTGGTGTGTTTCTTTGTGTTTGGGCAGATTTTGATCGTCGCTTTTGTAATTCTTTAGCTACTTCACAGCCTGCTGAGTGATTTTCATTACAATTAATGCACGTCGGTGGACTTTCACTTTTTCCGTTGCAGTCAACGGTTAGATGTTTTCCAGCGCATTTTACACACCTTGGCTCCTTTTTGCAATAGGTTTGGGTGTGATTGAATTCTTGGCAGTGTTTACACTGAGGGATTACCCTTGTGCTCTTTCTTAGAGGTTCGATCCTAACTAGGATGTTTAGAATTGTTTAAATTTTATAAATTTAATCTAATTTTTCAGTCTTATCGAACGAAAGTAGAAATAGTGGGAGACCACGTTGTACCACTATCGCTTCACCCTCTTTTTTCTGTTTCTCTATTTTGACAATGTTCGTCGCATCTAAGATTTTTAGGTTGCACTCTCTTAGATAACTAATAATATCGTCTCTTAAACATGATGCGTGTAGACCTCTTGCCACAACACCTAGGGGTCTTTCCGACTTATTTTCATAGGTATACCATTCTACTTTTTCTTCGTTTAGTTTTCGTGGCAGAAGGCAATAACTTTCGGGGTCTTTCACACAGACTTTCCATTTGTTGTTGTTAAGTGAAATAATTTTAAAAGCCGATGGTAATAATGCCTTTAATATGGTTTGCAACTTGTTATACTCCGCAATACCGATAACATTTATCGGTGGTGGGGGCCGTTCCTTAACAGGTTTTTCTTTTACTGTCGCATGTTTTGCTGAAAAGAAGATCGACTTCTTTTTTTAGCTCTTGATAAAGTTCCAGTACTTGATCAAGTTTTTGTCGAAGTTCGTTATTATTTTTTTCAAGATTTTTGTTTTATCTGAGTCTATTTTGGCACGCACAGGTGTAACGGGTGAACTCTTTTGCCCGAATTTTGATGGTTCTGCATTAGATTTAGATGGTGGTGATCGAGATACCCTTGCACTTTTTAGGAAGGGATTTATTAAATGCAATAATTGGCTCTCCCCAGAATCCATAGAGCCGACCTCCGAAGAGGGTGGATTTTCCAGTGAACCTGGACTGCCACATGGGGTACTATATCATAATGTTTTGCTCATTGCATAGTTATGTATACATCAATCTCTCGGACTCGATCTCGATCTGTGGAAGTGTGCGCACGTTATCGGCTTTCAAAGTTTTCTTTATTTTCAATAGTGCAATTGCACAGAGGTAGAGGTGGCCGACCGACAACCTGAGGATCACAGGTTCGAGTCCCAGTCGGTCAATAATTATTTGGCTGCTTTTTTTCATAATCGTGAAGTAGAAAACTTCATCGAGTGGGAAGAGCAGCTAATGCAATCCAGCAACACAGCGGGGACATCGAAAGGTGCCCCAGCAACAACAACAATAAAGCCAGATATGGCACCACCAGCGAAAGCTACGGTCAGTGCCGTAGCAATAACAACAAACAAGCAAGCGATGGCATCACCAGCCATACCATCAACCAGTGCCGTAGCAACAACGGCACCAACAGCCGATGTGAAAAACAAGGGGAGGAAGAGGATTAGCTGTGCGCCGAACCTCGTCAAACGCCGCTCCACGACCACCTCAGCCCAGCTGCCAGCCGGGGTGACGGAGACGGTGCTCACAGCCAAAACAACAGCAGCAGCAAAAATACATCAACAACTTGATACCATCCGATGACGACATCGAATACATGTCCGAAGGTGGCGAAGGCTTATACACTACAGGGGAATCCAACAGCAACAACAGCAATGTTCTTTTTGATTTAACTTCACCAGAGGCGTCCTCCGAAGAGGAAAATGAGGCGCAAGCAGAATTTGATGAGCAGGCCATCAGCCAAAAAATAGATGTCATTCGGGGGGAGATGGAACGTCTCAATGCCATCGTGACCCCTCTGATAGAACCTCTCAGACACAAGCAAGAAGAAGCAAGAAGCAAGCACAGGAGCGCAGTCAGCAGAAGCGGAACGAGCAGCAGTGAGGAGAACACCAGCAGCAGCCACAGCCGCCCCAAAATATAAAAGAAAAGGTGCCACCAATAAACACCTATAAAATGGAGCTACAGGAAACCATAGACCTGTGTAAGTCAGCCATAGGCCAAAACTTTTTTATTAAAAGTTTAAGTAAGGATAGACATGCTATCCACTGCTCCACAGTGGAGCAGCACAAAATTATTAAAGAATTATTGAAAAAATCCACGACTGAGTTCTTCAGTTTTACCCCCAAAGTGGATAAAAACCAAACGGTCCTCTTGAAGGGCATAGATTCCTGCACGGAACCATAAGTGCTCTTAAATGAGCTCCGTCAAAAAGCGAGCGACGATCTCGACTTTATCGGGGTCAAGCCATTCGCTACAGTCAGAGCCAGACGGGAGAAGCGGTCCTTGCCGTTCTTCCTGGTTCAACTATCGCCCAGCAGCAAACTGGATAGTTTGAAGAGAATCTCCGTCCTCAACTACCAGGTTGTAACTTGGGACAAATTATATAGACGCGGTGACATGCTTCAATGCATGCGCTGCCAAAGGTTTGGCCACGCTGCAGCAAACTGCGAAATGCAGTCACGCTGCGTTAAGTGCGGTGAGGATCACATAAAGGGTCGAAGACATGACCCAGCTTATATGTGCAGTTTGCGGAAAGGAGGGGCACCCTGCTAATTATCGGGGTTGCTCAGCTTTTCAGCAAATAAGAAATAACAAAGCGGCTAAGCAGACAGCGGTAGAGATACGCCCATCAACGCGTGCTCCTACAGCAACGCCCGTTAATCCCCAAATTTCCTATGCCCAAGTGGCGGCAGGGAGGGGTAAAACGGTACAGCCTGCAGATTAGGCAGCCCAACCGACCCTAGTACCAAAGGCGCCGGATGCTCAGGCCGAAATAAGAAGCATGTTGCTGGCGATTCAAGGCCAGTTGACAGGACTTCAGACTCAGATAAAGGAGCAGGCGTCTAGGGTAGACTATCTCTACTCTGTTTTGCCTAGTCTAACGCAAATAAGAGGTTAAAGGCGCGCTGTCGGAGAGGCCTCTAAGGATCCATGCTGTGAATGTAAGTTCACTGCATAGGATCAAACGTAGAGCTAATCTTTTTCAATTGTTGAAAGACCAAAGTCCAGATGTGTTTATGGCCAGCGAAACTAAGCGAAACTGAACTGAACCAGAAACATAAGTTGACTAACAACAATTACAATATCGTTTGAAGAGATCGACCCAACTCCCACTCAAGGGGGGGGGGGAGGCGTCGCAATTTTCATACAAAAAGGCATAAATCATAAAGTTATATATAATAGTGATCTGCGCAGATTTCGGCTGTTAGAGGCTTGCATCGTGTGCATTCTTCTCCAACAGGGGAGGCGAATGTATGTGATCGCGGCTTATGCACCGGCATCACCTCAGCCAACTGATTTTATGACAGAGATTGAAAAACTTTTCGAATGTCTACGCTTGAGCTTGGAAGAAAATTACTTTCTCATGGCCGGTGATTTGAATGCCAAAGACCAAGAAACTGTTTACGAACGATAGAGTAAGACTCGCCGCCGTAATACAGCTTCCGAACGAGCTCGTGGAGTTGGATGAGTATGTACCTGTGCATACTTACAATTACAGTAAGGTGCGCTGGCCACGCTTTACCAACGCCTTATCGAGCGAAATCAGTTCGAATAACATTTCGCCACCAAATGACCGGAATTCAACAATAACGAAATAGACCAATACTTGGAACAAATGGACGAGACAATCAAACGAACAATGAACAGAACAATACCGAAATACAAACAACGGGACGCAACTGACATGTATCGAAACGTGACCATTGACGCATTACACAGACAAAAAAGTGGACTGCTGACAAGACAAAAACTCTTGTACCGACGGTTTTCTGACCCTCACCATCTGGAGATTAGGACACTGAAATCGTCGATCAAGAACATCAACCAACTAATTAAAGAGAACTATCGGTTGTCAATTAATTTGTATTGAGATAACGATATTCGGGCCGTGAATTCTAGCGACCCGAGCATGTTTCCCCAAATTAACAAAATATTTAGAAGGAATGATCAGAACGACCTTCCTTGACTTAAGCTTCAGAGAATGACAGACAACAGAGACGTACTTCTAACAGCAGGAATTAATCCAGAGGACACCGTCTTGGACGATGACCTCTTTATTGTCGAAGATCCGCAGGAGAAAGTGGAGACTGTGGGGCTGCTTTCCAGCAAGTGTACAAGGTACATGCGTGCATTCGCCCCAATCATGACCTAGAAAACAGAGCCTTGCTCCATCACTTCTACCTTCGGAATGACATACGCAATGGCGATCAGAGAACCGGTTTCACCGGGTTATCATTTGGCAAACGCCATAATCGCCAAGCGAAATGGGCCCAGTTCCATGTTAATTACGAAGGTGGAGCTCCAGCTCTTCTTCGATTCATTAAAGAAGAAGAAGTCAGCCGGAGTCGATGGCATATCCAACGTTGTACTTCGACATTTACCTCAAGAAGCAGTAGACATTTATACCACTCTATTTAACAACGCTCTGAATAATACATATTATCCAGTGCAGTGGAAGACAGCTGTGGTGCATCCTCTCCCGAAAAAGGGAAAGGACAACTCCAATCCGGCGAATCTTCGATCGATAAGTCTTCTTCCGGGTATCAGCAAGGTATTCGAAAAAGTTATCAATAGAGCTCTGTCTAAGTGGGCAGAGGACAATAACATCATACCGGACAATCAGTTCGGTTTTAAGGCGGGACATGACACCATTCATGCCGCGTCGAAACTCGTTTCTGATGTCCAATGGAACAAATCTAAGAAGCAGTGTACGGGTGCCTGTCTGGTTGATTTGGAGAAGGCCTTCGACACCGTATGGTTAGAGGGTCTTTATCTAAAGCTGACCAGACTTGGCATTAGTAAACCACTATTATATATGCTTTATGATATGCTCAATGGCAGAAAGGTTGTTGTCAAAAGTGGCAATGTAACTTCTGCCACAACCTTTAATATTAAAAATGGTCTTCAGCAGGGAGCGGTCAACTCACCGATTCCATTTAGCATTTACACCAGCGATCTGATAAGTAGTCTAACTCAGGCAATTGCGTATGCCGACGATCTAATTGCGTACAGAACATTTCCAAAAGTCGAGGTCATCAGGATTCTTTTGCAGCGTGACTTCGAGAAGATTCAGCAATATTGCGATGATTGGAAGTTGAAAATCAACTTTCAGAAATCAGAAACTATCTTGTTTAGGACTCCGTTGCTTAGAGCCACAAGGGATACGAGAAAGAACTGGCGCAAGCTGGTGATCGTAGGGCCAAATGGACATCTACTGGAGAGTAAAAGTGTAGTAAAGAACCTTGGCATCTGGATGAATCAGTATTTGTATTTTGACAGACATATAAATACTGCTTTGGCCAGGGCTAGGGGAGCTTTTGCCCTGACAAAACGGTGTTTTTATAGCAGTCGGCTTGACAGCAGGGTGAAGGTGATTTGCTACATGGCCCTTATCCGGCCGATGATTGCCTATAGATGCCCGGTTTGGTTCAACGTTGCCCCATCTCAAATGGAAAAGATTCGGGTGTTTGAGAGGCAGTGTTTACGACGCTGCCTTGGATTGCACAGAACACCAGAGTCGGAGTACAAACACTACTATTCCAACCTGGCTCTATACAACGGGGCCAACATAAATAGGATAGATAATTTCTTACCGAAGCTAATTCGAGGTCACATTGCAAGGGCGATGTTCTCGTCTAACAGCTTTATTTTCGGGGCTTATTACCCCAACAACAAATACCTCGAGAGTGTGCGTCTAAGCGGCTTTATTCTGCCCGATGCATTCCTCCACCTAGACAGTCGAGGGCTGATCCAGGATAGAGCGGCGGTTCCGCTAATCTACCACGTCGGCCGTAGAACTGTAGATCGGTGGTTCCTTTACAGTCGAGACGACCTCGCACAAGACGGAGCTAAGCACCTTCGGTTCAGTAAGACTGTGTCCGAACGGGACCGAAGAAATAGGGTGAGGCAGGAGAACCAGTTCTGGTGGTTGAAAAACGAAGATGAAGTTCCTTCAGACATTTAATAGTTGACCTTGCTATTTTCTTTTGTATGGCCGACTTGCATAGGTTTAGGTAGTTAGTTTTAAGTAGGGACAGTCAGGGTGGCAGCACCAAAAAAAAAAAAAAACAATTATAAAATCCACAAAAATTCAAAAAAATCATAAGACCGGAAAATGCTTGCTGTGGCTGTTCTAGTTTGTAAGTAGTCTGTAAGTAGCTTATAAGTAGGTTGTAGCTAGTTTAGTTTAGTTTAATTAAGTAGCTTTAAGTAGTTTTAATTAGTTTTAATAAGTTTTAGTTAGCTTTAATTTAGTTTTATGTAGTTTGTAAGTTTTATCTAAAACAAAAAAAATAAAGACAATGATACCGAGTTTTTTGTTAATTCTTCTCGGTAAAAAATTAAACCGACCTGAATTTAGTATTAAGATAGTTCTTAGGCCGAAAGGCATTAACATTAAGTTATTATAGTTTAACTTAGAATGCCCAACTGGGGCCAGTAAGTAAGTTTTAAGATATTGATAAGTAGGCTAGTTTTTATGAATTTTTGTCTAGCTTTAAGGTAGTTTTAAGAAAATTGAAAAATAAAAATGAATTAAAAAAAAAAAAAAAAAAAATACACCAATCTCACTACGCGGAGTTTGGATTTTAATCGCCTCTTACGACGGGCATGCCTACCTCGGGTATATTCTTTCCCCTTACCCGCAGGGGGGTAATGCAGTGTCCAAAGATTTAAACTACAACAGTGATGCCAAGCTGCGTTTTTTCGTATCGTCGTGTGTTAACTTACAAAGCCATACTTTTAAGGATGAAATTAGCATTTTTTCGTTGCGATGCGGGCGAATGTACGAAAGTACAAGTATAAATACTATCAAATTTACGGAGAGAGGAATACTGAAGGAAACAAACCTTTTACAAAATTCAAATACAGTCGACAGATCAGCAACAAGATCTACATGTCAAATAATTAATGAAATGATTGTACGATCAAGTATACATCGAGTCTCATGACTTAAATACAATTCAAAAACAGATTTCTTACAAAGTGGTTTTGCGTTTTATTTCTTTGTCTTTTTTTTTGCTATTTTTTTGTAATAAAAAAACTTAGACGTAACAATGATTAATGCCTTTTCGTATGAAGATTGCGACGCCTCCCCCTTGAGTGGAGTTGAGTCGATCTCTTCTAACGATATTGTAATTGTTGTAAGTCAACTTATGTTTCTGGTTCAGCTTAGTTCCGCTGGCCATAAATACATCCTTTCAACAATTGAAAAAGATTAGCTCTACATTCGGTCCTAATCAGTGAATTTACATTGACAGCAAGGATCCTAAAAGGCCTCTCCGACAGCGTGCCTTTAACCTCTTATTTGCGTTAGGCTAGGCAAAACAGAGTAGAGATAGTCTACCCTAGTTGCCTGCTCCTTTATCTGATTATGAAGTCCTGTCAACTGGCCTTGAATCGCCAGCAACATGCTTATAATATCGGCCTGAGCATCCGGAGCCTTTGGCACGAGGGTCGGTTGGGCTACCTTAGCTGCGGGCTGTACCGTTTACATACCAACCATATTCCAATAATAAGAAACAAAAATAAACCGATCAATACAGACCACACTTGTGTGCACATTTGTACGCACACAGTGCGCACACATTCGTTCCCACATAATATAACACCGATCGACACACTGCATGAAAAACCAAAGGTGTCTACATAGGTAAATCCAACAAATAACAAATAAAACAAAACACGAAAGTAAAAAAAGTACAAAAAATATACATACATACATACCTTACCTACCTAACTAAATAATGAATAATTCCAAACTCATACACACATTCTTACCTTCAATCTACAACCTTCCTCGTCCTCCACCGAAGCAGCATACCAACTGAAAATAAAAATATACCCACCAAAAAAGTCTCTTTCGACCACGCGCACAGTTGCAGGAGCAGTGATCGAGCCGCAAATACCTACAAATAAAAAAAAAAACAATAAAACAATAAAACCTACCAAAATTCATCTTTTCAAATGAAGGTGTAATTCGACAAGATTTTTTGCATGAAAAAATTAGGAAAAAATTATAACCTTTTTTAAGATAAAATAAAACACAACCATTTACTTTGAATATTTGAATTATAATCTTTATTGGTCATAAGACCTGAGGTATAGTCGAATTGTAGACTCAGAACATCAATTTTGTGACATATTTTATTTGCTGAATTGTGGAACCTAAGTTGTGGATACTTGATGGTATGTCTTCACGTTTTTTAATCTGCTACATTTAAGTCGTATTTAAGTTTTCATTAAATTGTTGCTTGTACTTCCGTACATTCTCCCACCTCACGATGAAAAGAAAAAATGTAGTCCGGGCCCAAGTTGAGAGTCCCGTGTAAACGATGAATTTAGTTCAGCTGGCATCACTGTTCCGATATCGTCTTTCTGCACTGTATTATCGGCAAGACTGTAGGATAGTAGTTGTTGTCATCAACCATCACCTCTTCTTATCTCATTTACATGAAAAGAGACAAAACATTAGTATTGAATTTTCAATAAGAATAATGCAACAAACAGAGTCAACAAGATTCTACATAGTATAAACAGAACACGGATATTTCGTTAATTGTTTTTTTTTTCTCGTTTTCACCATCGCGGATGAATGAAGAAATTTGTCACACAATAGTTGCTGTTATCTCGTACTCGTAGTCTTGTAGTAGTATCCTGTATCGTGGCCGTCGTCGTCGCCATTGTTATTGTACAATTTTTACCCCGGTGTTGTGTTTCGTGTGCGTGTTCGGTTTACATAATGTTGTAGATTAATTTTTAAAGTGTTTAATTATGTGTTTATTATTATTGTCATTAATCGTTTCGTGTTATTATGTGCATAAGGTGAATTTATACAGGTGAGTAATTGTTGAATGCGATATGGAATAATTGTGTGTGTATCTGAGTCGATACGTGAACGCGCGCGTCTCCGATTAATTATTTCGCGATCGCGATGTGTGGCAGATTATGTGTGAGTGCATATTTTTTGTTTTAATTACAAATATTTTATAATATTTAAATAATTGATTGGCTTTCGATGCCGTTAAATTATTGTATAATAGTCTTACATATGTATAATAAATGCGGCAAAGTTGGCGTTATGTGCCCTTTTATATATACATACATAGTTATGTGTTCGTACATAACAGTGGGGAAGGTCAGTTTCCAGTTGGAAAGTATTCGACTTCCCGTGGTTTGTTTACTTTTGCGACGTGTTCAAATTTGCAAAAAAAAAATAAAAAATAATATTGTTTGTGTGAGGGATGATATTATTTAATGCAAATTTCTGTGTTGTGTTATTATTGTGGAGTGATAATGATTATAATCAAACCAGTACGGTGTATTTGATTAATTATTGTGATTAAATTCGTGATGTTGTCTTCGACGATTTTCTTTGATGACGTTCTATCGTGATTGTGTTTTTTTTTTTTTTTTTTAATTTGATTTCATTTGTTTTGAATTTCGATTCATGTTATCAATTTTGATTAGTTTAATCGTTGGCTTGTGTCGATTTAAACAAAATTAGTTTAAATTTTTTATAGTTTTAAATTATTCGGAAAATTAATTTTGTCGACGGAATTTGACATTTTAGACGTGATTCGAAGCAAATGCGATTTAATTTATAATATATTTAATTCGATTGAATTGTGTATTGGTGACATTGTTTTGACATATAATTTAATATGTTTGTTATTTTAGCTTATTGACAGATAATGTGGATGTTATTCTGCTGAATTCTAAGCGAAGTTGTTTTGTTTATTTATTGAAATAAAATTAATTGACTTTGTGATAAAGTTTTTTTTTTATTTTATTTTAATTTGCAAATCATAAAGTTGCATGTGTTGCTGCAGTGCAATTATTATAATTTTTTGTAGTTATTAATTGTTTTGTTATAGTACGAATTTAAATAAAATTCTATTTTATAATTTTCTTGTTAATAATGTGAATCGGTTGTAGAATTATGATTAGTTAGTTGATTTGACTATGATTATTTTTTGATTTATGATTATTTTTTGATTTATTGTAATAAATACGAAGATATTTTAAATGAATTGTTTTATTTTCTCCACGAGTGAATGTGATGCGTTTCATTTATTTAAATTATTGATTTTTTTGATTTGGTTTTGATTCATTTAGATAAATTAATTTTATTTTGAATCTTGCTAAACGATAGAAGTTTGTTCGTAAGATTCATTTGATGGCAGAAGACAAATTTTTGTTATGGGACGTTTCATCTGTCCAGATTTGGTTTTCAGAGTAACAACGCGTATAAGTCCGTCCGATCCGAAGTGCGTGCTTTCGATTCGTGCGAGATTCCAGTACGTCGGTGGTACGCGTTCGTTCTTGATGAGCACTAGATCTCCTACTTTCGGCATTCTTTGGATTTTGGTCCATTTTGGACGTTGTTGGAGCCGTGATAAGTATTCGGAATTCCACCTTTTCCAGAATCCTTCCCCCAAAGCCTGAACTCGTTTCCACCGGTCTAAATGAGTGATGTTGTTGATGATTTCGCCTTGTGGTATGGCATACAATGACTCGCCAACTAGAAAGTGCGCAGGGGTGAGCGCATTCAAATCATCGAGGCTGTCGGATAAAGGGCAAAGGAGCCTCGAATTCAGACACGCTTCTATCTGAGTAAGAAGCGTCGCGAGCTCCTCAAAGGTTAGCCTTTCAGATCCTACAACTCTTTTTAAGTGGTACTTGACTGATTTCACACCAGCTTCCCATAAACCACCGAAGTGGGGAGAAGCAGGTGGAATAAAGTGCCAATCCGTACCGTGATTTGCTAATTCTTCCGCAATTTCTTTCCAATCGTGTTTCGCTTCGGTCAACATTTTGGCTAATTCATTATTAGCGCCGACGAAATTAGTTCCGCAGTCACTGTAGATCTGCTTGCAGCTTCCTCTTCTGGCAGTAAATCGTCGAAAAGCTGCCAAAAACGCTTGGGTTGTCAGGTCTGAAACAACTTCTAAGTGTATGGCTTTTGTAGCCAAGCATATGAACACGGCAAAATACCCTTTCAAGATTTTAGCACCGCGTGCCTTCCATGACTTTATTTCGATGGGGCCTGCGTAGTCCACCCCAGTATGGGTAAACGGGCGAGATATACGCACTCTAGCAGTTGGTAAATTTCCCATTAGTTGCTGCATTTCTGATGCTCTTTGCCGGTAGCAAGAAGGGCATCTATACAGCTGGTACTTTACACTTCTTCTTATCTGTCCAATCCAGTACCTCTGTCTGATAAAACTTATCATTGCTTGTATGCCGCCATGAAGGGTGTTCTTATGGGCATCTTGAACTACCAAACTCGTGAAGTGGTGGTTGTTTTGAAGCAATATCGGGTGTTGAGCATCGTAGGAAAGGAGAGAGTTCTCTAAACGTCCCCCCACTCGGAGAATGCCGTTGGCATCGATGAATGCGTTCAACGCACGTAAGTTTTTTGGAATGTTATTTTGTTTGATTTGTTGGATTTCAGTTTGAAACATATCCTTTTGGGCTGCTTTGACGACGAATACATGGGCTGCTTCTAATTCTGTCGAGCTAAGTGGACCTCCAATAGGCCCCAACTTAGGTCGACATTTTGTTGTGAAGCGACAGCAAGTAGCAATAATACGGATAACCTTTAGTAGACTCGAAGAGTCGTATATAGCCTGAAGAAAACTATCGCTGTCATTTACTTTTACGCTTAATACCTTGACCGTTCGTTTTTCTTCTTCAGTATCGACTTCGATAGGTTGATGCGGAGCATCGAACTCCCATTGACACCGCAAGAATTCTGGGCCGTTCCACCAAGCTTCAAGTGCCTTCAATTCGGATGGATATACACCCCTGGACGCCAGATCGGCTGGGTTATGACGCGTTGCGACATGTCCCCAGCAATCGATCCCTACTAACCGCTGAATTTCCGACACGCGGTTGGATACGAATGTGGTCCATTTTGCGGGAGTAGCTCGTATCCAGGCAAGTGCAATCGATGAATCTGTCCACGCATACATCTTAACATCGGGGATGTTAAAGACTTCTCTGGTATACTGCATCAGCTGTGCCAGGACTACTGCGCCACAAAGCTCAAGACGAGGAAGAGTTACTGTTCGCTGGTTTGGTGCCACCTTAGTCTTTGATAACAGCAGATTAACATGGATGTTGCCGTCGCTATCCAGAACGCGAGCATATACTGCTGCACCATAAGCCCTTGTTGAAGCATCACAAAACCCGTGAAGCTCAATCGCCTTGTTGGTCTTACTCATCTGGGTCCACCGTGGTATTCGAAGCTGCTCGATCAGAGGAAGTTCTCGATGAAAAACATCCCAATCCTTTTTCAGTGCAGCTGGAATCGATTCATCCCATTCACAACCAAGCTCCCAGAGTCGCTGCATCATTAGTTTGGCTGTGATGATGCATGGTGATATCCAACCAAGGGGATCAAATAGCTTGGCTATCGTTGACAGCATGGACCTTTTTGTAGTAACTTCTGTTGCAGGTTGAAGATTCTGATAAGAAAAGCAGTCATCGATTGGAAACCACTTGATGCCGAGCGTCTTCACGTGATTGGACAAGTTAAATGGAAGTTCAAAATCGAGCTCCCGCTCCTGAACTGGAATATCTTCCACCAGTTGCTTCATATTACTTGTCCATTTTCGCAGATTGAACCCTGCAGTCGCCAGAAGATGCCTTGCTTCATCACGTTTCCGTTTAGCCTCTTCGATCGAATCTGCACCGCTAATCAGATCATCCACGTACATGTCTTCACGGACAATCTTCGCCCCCTCCGGAAAATTTTCATTTTCGTCATCAGCCACTCTTTTTAAAATTTTTATAGCAAGATATGGTGCACTTGCTGTACCAAACGTGACTGTGTTCATTTTGTAAATCTTTACAGCTGACGTCTTCTCCTCTCTCCACATAACCAGCTGATAGTATCGGTCTGGGAAACTAACCAAAATTTGCCGATACATTTTTTCGATGTCGGCCGTAAAGGTGACTCGGTGAGTCCGCCATTTAAGAACGAGATCTATGATACTCGACTGCAATTTTGGACCCACAAGTAGACGGTCGTTGAGGGATTTCCCATCCGAAGTTTTCGCTGCTGCATCAAATACTACTCTCAGCTTAGTAGTGGAGCTAGCTTCTTTGAACACCGCATGATGAGGTAAAAAATAGTGAAATGGGGTATCCATGACCGCATCATTTGCATCTATTTCCTCCATGTGTTGGAGTTCTTCGTACTCGCGAATACATTTCGTGTAGTCCGCACGAAGTTTTGGATCCGAATCAAGCTTCTTTTCGAGATGAAGAAACCGTCGAAAAGCGTTTTGTCGACTTGATCCCATAGCAGGAAGAGCTTCATCCCTGAATGGCAGCTTCACTTCATAACGCCCGTCAGGTAAGCGTCTTGTATGTTTTTCAAAATGATCGTTGCACATAATATTTTCTTCAGTTTCAAGTGTCTGGAACGGCAACTCTTCCATTTCCCAAAACTTCTCCAGCTGTGAGGACAAATCCATTGTTTGGACGAAGCTTCGTATTTGCCGGGGAGGTTTCGCTTGAACTCTCCCTAACACAATCCACCCTAGATGCGTATTCTGCGCAATCGGTCCGGTACCATCTTCTGAACGTCGTATCTCTGGAAGGAGTATCTCAGCGCAAACGTCACTTCCCAATAGCAGGTCAATTGGCGCAGGCTCGTAGAGATGGGGATCTGCTAACGAGAGTCCTTTGAGATGGTTCCATTTGCCGGGTATCACTCGTTGGGCCGGAAGATGCCCAGTCAGCGACTTGAAGACCAAAGCCTGTATGGCAGTCTCGAACGTTGAGTAGCGGGACGCAAAACGTACTTCAACGGAGTGTTGCGTAGTGCCGCTGCTGACCAACCCCAACCCAGATACCTCGGCAAAGGTGCGTCGCTTTTCTAGCTTCAACAATTGTGCAGCAGCTTCAGTAATGAAAGACGTTTCGGAGCCTGTGTCGATCAAAGCTCGCAAGAGGCGTAGCTTGCCATCTGCTGATCGTGCCTTGACAATTGCTGTCGCTAGAAGCACCTGGTGTGTAAAATTACGATCACCATACGACGCGTGGTAATTCAAAGTATGTCCATTTGACTGGAGCTGTTGTTGTTCCACCATTGGCTGGAACTCAGGTGCGTTTGGGTTAACGGACGCCTGATATGTTTTTGCAACAGGATTTCTCGACTGCTGCGATGTACCCGGTGCAGGGTGTAGTGGTGTGTGTGTGACGCTATTCTGTTGTTGGCTTATATGTAGCAGTGAATGGTGTCTTTGCTGGCAAAAATAGCAGGAGCTAACGCTGAGACAAGCTTGTACGAGATGGCCATAAGACAAGCAATTTTCACACACTTGAAGTCTGAGGACAGTCTCTCTCCGTCTTAAATTGTCCATGTTCAGGAAACATTGGCACTTCCTTAGTGTATGTTTGCCCTGATTGCACAATTTGCAAGATAATTGATCTACCACGTTTTTCTCTGGTTTGGACGGCTGCTTGATGACTTGCTTAGCGTGCAAAACTTTCGTCTTGGCTACCTGGTTACGAGGCCTTGTATTGACGGATGGCTCTTCTTTATTCCGGTATGCTGCTCCATGCTCCTGTTGACCAACAACTTCGAGAGTTCGAAAACGGGTCTCTAAAAAATCGGTAAACTCCTTAAATTTGGGTAAATCCTTTCTGTTTCCTAATTTTTCTTCCCATATTTTTTGGCAGGAACTGGGAAGCTTCTGATAGAGGAACCAAATAAGGACGGTGTCCCAACTCGATACCGGTACCTCCATGTTTTCGAGTGCCAGAAAACATTCCCTTGTTGTGTACAAGAGGTCTTTCAACCCTACGGCAGTCTCACGATTTAAGGAGGGCTGACCAAAAAGTGCCTGCATTTGGATGTGCACCAGAATGCGTTTGTGGTCATACCGCTCCTTTAAAAGTTCCCATGCGGACTCATAACTCGCAGCCTCTACCGAAAAATTTTGCAAAAACCTGTTTGCATCACCTACCAAACAAGATTGTAAAAAATGCAACTTGTCAATGTCATCAAGACCCTTGTTGTTGTGAACGAGGGCCTGAAACCTATCCTGAAAGGCACGCCAGTTTGTATATGTGCCGTCATATTTCGGTAGATCGATTCGTGGAAGTCGAATCCCCGAATGTGATGACATTGGAACTACAGGTTGTGACGAAACACCTAAACTTGATGGAGCTGTGAGTGGCGAGGATTTTTCCATCGCTTCAACCAACTCTGCACGGTATTCTAGATAAATTTCACTTATTTGATCGTAGACAACCATTAACTCCTCTTTTTTTAAATTTTCTTCTGGCTTACCGCCACCAACAATGGCCTCGTGATACCCTTTGGACGTCCGCATATCTTCTTCTAATTTACTTAATCGCCCAGAAGCATATGCCGGTACTCGACGTTCTTTTGGCGCCTTTTTGAAATTGGTGAGATCTTTGATTACCTTAGCCAGCACTCCCTTTTGGAGTTCACCATATTTATAATCTTTTGTATCCGCCATTATACTTGTATATTTATCTTTTATTATATGTATTATAGATATCAACAAAAAAGACAAGTTTACAACATAGAACAAGCAAGACTTACTGCTGTATGTTGCTGCTGTATGCTGCTGCGCTGTAGGCTGCTGCTGCTGTATGCTGCTGCTTCTGTATGCTGCTGTTGCTGTTGCTGTATGCTGCTGCTGTATGATGGCGTCTTCAGTGCAGTTTTACTTTTAATTTAAATTTAAGTAGAATTAAGTTTGTTTTAGAAAAAAAATATTCATAAAACTTCTAATTAAACCGATATTGTTTGTTTTAGTTTAAGTCCCGTGACTGTTTTTTCAATGAATCGTAGATTCGATTTTTTTTTTTTTTTTTTTTTAAGCACTCACACGGCACACACTTTTAACAATTTTTTATTGTTTAAATAATGTTTACTGTTTATAGTTTGTTAATAAACTGATTCGATAAAAAGCTCGAAGGACCAAATGTAATTCGACAAGATTTTTTGCATGAAAAAATTAGGAAAAAATTATAACCTTTTTTAAGATAAAATAAAACACAACCATTTACTTTGAATATTTGAATTGTAATCTTTATTGGTCATAAGACCTGAGGTATAGTCGAATTGTAGACTCAGAACATCAATTTTGTGACATATTTTATTTGCTGAATTGTGGAACCTAAGTTGTGGATACTTGATGGTATGTCTTCACGTTTTTTAATCTGCTACATTAAAGTCGTATTTAAGTTTTCATTAAATTGTTGCTTGTACTTCCGTACAGAAGGAAAGACCACCGAGAAGCAAACCTTCCTTCTTGAAAACATTTCCTTAACTGATAATGACAAAAAAGTCTTTCAATAAAATTCCAACCATACCCCGTTGCAAAAAAAAAAGATTAATGAAAAACTACATTCGAGCAAATGCAGTTTTGCTTACCCACCCTACCATCTTTCAACCAAACGAATAACCAAAAATTAACCAAATCGAAAGACGACCTGTCTAGCCTACGTACTTATCAAATCGAATATAATTAAAAAATTTTATAAAGAAACGTCACTTTCCTAGCATAATATTACAAAAAAAAAACATACTCAAAAACTATACCAAATCGAAGCCATTCCCTAGGAAATCATCCACCATTTAAACTTATGAAAACGTTGTTGTTGGAATTACTATGGAAAATATTTGTGTTGTTTTCTTTGGGCCAATTCGTCTCCACACAAACCTCAATCTGGACAACGATCGAGTTTATTTTGATAGTTTCAATTGATTTTTTTGAATTTTGTTAGATAGATTAAATAAATTATTTGTGAAGCTCGTGTAGCATATACAGTTATGTATGGTATATCAATAGAATTGCCAATTATTAAGAAAAATTAGTTAAAAAAAAAACCAAATGTGTAGGTAGAAAGACAAATGAGTTATTAGATGATATGTAAATGACCAATGATATGTAATTATTTCGCATCAGGTGAATTAAAAAAATCAAAAATTTCATAAATTAGATGTAAATCATTGTTATCTGTCATCTGTATGAATTTGAGATTTTTAAATGAAACCATTAAGAAGATACTAATAAATAACTGTCAAAAATCGACAAAAAAAGTAGGTGTTTTTCAAAATTCAATAAAAAAAATAAAAAAATATCCTATACAAATTTACTTAAACATGGATAACTTTTTCTTTGATTACCTATCCAAAACTATAAAATTCATTACAATTACTATGTTACTATGACGAATTACCCTATTTTCCCCTTCTTATAATAGAAATTTTAAGAAATCCATGCTTAATGCGCCCCTACATAAAATAACCAATATTAAGAATTTAAAAAGATATGTATATATTATATTATAGCCTGTACAATGATGAATCAGATGAATGAATGAGTCAGTCAGTGACCGACTGATTTCCTACTAATTGATTGCTGGATATTTATCTTAATTTTAAAATTTCAATCATTAACATCGGACTATTAGAACAAAAATTATTACAATTATTAACCATGAATATAAATTTACCCCCTAAATATAAAAATTGAGCGTGGCAGTGGCGGATTTGAACAAAAAATATTTTCAAACTTTTGTTTTGCTCATAAAAATCAACACTACAAATTTCATGCAAATCGTTTGAGCCGTTACCGAGATATAGAATCATGAAGGTAGTGGGCGTGATGTTGGGTTGGTCTAAAAACGCCACCAACAATTTTCTCTTACTCATTTAAACAATATCTGATACCAATAGTAATCTTTTGAGCCGTTTTTAAAAAATCAACATGTAAAAAGTGGGCGTGGCAGTGAGGGTACTCGAACGAAAAGTATTTCTTAGGTGTACCTCGAGAGCAGGTCAAAAAAAATAATTGAAATAATTTCTATTGTTCTGAATGACTTCGAATCTTTATTTTTTTAAAACTACTTTTTTGTCGCTAGGATGCTGGGCTTAGTCACAAATCTGAAAATATTTTTTTGAAAGTTTTGGGAAAACCTTCTAACTTTTTTTAATTTCTTAGGACTGGTACTTCCTTGATCACGAATATGCATTTTATAAGTCGCTAAGACGCTTAGTTTAGCTGCGAATGAAGTTTAAAGTCGTCAACTTTGATGCAATCAAAAAAGTGGATATGGCAGTAGGCGGATTTGAGCAAAAAAAAATTCTAAACTTTTGTTTTCTTCACGTAAAAGAGCTCTGAAAATTTCATGCTTGGGCCGTTGCCGAGATATAGAGACATGAAAAAAGTCGGTGTGGTTGTGGGTGGGCCTCAAGAAAATTACCAACAATTATCTCCAACACATTAAACAATATTTGATACCAGGAGTAGCCCTTAGAGCTGTTTTTGAGAAATCAAATTGCAAGAAGTGGGCATGGCAGTGGGTATATTTTGAAATAAAATATTTTAAACTTTTGTTTTGCTCATACAAATTAACTCTAAGAAATTCATAGCGATTGCTTGGGCCGTTGCTGAGATATAGAGACATGAAAATAGTAGGCGTGGTTATGGGTGGGTCTCAAGAAAATACCAACAATTTTTTCATACCCATTTAAACAATATCAGATACCAAAAGTAATCTTTAAAGCTGTTTTGGAGAAATCAAGTTGCGAAAACTGGGCGTGGGAGTGGGCGTATTTCAATAAAAAGTATTTCTTAACTTTTGTTTTGCTCATACAAATCAACTCTGAAAATTCCATACCGATCGTTTGGGCCGTTGCCAAGATATAGACCTATGAAAAAGTAGGCCTGGTTATGGGTGGGTCTAAAATATTCATTTACAATTTTCTCTCATTCATTTAAACAATATCTGATACCAAAAATAATCTTTAAGAACGTTTCGGAAAAAAAGTGAGTGTGGCAGTGGGCATATTTTATCAAAAAATGTTTTTTAAGTTTTTTCGAATCAACTCTGAAAATTTCATCAAGATTTCTAGAGCCGTTCCCGAGATATAGAGACATAATAAAATTCGTTGCTTGTTAGCCCACCCCTCCTCAACTAAATCAGTGAAAACCCCCTGTCTAGCCTACATACTTAATACTTACACTATCCAAATTCAACAATATATTTTTTTCCATTAAAAATTGAAATCACAAATAATTATAAAATACAATAATTAATCGTGCTGAAATATAATAATTACAATAACAAAAATAAATATTGTAATATTTTCTTAGGTTCGTTCATAAAACTTATTCACTTTATTTAAATTCTCCACTTATTTACTTTACAAAATAAAACACTTTACTTTTAAACCATAAAACAATTTATTGTTCACCACTTTACTTGTATTACTTCCAACTTTACTCATTCACTATTAAAAATAAACTGCGTCCTCTGCTGGTCACAAGGTTCCCGAAAAAGCTGGAAGGTTCTAGTACTTGCTTCCAGGGCTTTCCATAGGGGAAATTTCACATAAATTTCCCTTTCCAAAGCTTTCAATTTGACGTTTAGTATTGGAAGTTCGAAAGATCACCAAAGCTCTCCGTAGGTTTGTTTGTGTCCTGTCTGATTCGAACTTCGGTTTTTCTTTTATTCGAGAGTGGTTATAGTTCATTCGAGAGTCGTTATAGTACAAATGTGACAGTCGTTACACTGCCCCCTCCTTAAGATTGATAATCCCGAGCAAATATATCACATCCTTCACCATTATAACGGTGTTAAAGGTCACTGTGAACTACTTTCTTTTTACCTCTAATTCCTGTCCGAATGCGGTAGAGGACATTCGTCTTACAACAGTATACGGGCCTTCCCAATTTTGTTGAAGTTTCGGTGAAAGTCCCTTCCGACGGAGGGGATTATAAAACCACACAAGTTCTCCCGCTTGGAATCTGTTCGTTATTGCTTTTGTGTCGTATCGTGTTTTCATCCGATCACTTGATAGCTTTATATTAGTCCTTGTCCTTTCGTGAACGTCAAGAAGCTTTTCTTTCAGGGCATCCACGTAGTCGTCTATTTCTTGGAGCTCATTTACATAACATCCAAATTTTATTTCACTTGGCAGTCGTATTGTGTTCCCGAGCAAGATTTCTTATGATGTATGTCCTGTTGAGCTTTGTACTGCACTTCGTTAGGCCATCAAGAATAATGGAATATGCCGATCCCAGTCTCGTTGGTTGTCGCTTACAACTTTGGAAAGCTGTTCTTTTAGGGTTCTGTTGAATCGTTCAACCATTCCATCAGATTGTGGATGAAGCGTTGTTGTCCTCGTCTTTTTAATGCCAAAGAGTGTACAAACTTCCTGAAAGATTTTGGACTCAAAGTTTCTTCCTTGATCTGAATGGAGTTCCATCGGTACGCCAAACCTGCTTATCCAGGGATGGCAAATGCCTCAGGCCACTTGCTGAAGAAGTCCATTACTACCTGGACGTATCGGTTTCCACTTTCGGTTTCTGGAAAAGGTCACGCAACGTCTATTGCAATCCTCTCAAAAGGCGTGCCCACGTTATACTGCTGAATTCTACTCTGGATTTTTCTGCCTGGTCCCTTGCTTGCAGCACAAGTATCACATTTGCGGCACCATTTTTCAACGTCTTCCCTTGCATGTAGCCAGTAGAATCACTGCCTTACCCTCTCCAGTGTCTTATTGATCCCCAAATGTCCTCCGGAAGCCCCCTCATGCATCTCTTGAAGAACGGCATTAACTTTGGATCGAGGTAAGATAACCTGCATCACATATGATTTGCCGTCTGTGGCCTCCCACTAACATCTTAGCACTCTTTCTTGCACATGAAGTGAGTCCCATTGTGCCCAATACGCCTTAGGAATTGGACTTCTATCGGAAATGTCACCCCATTCTGGTTTCTCCTGGTGTTCTTTCCATGCAAGAATGAGTTCAATATCTGAATCTTCTTGTTGGGCGGTCCTCAGTTCTTCACTACTCCAACTGTGTATGGAATCGATTCTTAATCGCTGGATGGCAGCTACCTCCTTTTCTTCTTGACGTGTGCAATGCTTGCAGTCGAGTTTGCAGGGTCTCCTAGACTTCGATGTTGAATCTGGTAGTCGTATGTCTGTAATCTCTCGATCCACCTTGCCACTTGACCTTCTGGATTTTTGAAGTTCAAAAGCCAATTAGGTGCGCCATGGTCTGTTCGAAGAAGGAACTTCTGTCCATAGATGTACTTATAGAAGTGTTTTGTAGCCGATATTAGAGCTAGTTCTCTTTTCGTCACACAATAATACCTTCTCTTCTCCATCATGAACTTGTGACAGTACGGCTCCAATTCCCACGTTACTTCCGTCAGCGTCGATGATGAAAGGTTTTCCTGGTATCAGATAGGCCAGAACAGGTGTATTGCATAGGCGCTGCTTGAGTACCTGAAAGCTTTTCTCGCACTCATTTGACCATTTGAAGTTCGGTAAGCTGATGCAAACTTTTCGCGATCCCAGCAAAATCCTTAACAAAAAAACGATAGTACGTGGCGAGACCAAGAAAGCTCCGAAGTTGATGTTTATCTTGTGCAGTTGGCCAATTCTTAACAGTGTCTACTTTCTCAGGATCAGTCTTCACTCCTTGGGACAAGATGATATGTCCCAAGTATTTTACCTCAGACTTGAAGAATGCACACTTGTCTCGATTCAATTTTATGTTTGCTTCTCGAAACCTCTGGAACACGGCCTTAATGTGTCCACAATGCTCATCAAATGTTTTACCATAAACGATGTCATCGTCCAGATAGACCAGGCATTACCTCCAAATAAGTCCTTGTAAAACGCACTCCATCAAACGCTCAAATGTTGCTGGAGCGATGCATAGTCCGATAAGTATTACTTTAATTTGCCACAGACCATTTCCTGTGGAGAAAGCCGTCTTTTCTCGATCTTCTGGATGGATTTCTACCTGCCAGTAGACACTCTTTAAGTCCAATGTTGAGAACCATTCAGCTCCTTCCATCGCATCCGAAGTATCGCTGATTCTTGGTAGGGGGTAGCTTGTTACATCATTCAGCCTCCGATAGTCCACACAGAATCGAGTACATCCATCCTTCTTTTTGATAAGGACGACTGCGGATGTCCTAGGCCTTTTAGAATTTTCGATTAGTCCGTCTTTCTTCATCGTCGATATCATCTCTTCAACTTCGGCTTGTTTGGCTAATGGGAGACGTCTCGCTGTTGTCGAATTGGTCTCGAGCCTCCCATGTCAATCCGATGCTGTATCAGTTGTGTTCGACCATACTGCCTCCTGGGTGAAGAGAGTATATCAGCGTACTCGTGAAGGAGGCTTCCAGCGACACTTAGCTGTTGTTCACTTAAATTGGATGACTTGAGAATTTTTGCCTTCATAGAATTCAATTTCCTCCACTTCTATGATCTTAGTTATGGCCGACATTGATTCACACTTTCCCACAACTTCTCCTCTTCTAAGCTTGACTTCGTATGGTTTGATGTTAAGTATCCGTACGGGCACCATGTTGTTGTTTGGTGCCACAAGAATCGATGTTTTGGGAAGACTGCTCAGAGTCTGGCTCCACCATAAGGTATCGATGGCTACCCAAATCACCCTTTATTTTTGTCCAAACGAACACTTCTGAAGAGGGTGGCAGGCATATATCTTCCTTTATGACAGTCCTCACAGTTGATGTGTTTTCATTGCCATAAACCATAAGAATCTCCACATTTCGATACTTAAGGACCTGCTTCCCGATATCAAGGATTACTCCGTGCTCTTTCATAAAGTCGATTCCAATGATGCACTCGTCACATATATCTGCTACCAGAAACAGATATGAAAACTCCAGTTCTGCCAAACGGATCGTAAGACGAACCTCCCCGTACACTCTGGCTGCCTCTCCTGTTGCAGTTTTCAGACGGTAGGTGTTGGTGTTATGCAGCCATGTCATCTTCACCAAGTCTTTTTGAACGATGGAGGCAGTGGCACCGGTGTCGATCGTAGCCACTTGTTTCTTGTCGTTTAATATTGCCTCCACAGTCAAACTTTTATTGTTTCGTTTAGTCAACAAGACCTGAATAGTGGTTCTGGGGCCACCGATACCAGAAACCAGCTTCTGCCCCTCGAAGTTGGTTCTTACTCGTTTCCCGGTTGGGAAATTGGTAGAGTTAGAGTATTGACGTTATCGTTTCCTTTTCTGCTACCACAATGTTGACATGCAGGTTTTCTAGGTGGTAATCTGCACTGACGTTGGAGATGTCCGGTCTTGTTACAATTCCAGCATCGAGCAGGTCGATCTCGCTGGTTCCTTTGCAACACTGTTCTCTGGCATGAACACTCCTCAATTTCTATTTCTCTTACTCGATGGACTCCTTGAGAAGCCTGTTCTGCTGCTTCCATAGACAGGGCGAACGCTAATGCCTGAGGAAGTGTGCGTTTTCCAGCAGTTCGAATTGTTCGCTGAAGGTTGATATTAGATACAGCATGGACAAATGCTTCTGTTGCGAATTGGTTGATGATTTCATCTCCTGCAGGTGGATTTGCTAGATGTGCCAACCGTTCAATGTCTGCTTGGAGCTGTTGCAGAGTTTCTCCTCTTTTCTGGACTCTAGTATTGAGTTAAACGCGGAAGACTTCTTGCATATGGCCATTTCCAAAGCGTTTGCCATTGGCCTGAACAAGAGCACTGAAGTTGCCATACTTATCTGCTGGTATGGTTTGTAGCAGTTCAGCAGCAGTTCCTCTAAGAGCAATCGTCAGGGCTATATATTTGTCTTCCTTGTCCAAGCCATTTGTTGCCGCTGCTTCTTATAGATTGACCAAGAAGTTTGTCCATCAAAGGTTGGTGGATGCATCTCCTTTCTTCTTGGACAGTCGCCAGAATTTTCTCGTACCTTCGTTTTCTTTACTTTATCCAATTCCTTTGTAATGCATTTGATTTTATCTTCAACCTTTTCGAACTTAGCTTCTACTGTTGACAATTGCTTATCGACAGTCAAAAATTGTTTATCGACACGCTCGTCAAGGGCAATAATTCAGTTGTCAAAGGCTTCTAACTTACCTTCGAGAAGATTTCGAAGATTCCTTTGTTCTTGGCTTTGTTGTTCTAGAAGATTCTTTCGTTCTTGGCTTTGTTGATCAAATCATTCAAGAAGATTCTTTTGTTCATTGCGTTGTTCTTGGCTTTGTTGTTCGAATCGTTCGAGAAGATTCTTTTGTTCATTGCATTGTTCATTGCGTTGTTCTTTAAATTTGGCGAGCAGCTGAGATAACATACTGCTCATATCCGATTGTCTTGCTTGTTCTTGCTCTTCCTCCATTTCAATGTCAAATATAAACGTGTCTGGGTTTTCTCCACGTTTTCTTAAACCTTCTTGCAGACGCATTATAAGATCATTCTTTGTTCCAGCAGTAGGAAGACCTCGCTTGTTCAGCTCTGCCTTAAGTTCAAATAAATTTAAATCATTTACAGCCGTATTTATTAAGAAAATTTAAAGGCTGCGCTACTTTAAAATGCCTCTAAATTGCTCTTAAGTGCGAAATCGGTATCTATAATCAATTTTCACTTTTAAGCAATGTAACTTAAATGCGTCTTAACTTAAACGCCATTCAGCGCGTTTAAAGGTTACTTAAAGCCATATCTTAAACATATTTTGACATTCGAGACGAATAGTTTTTTTTTATTACAGAAATATGGGTAGATACGCCGTACACCTATGTATGGACATGGGTAGAGTTATCATATTTTTGCTGCAGGTAATGAAAGTTTTAAGATCTGTGGTTTCCTTTAGTAAAAAGTTGTAAAATAAACTGTTTAGTTGATTGATTAACATATTCTTATATCGAAAGGCCAAGGTTTGAATTAAAAAAAATTAAATAATAGAATTTCTCATAAGAGCATCACAAACCAAAATGGAGTCATGTTTCATTTCTTTTGCATTCACTATGCCTAGATGCTACATCCAGTTGCTTCTCTTTTGCTCCTGTAATTACATGCGCTTATTTTTTGCAAACAAAAAATGTTGCCAAAAACAGCTGAAATGTACATGTATTAGTGAGTTTTCACACGTTGCGTTACATTACAATCGTTTAGTTAAGTAGCAATAGAAAATTGATTATAAATGAGAATTTTAGTAACGTAGTTTAAGGACAATTTAAATATTTAAGCAAACTTAACTAAATGACCTCTACGAGCCATTTTAAGAAAATGTAATAAATTCGGCTGTTAGAGTCTTACCCATTGTCTTTTTTTTATTTTCATTTTCACTTTCACAGTCCCGTTCACTTTTTGTTGTTATTGTCTGTTAAAGCACAATAAACTATATAAACACAAATAAACTTAGTTTTATCCCACTTCTGACACCAATGTAATATTTTCTTAGGTTCGTTAATAAAACTTATTCACTTTATTTAAATTCTCCACTTATTTACTTTACAAAATAAAACGCTTTACTTTTCAACCATAAAACAATTTATTGTTCACCACTGAAATTAATTCACCACTTTACTTTTATTACTGCCAACCATAGATAAACAATACAAAGATTGGGAATCCTCGGCTGTCAAACTGATTTGCCTACAAGCTCCGACCGTGGTGAATGTCATAAAGTTGCACTAGTAACCTTAACCACACTAACACTAATGCAACTTAATGATTTTCACCACAAATCGTCAGTTTTTTTTTAATTTGTCAGTTATTTTAAAAATCTCATGAGCCCCAATGGACATGTTCATAAAGTATAAAAGCAGATAAAGTGGATTTTTAAGTGCTCACTTCCCTTTATATAATTTTATTTTAAAATTGCCTTAGCTACTTAAATTCAAAGCGTACTAAAATACATATTGATAATAATAAATAATTAAATAAATAAATGTATGTCAATTGAACCGAAGTGGGGGAACATTTGTTTGTGAAATATGAAATTTCATAATACATGTTAGCACTTTCACACCGAACTTAAACCTAATCGAAAACACAAGTTTTTCACAGACATTTTTGTATACTTCAGGTTTTCATAAGACACAAGTTTTATATAAAAAAGTCAAAAAAAAGTTCAGTGCCTAGTAAAATGTCAAAAAAGAAAAGAAGAAAGTTTTTATATATGGATGAGGGCATTCAATGTTTCAGATATCTGACTTTTTCGGGCTCCTGATTGGTTAGCTGTCAAAAAATATCTGAAAATTCAGATGACTTTTTTGCTTATGTTTTGGTTACGTTTGTTCTGAATTTTCAGATGAGAAATTCTAGTCTGAAAATTCAGATTAAAGAGATGGGAGATGCGTTATGCCAAAAAAATGCAAACATATTTAAATGGGAATTCCTCTTTACTGTTTGTCTGAGAAATGTGAATTGTAAAACAAACGTGGACGCATTGAACGAAGTACGCTGTTAAATTTTATCACGTTAACTTACGTTTTATGAATTAATTTACGCATAACTTCTTCCTCAGAAGTGTGTGTGCAAGTGTTAAGAATCACTCATCATCATTTTTTACTTTTCAAATAATATAAAAGTTCTAATTTAACTATTTGCGATGTAAAAACCAAAAGTTGATGCAGTATTTTGACAGAACTAAAACAGCTGACTTTCGACTGAAAATTCACATTTCTTTTGCATTCAACGTAAAAAATGTCTGAATTTTCATATCTGAATCCAAATATCTGAATTTGGATTGAATGCGGCCGATCATATTTGTATGAATAATCACCATTTTACTTCCATAAAATGGAAGGAAACAACAAAAACAAACGAAAATTGTAAGTGGTTGGTGAAAAAAAACTGTAATGTCAAACGAAATCGTTGTGTTATGTTCGGTGTGAATGGTTTTAGAGTTTTTGAAAAGTTTTCGCCGAAATCCGGTTTTGGGGTTTGGTGTGAAGTTTCTATTCTTAAATTTGTATTTTTTGCTATGGAATACTTCCTCATATTTTTTATCTCCGCAGAAACGAACTGTCAAAATTAGTCTGGATGATAATTGCTACGTTTTTTGCATGGCCATATGGACTTGGAGGAAAACAAAGACATCGGGATATTTCAACATTTGCCTTGATCTGCAATTGTGTATAACCAACAAACATGTAACATTTAATTGTTGTTTGTTCAATGTTAATTTTTTTTACTTATAACAGCACAAAGTGATATCCTTTTCCTTTGAGAAACCCCGAAACTTCGATTTGTTTTGAATTTAATAAAATTAAATTTAAGATTTTGTTTCACTCATACATTGAACAAAAAAAAAAAAGACTGGAAAACTATGCACATAGCTATGCACCAAATTCTGTTTAGTTCACTTCCACCATTTTGATTTTATACACGTCCACTTATGAAAGAGCGATCGGTAAGCACTCTCCCGTCTGACGGGAGAAGTTAAGGAAAACTAAACGAAGAATACCACTTTGCAATTATGTGCGCGTCATATGGATTACTTGTTTTCGCTCGGTTTCCTACGACCACTAAGTTGGCTTTCGCCTATTCTAGTTCTAACTTAACTCTTAATATTAATATTGTTGTTGTTGTATTTGGCATGTAAATTGCTTTGTTTTGTTTTCGTTTTTTTCGGACAGAATTATTTTGAGTTACAAAAAACACAACTAATAGATACAATCATTTGATAAATTTTGCTTACGTATGTTACACTTTATAAAAATATGTTCTAATTTTAATTAATGGTTCATTAATTTTAAGTCCCCAAATCGGTGCAGTCGTACCTTTCAATATTATTTTATTAAAAAAAGTGTGTTTGCAACCTCAAAACAAGAATTTTTAGAACACATCCCCTGAGGTGAATTCAAAAATGTCACGAAGTTTATGAATTCTTGAATTCAATAGAAAGTTAATTATATTAAAAATATTTTGAGTAATATTTTTTCTGGCACAAATTGTTTGTGACTATATAATAAAAAATGAGAAAAACTAGGAATAAATACAAAACTATAAATAAAACAGCGGCAGACGCATTAAAATAAGAAAAAAATTATATCAAAAGAGTTTGAAAAAAAAAATGGTCTGTCAAAACAAATCAAGCTCACCGCGTTAAATTGTTGTTGTAATTCACATCTATTCATCGACACGGAGTCAAATTACAAAAACAACAATGTAAACAAATGGGTTTTGGAGGGTGAAACGTACGAAGGTTTCCCATCTTTACATTGTTTATCTATGCTTCCAACTATACTTTAATGGTAATAGTTCATTCGGGAGTCATTCCACCAACCTACGTACACTACATACCAACCATATTCCAATAATAAGCAACAAAAATAAACCGATTCATACACACCACACTTGTGTGCACATTTGTACGCACACATTCGTCCCCACATAATATAACACCGATCGACACACCGCATCAAAAATCAAAGGCAGAGAATATCAATTACCTAGAAGCCAATCTTTCGTACATTTCACCCTCCAAAGCCCATTTGTTTACATTGTTGTATTGGTAATTTCACTTCGTGTCGATGAATACATGTGAATTGCAACAACAATGTGAAGTTTATTTATTTATTTCATCTACCGAGTACATAAACTTTAACAGATTGCAAAAAAGTTCTTAAATCTAGGTTCTATATAAATATAATATGTACAAAGTATAATTTAATTTGTGTGCATTGTAATAATTTGATTATGTATTTACTTTTAATTTAATACAAATATATCATCCAATTTTGATTTAAATTTTGTTCTATCATCATATAAATCCAAGTCAGAGCATTTTAAATTATAAAGATGAATACATTTTGTAATGGGTTCATTTTGCCCATATTTAAATACATGTCGAGGAGCATAAAAAAATTGCGCTGGCGAATTACTCTTTCTGGAGCATAAATTAGAAATTTTTCCAAAAGGCTAGGACACTTAATACGGTACGAAAAAACATCATGAACAAACATAATACAACTAACATTTCGTCTTGTTTCCAATGAATCTAAGCCAATTAATGCACCCCTAGTCGAGTAAACGGGCATTTCACTTAAGTTCCAATTTAGTTGTTTAACAACGAATCTAGTGAAAGACTTTTGAATGCGTTCCAATCTCATTTGATAAGTTACAAAAACAGGACACCAAATAATAGAACAATACTCAAGTAACGGGCGCACCAGAGACACATACACAGATTTAATAGCATATGGATTTGAAAATTCCTTACAATTACGTTTGAGAAATCCAAGCATTGAATTCGCTTTTGCGACAATGTAGTCTATATGAAACGAAAAAGTCAGTTTAGTATCAAACATCACTTCAAGATCTTTGACTATATTTTCCGCATTTAAAATATAGTTTGAAATTTTATATTCATATACAAGAGGATTTCTGCTTCGATAAACAGAGAAAGAGTGACATTTACTAACATTTAAACAAATATTGCTGCGTTTACACCATTCAACTACTTCATTCAAATCTTTTTGAAGTAAATAGCAATCTTGAACACTTTTAATACGTAGGAATATCTTCAAATCATCGGCATACATTAAACAACAAGCTTTTTTTAACAACAATGGAATTTCATTTATAAAGATAATAAACAACAACGGGCCCAAATGACTCCCCTGGGGGACACCAGATAAAACCTCAATAGTTCTAGAATAAACGTTTTCTAATTTAACAATTTGCTTACGACTTTTTAAGTAACTAGAAATCCATTTTAATAAAATAGAGTGGATTCCAAAAGAACACAGTCTATTTATTAAAATGTCATGTGAAACGGTGTCAAACGCCTTTACAAAATCGGTGAAGACTACATCTACTTGACCACCTGTTTCCAGGCAATCAGAAAGATATTTCGTAAATAAAACCAAATTTGTTGTTGTCGACCGACCTGACACAAAACCATGCTGATACGGAGATACACTCCTCGTCAACTGAATACGCACAAACATTTTTGAATATATTTTATCCATTTTTTCCAAACAGTGATGGTTATTATGCCATCTGTTGATGGTAAAAATGTTCGTAACATATAAATAACAGAATTTCAAAGTTTTATCCAAAAACAACCGTGAGTTTTTCCTTCAACCACCTCCAAAGTGTAACTTATACAAAGTAGAAGTTTTTTTTTGAGTCAACTGAATAGGTACAAAAATTAAAATTGGTATTGGAATGGAATGAAACAAGTTTTTGTTTAAGTTTAGTAGTGGGTACTTCCACCTTTATTTTTTATTACTTCGTAAATTCGATCCGGCATGGAATCGTATAGCTTTTTAATGTAATTTAACGAAATTTCGCTCCACGCTAGTTTGATTGCAGAAATTAAGGTTTCTTTGTCTTCGAACTGACGACCACCCTCATAAACTTTGCGTACTAACCATCCCCAGACATTTTCTATGATGTTTAGATCAGGTGAGTACGGCGGCCATTGAAGCAACTGCACTTGTTGCTCCTCTATCCATGTTTTTATTATGCGCGCTGAGTGAATAGGTGCATTATCATGTTGGTAGGTCCAGTTTATGGGTCCAAAGATGTTAGAAAATTTAGGAAAATTTCTCTCCAAAATTACTTTATACCCAGCTGCTGTCATTCTTGATGTTACAACCTCGAGCTCAACTGTTCCATAATAACTGACTGCTCCCCATATCATGACACCTCCTTCACGACTATGATGGCGCTTTAAAAATCTTTTTTCTTTTCTTAAGTCGTGAAAACAGAAGTTGAACCCATCAGGGCCATCGAAATTAAACTTTTTTTCATCTGAAAAAACCACGTGATACCATTCTTTTTTCCAACTCATGTGAAGTCTTGAAAAATCTAATCGCAACATTTTCTGTCTCTCGTCAAGTGGTGGTTTTTTCTTAAGTTTCATTCGTTTAAGATGGCTTGAGTTGTTGATTACTCTTAATACTGTTGAGCAACTTGCGTTTACGCCGACTTTTTGTTTTATTTTTGCCACAGGATCAGAAGAATTTGATGCATATCTTAAAATTCTTCGTCTCTCAGCTGCTGTTGTTGCTGTTTTCTTACCTCCCTTCATGTTTTTGCCGTATGCATCTTTATTTTTCAAGTAAGAATAAACTTCATTAAAACTTCGGCCAACTTTATCAGCTATTGCACGTCCAGTTAGGCCTTGGTCTCTAAGTAAATCGATTTTAGCTTTTTCAACACTGTTAAGACACGTAGATCTACCCATTTTTCTTAAAATTTGAAATCAAGAATTAAATTTTACTGAAAACACTAAAATCGTTAATTTAAACTGTCAAGCACTCCAAAAATCTTATAAACAACGAAGAAAATGGCGTTGTACCTATTCAGTTGACTAGAAAAAAAAACTCCTACTTTGCATATAAAACACTTTGCAAGTGGTTGAAGAAAAACTCACGGTTGTTTTTGGATAATTCTTTCGGAATTATCTGCTTAACATCTTAAGGGAATAGTTAGCATCAACAGATGGCATAATAACCATCACTGTTTGGAAAAATGGATAAAGTCTATTAAAAAATGTTTGTGCGTATTCAGTTGACGAGGAGTGTATATGTTCTTTAACATTAAAGTACAATTTTTTAATAACTATTTGTTCAAATAGCTTCGGAATAGCTGAAATTTTAGATATCCCTCTATAATTTTCAATTTGTTGTCTAGGTCCTGCTTTGTAAATAGGTGTAATGAAAGAAACTTTCCATTCCTCCAAAAATATGCCTGTAGTCAATGACAAATTAAAAATTATTTTTAAGGGCTTAACTATAGACTGACAACATTTTTTCAATATTATTGATGGAATTTTATCTGGCCCTTGACTACTTCCACAACTTATTGATTTTATACCTTCTTGGATGTCTTCAGTTGACAGGTAGAGAGAACCTATATCAGCACTGGAAGAAACAATACTCTCAACTACGGAGTTATTATCTTTATGTCTTACATAAACACTTTCAAAGGAATTAGCAAATAGATTACATGTAGTTTGAACATCAGTAGACGAAATGCCATTGTATTCCATAATTCTTTGAAATCCAAAAATTTTCTTTTTACCTTTCATAAATGTCCAGAAACCTTTTGGATTACTTATAATTTCAGATTCAACATTCATAACATATTGTTTATATAAAAATTTGTTCAAAAATTCGAACTCACGACGTAATTGACAAAAGTGAATTTTATCATTAACATTGTTCGATCTCTTGTACAACTTATGAGCTTTGTTTTTAGCATTTTTTAAATTAATTAATCTTTTATTATGCCATGGAAGCTTCAACACCCGAGTTGTCTTTTTACGAGGGACATATTTTTCAAAACTATCAAATAAAATATTAATGAATGTATTATAAATATCTTTAAGATGGGAACTTGAAAGAACATTCGTCCAATCTATGGAATCAAACAAAACATTCAATGCATTAAAATCAGCTCTAAAGAAATTGTAATCGCCATCAATCCTTTGCTCGTCCGAAGAACAATTTAAAAATGTATGGAATTCCAAACATATGGTTAAAGCTACATGATGACTTGAATTATTTAATAATGGACAAAGAGCTTGACTAACTTTACAATTTATTTCATTGTTAGTAAAAACAAGATCAAGTATTCTATTTAACGAATTTGAACAATCATTTTTTGACACAAATCAAAAGAAAACATTGAGTCAATAAATAAAAATTCATTATCTTTTTTCATATTAAAAGGAATTAAGTTTTTGTCTTCATTTGAATACACCCACTTAATATCACCCAAATTAAAATCCCCTAGAATAATACAATGTTGATTTTTAGACATTTTGCCCATTGCAAATTCTATATTAGCTACATGATGTTCATAAATAATACTTGGGCTTTTCGGTGGTATATAACTTACAATAATTAATAAATCATCACATGAACTACTTATATTATTACTACTCAAACCAATTGATACGCATAGTTGTTCGACGTCATCAAAGTTTTTTGGAAGAGAAATTTCTTTAGTAATAAAACATGATCGAACTGCGATCAGCACTCCCCCGCCTCTCGCTGTAGTAGGTGTGAGAACACGATCCAAACGATGAACAGTATAAGAACTTTCAAATATTTCAGCTGTATGTATATGAGAGTGTAACCATGTCTCTGTGATAACGATTACATCGAACTCATGAAGCGTTGATGCTGTAAAGAGTTGGTTTGTTTTTGTTCTTATACCACCAGTATTTTGATAGTAGATAGTTATGTCAGTTTTGGAATATCGATTAAGAGAAGAAAGTAATGAGGGCGACGGTAGCTGTGAGGAAATGATGTTATTGTTGACGGCTAGGTGTAGGTTATCGGACGGAGAGTTTGTACTGATGGTAGACGAAGAGAGATGCGAAGAAATGATGTATTTGTTGACGGCTAGGTGTTTGCTATTGTATGGAGAGCTTGTAATGTTGATGGTTGTCGCAGAGCGATGTGAAGAAGAGGTGGAATTTTTGACGGCTAAGTTAAGGTTTTGGTTATTGGATGGAGAGTTTGTGGTTTCGATGGTTAAAGAAGAGAGATGCGAAGAAATGGTTTTATTGTTGTGGGCTATGTGTTGGTTATAGTGTGGAGAATTTGTGGTGTTGGTAGTTGACGAAGAGAGATGGGAAGAGATGGTATTATTGTTATTTGATAGGTATTGAATTTCGGATGAAGAGTTTGTGGTGTTGATGATTGACGAAGAGAGATGCAAAGAAATGGTTTTATTGTTGACGTCTAGGTGTTGTTTATAAGATGTGGAGTTTGTTGTGTTGGTGGTTTCTGTTTCTTTGGAAGGAAACGAAAATTTCTCACAGTCACATCAGAAGGCCAGTTATTTGAGTCAAAAGCAGCATTTATAACACGTGATGGCACTCCAAGGCGAAAATTTATGTATTTAAATTTTGAGAGATCGGCATCTTTCTTACACAGAGGAAAACAAGAGAGCTCTTCTTTTTGGACATTCAGCTTTCGTGATGCATACAAAAGTATAGATTTTGCAGATGTATTTGTTGAGAAGCGTGAAAGATGGAGCCATGTGGTTGAATCAGCAACATCTAGCTCTTCCGTAAAGTTTGTATCACTGCCAACAATCCTAGCTCCTTTCTCTTTTTTCCGACTCTTAACTTTACTATTGATATGATCTTTTGTATTTAACTTGTTAGAATCAGTTAAGATAGTGTTTGTTTTAGAAACATTGTCATGGGAATTGCATGGCATATTTTCACTCAAAGAGACACTTTCTTGCAGAACGAGATTTTCATTACTGATTGCTAGAGAGTTATCTCTTTGTAATGAAATTTCAGATGAAGTTATTTTTGATTGAAATTGAACATTATTATTTTTTTAAAAATGTAAATTCCGAATTTATTTTACAATGTAACGCGGTGAGATTTATTTGTTTTGACAGCTCAGTTTTTTTTTCTTTGAAATTGGAAAATAGTTTAGAGAATTTTACTTCGGCTGATAACAAAAACATCGATGTGAAATTGTTTAATTAATTTAAAGTACACAAACAATTGTAATTGTTAATTAATATTCATCCACAATTATAGTAAAATACAAAAAATTAATCCATAAAATGTATTCAATCACTCAGATTTCCATTCATCTTCAATGCATCTGGCATATTATACAGGGTGGCCCTTTCTTCACCCAGAATAATTTTAAAATTATTGTTGGATATATTCTAAGAAAAAAATAGTTACGAAAAATACGAAATAAAAGAATAGTTTTTCTGCAATTTGACACCGGAACTTCAATTTGTTGTTTATACTTCACTAAACTCTCAATTTCCACTTTATGATAAGTATTAAAGTAGATATTAGGTGGGTTTTTTTATCTTCATCGGGATTCGGGAATTGATCTGGATTTAACAATAAGGAAATAATGAGGAGCTTTCAAAAGGATTTTTGTAGCACGTGTTAAAAGTTAATCCAGACCTCTTTTGGAGATAATAAAATAGCAAAAGCTATTTTTATTTTTTTTTAAACTTCATGACATCTAAGCATTTGGCTTTGAGTGTTTAATAGGAGTATTGAATACTTATCATTGAAATTATACTTCATAATATAAAAGAAATTAAATAGTTTTAACAAATACACTAACGTTTTTTTAAGTTTTAAGTTGGATAATTATTTTTTTTAAATGATTATGAAACAACCTAATTAGAAAAATTGATTCGAGAATGGTTTTTAAGAAATTATAGCATGACCTTGTAGCTGTTGTCGTATTTTTTAATTATTTTTATTTTAAATAAATTTTGTCGTAAAATCCAAAAAAGTTAATTAAACAAAAATAAAGAGCATAACATTGCAAGTTGCAAGTTAGTGGTACCGTTAATTTTTTTTTTTTTTAAAGTCATTACTCTAATCTAAACGTGGATAAATAGTCCCTCCTTCCCATACGATTTTTTCATAAATTATATTGCATGAAATAGGAAGCACCCTGTATTTGGTTTTGTTTTAACATCTAATTGACAGACCGCTGTGAATAATTCTGACCACGTGATGTGTTCAACAAATAGAAACCCAACTAGGGCCAGGTTCATATTAGGTGTGTTTTTTTCCTTACCTGAATGGGCTTGGACAAAAAAAGACGACTTCGGGGCTAAACAATGCTCCGTGATTCAAAATTTGTAATTCATCAATACAAAAGCCAATAACATGCTTGAACCACCCTCAGTTAAACCACAAGTCAGTGAGCTATAAATCCGGAGCTATGGATCAAAACATTAACCCCGTTTAATTAATACAAACACATATCGTTAAATAAATACATAGATAGATATAATAGATTAATTAATAAATACAAACCTAAAACATTTTGGCTTACAGTAATGAGAAGTAATAGAAATATGCTCGGGAGCCAAACTGAATTAAAATTATAAAATTTAAGTAAGTAAGTAAGTAAAACAAACTAAAAGCTCTCCCAAGCCAAGGCGAATGAGGAGTGACGATGAATTTTTGTTGTTGTTTATCGTTGTGTTTGTATTTGTCATATTTTGTTCTTTTGTGAATGATTCGCTGCGAATCAATCGGCATTCGTGTTGGTATTGGAGAGCCTTAATACTACGTTTTAGTAAGACCAAATGAGGAAATTTCGTTGAAAATTTTCAAATTTGATACGAAATCATTATAAAATTTAAGTAAGTAAGTAAGTAAGTAAGTAAAACAAACTAAAAGCTCTCCCAAGCCAAGGCAAATGAGGAGTGACGATGAATTTTTGTTGTTGTTTATCGTTGTGTTTGTATTTGTCATATTTTGTTCTTTTGTGAATAATTCGCTGCGAATCAATCGGCATTCGTATTGGTATTGGAGAGCCTTAATTCTACGTTTTAGTAAGACGAAATGAGGAAATTTCGTTGAAAATTCTCAAATTTGATACGAAATCATCTCATTTTCCACACAAATTCAAATCTCGAAATGAGATAATTTCAACCAAACTTGCACGCAGTTTTGTAGGAAATTAAGTCAAAACCTAACAAACACACCCAATTGGGCACATTTTGAAGAGCTCTGAAAAGATTTTGTACTAAAATTTTAAAGCTGGATTAAAAAATCAACAACAAAAAGCGATTAACAGGCAGGGTTGAAACTCAAAAAATGAAATCAGCTGCCAAAAGAAATACCAAATTACAGATGAAAACACTTTTTCTGTAATTTGCAAAATTACCTCATTTGGGTTCTTATAAAAACGTTTAAATATGCATTATACTAATATTATTATTATGAATAACAAATTGATTAAAAAATATAGGGCTCATTGTAGAGTTATTTAATCCAATATTCAGTAATTTTAACTCATTAATTACAGCCAGTTAGCTGATGCTCGACGATTTTGAGACATTTAGTTGGATACCATAATACACTTGGATCTTGAACCATCGTTAAACCTAAATAAATCTACCATCATTCACGCAGCTAACAATTTCATTCCTATATTAATCCATAGATGCTTTTTTTGTTTTCAACCATCACACTCATTAAGACATTGCATTCAATCAGAATCACTTTTATCTTGAATTTTCGTTTATGAAATAGGCTTGCTCAGCTAACAAATTTCACTTCTATATTTATCCATAGATGCATCTCGTGTTCATTCAATCTACGTATAAAAGCATTGCATAAAACTCCATAGAGTGAAAATGGCGACCATTTTTCACTCCTATTATTGTACCCTTATGGAGTTAATTATGAGAGTTTTAAGGAAGTTCACTTTAAATAAAATTAAAAAAATCTTGTTCTTAGGTTCAGGAATCGCACCCACGTCTCCCTGAAGCAAATGTCTTGCTCGCTGCATGAATATCAGATATACAGTTGAATGCATTAAATAAAGACTAATATAAGATAATTGATTGGTATGGCTATTAAAAACGCATATTGTTGAATAAATAAATAGAGGTAGAATAGATTAATTACCTAAAACAACCTAACCTAAAACACTAAAAATAATAAGAAATATATGTGCTCAGATGCCAAACTAAATATATCTAAATTAGAAATTGGCCGATTATAGCTTGGCGTCACTTTATTCACTAATACAAGCAATATAGAAGCAAAAACTAACATAAAGATTGTATAATAATTTTATGGGATAACTATTGAAGCGTAAGTATCTTGGTTACTTCATAAGAGCATTACAGAAACATTGGTACATTGTTTCTATCAAGCTGATATAATTTACACCAGAAAATATTTAATGATTCAGTAATGCTCCTAAAAGGTATTTACTTTCTGTCAGAGGGCTAAATGGAGCACTATAGACACAAACAACACTTTAATGTCTGAAATGCGAAGCAATTTTGTTAGTTAGGTTGAGCCTTTAACCACCGTTGAATTTCAGAGAAGCCAGCCAGCTAAAAATGTCTGAACCACGAATCAAAATTTTAACTAAAATTCTCCATACAAATGATTTTTAATGCAGAGATGTACGTGGACAAAAACACTACGACTATTACTACGTTTACAAGCAGGATCGAGAGCTCGAGTTGCGATAGGGTCGAATATTTGACCCACGTTTTTCGTCACCTGAGTTTAGTGCTTCATTTAGAGTTGAATTAAATGGAAATGAGATTGCCGAAAAATTATTGATATTTATGTTTTTTTTTTCAATATTACATAAATGTAATTAAACTAACACTAGTATACTTACTACACCTGTCTATTAAAGCAAAACTACATTTGCAATATCTGTAAGACCAACTCCTTGACCCAGGTTTTTCGCAACAAATTTCGACTCGACTCCGCTCCTTGGACGCGATCTAGTCAAATCAAGCTCATTTCAACTTTTAACTTGACCCAGGTTTACAAAAAGTTGACGCGAGCTGCAAGCTGGTTTAACAACACATGTAAGCGTAGTATATATGCCAAAATTCTAGTTTGTGAATATCATTTTTCATTTCGCATAATTATTTAGAACTTTCTTCTTACTCACTATAAGTTATTTTCCATCAAGAAAAGAGTACATTTTCTACATTTCCTTATACATTTCGGGATGTGAAAAGAAAAAAAAATAGAAAAGACAAATTGTTTATCGAAAAGAATGTAATTAAGGACATTTATTTTCCATACAGGTGGGAATTAGTAAAAAGCGACTACAATTTACATTTAAAAAAAAACCACAACTTATTCTCATAATGTCCGGTGAGCACTTGATATATAGTTTCTCCCTTTTTTTATACTTTTTGAACAAGCCCATTGCAGCCCAAGTGAATTTGAAAATAACTGAAGATTTTCAAAAGTAACCGACATATTCGTGGTGGGTTGATCCCAACTGTCAATGTGTGCGAATAAATCAGTGGTGGGTTGATCCCAACTGTCAATGTGTGCAAGAACCTAGTGGTGGACTTAGCCCAACTGTCTATGTGTGCGTGTTTAAGTTTGTAGGCAAAGCCGGATGACAGCCAAGGATTGGCTTCTTGGTAATTGATATTCTCTGTCAAAGGTGTCTACATATATATCCAACAACAATAACAAACAAAACAAAACACGAAGGAAAAAAAACGACAAAAATATGCATATATACATACCCTACCTACCTAACTAAATAATGAATAATTCCAAACTCATACACATATACTAACCTTCAATTTACAACCTTCCTCGTCCTCCACCGAAGCAGCATACTGAAAATAAAAATATACCCACCAAAAAAGTCTCTTTCGACCGAGCCGCACATACCTACAAATAAAAAAAAAAAAAAACCTACCAAAATTCATCTTTTTAAATCAAGGAAGGACCGCCGAGAAGCAAACCCTCCTTCTTGAAAACATTTCCTTAACTGATAATGACAAAAAAGTCTTTCAATGAAATACCAACCATACCCCGTTGCAAAAAAAGGTTTATGAAAAACTACATTCGAGTAAATGCAGTTTTGCTTACCCACGCTACCATCTTATAACCAAACTAATAACCAAAAATCAACCCAATGGAAGAACGACCTGTCTAGCCTACATACTTATCATATCCAAATACAATAACAAAATTTTATTAAGAATCGTCACTTTCCTAGCATAAAATTACAAAAAAAAACATACTCAAAAACTATACCAAACCCTATTAGCTTATACCAAACAACGAAGCCATTCCCTAGAAAATCATGCACCATTTAAACTAATGAAAACGTTGTTGTTAGAATTACTATGGAAAATATTTGTGTTGTTTTCTTTGGGCTAATTCGTCTCCACACAAACCTCAATCTGGACAACGATCGAGTTTATTTTGATAATTTCAATTGATTTTTTTGAATTTTGTTAGATAGATTTAATAAATTATTTGTGAAGCTCATGTAGTACATATTGCTATGTATGATGTATCAATAGAATTGTCAATTATTCAAAAAAAATAATAAAACAACGAAATGTGTAAGTAGAAAGACAAATGAGTTATTAGATGATGTGTAAATGACCAATGATAAGTAATTATTTCGGAGCAGGTGAATGAAAAAAATCATTAATTTCATAAATTAGATATAATATAGATATATATAATATAGATATTAATAAATAACTGCCAAAAATCGATCAAAAAAGTAGGTGTTTTTCAAAATTCAATAAAAAATATTAAAAAAATCCTATCAAAATTCGCTTAAATATGAATAATAGGATTTTTAAAAAATCCAGCTTAATGCGCCCCTACATAAAATAACAAATATTAAGAATTTTTTAAGAATTTTGTATTTATTATAGTATAGCCTGGACAATGATGGATCAGATGAATGAATGAGTCAGTCAGTGAATTTTTTAAAAATTTTGTATATATTGTAACGACTGTCACATTTGTAATATAACGACTCTCGAATGAACCATAACCACTCTCGATTAAAAGAAACACCGAATTTCGGATTAGACACGTCACAAACCAACCTACGTAGAGCTTTGGTGAGCTTTCGAACTTCCAATACGAAACGTCAAATTGAAAGCTTTAGAAAGGGAAATATCCCCTATGGAAAGTTCTGGAAGCAAATACCAGAACCTTCCAGCTATTTCGGGAACCTTGGGAAAAGTATAAAAGCACATGTCTGACCGGCAGAGGACGCAGTTAATTTTAAATCGTGAATGCGTAAAGTTGGTTGTAATAAAAGTAAAGTGGTGAATTATTTTCAGTGGTAAACAATAAATTGTTTTGTGGTTGTAAAAGTAAAGAGAGAACCTGAGAAGATATTACATTGGTGTCAGAAGTGGGATAAAAATTAATTTATTTGTATTTAGATAATTTATTGTGCTTTAACAGAGAATAATTACAAAAAGTGAAAGTGACTGTGAAAGTGAAAATAAGAAAAAGACAATGGGTAAAACCCTAAATGATTTTAATTTAGTTGAACTGAGGGCAGAACTGAACAAGTGAGGTCTTCTTTCTGGTGGAACAAAGAATGATCTTTGAATTCGTCAGCAAGAAGGTTAAAGAAAACGTGGAGAAAACCCAGGCACGTTTATATTTGACATTGAAATAGAGGAAGAGCAAGCACAAGTAAGTACGCCACACATAACAACTTTGATGTCGCAGCTACTCGCCAGCCAAAAGAATCTTCTCGGACAAAGCCAAGAACAACGCAATGAACAAAAGAATCTTCTTGAACGATTTGAACAACAAAGCCAAGAACAAAAGAATTTTCTAGAACAACAACGCAGTGAACTAAAGACTCTGCTCGAAAATCAAGAGAAAAAACTTCTTCAGCAATTCCAAGAACAGACAAGTCTGCTCGAAGGTAAGTTAGATGCCTTTGGCAACAGAATTTATGCTCTTGATGAGGGTGTTGATAAACAATTTTTACTGTCGAAGCAAAGTTCGAAAAGGTTGAAGATAAAATCGAATGCATTACAAAGGAATTGAGTAAGGTAAGGAAAATGAAGGTTCGAGAAAGTTCTGGGGACTGTCCAAAAAAAAAGAGATGCATCAACCAACCTTCGATGGACAAATTTCTTGGTCAATCTATAAGAAGCAGTTTGAGGCAGCCGCGGCAACAAATGGCTGGGATAAGGAAGACAAATATATAGCTCTGATGCTTGCCCTTAGAAGAACTGCTGCTCAACTACTACAAACCATACCAGCTGATAAGAATGGCAGCTTCAGTGCTCTTGTTCAGGCCATTGACAAACGCTTTTGAGATGGCCTTATGCAAGAAGTCTTCCGCGTTCAACTCAATACTAGAGTCCAGAAAAGAGGAGAAACTCTGCAACAACTCCAAGCAGACATAGAATGGTTGGCACATCTGGCAAATCCGCCTGCAGGGGCTGAAATCATCAACCAATTCGCAACAGAAGCCTTTGTCCGTGCTGTATCAGCTATCAACCTTCAGCGAACAATTCGATCTGCTGAAAAACGCACTCTTCATGAGGCATTAGCATTTGCCCTGACTATGAAAGCAGCAGAACAGGCTTCTCAAGGAGTCTATCGAATAAGAGAAAGGAACCAGCGAGATGGACCTGCTCAATGCTGGAACTGTAACAAGACCGGACATCTCCAACTTCAGTGCAGATTATCACCTAGAAGACCTGCATGTCAGCATTGTGGACGTAAAAATGGAAACAATAACACCAATACTCCAACGCTACTTGTTTCCCAACCGGGAAACGAGTTAGAACCAACTTCGAGGGGCAGAAGCTGGTTTCTGGTATCGGTGGCCCCAGAACCAATATTCAGGAGTCTGCGAGACCTGACGAAACAATAAAAGTCTGACTGTGGAGGCAATATTAAACGACAAGAAACAAGTGGCTATGATCGACACCGGTGCCACTGCCTCCATCGTTCAAAAAAACTTGGTGAAGATGACATGCCTGCATAACACCAACACCTACCGTCTGAAAACTGCAACAGGAGAGGCAGCCAGAGTGTACGGGGAGGTTCGTCTTACGATCCGTTTGGCAGAACTGGAGTTTTCATATCTGTTTCTGGTAGCAGATAGATGTGACGAGTGCATCGTTGGAATCAACTTTATGAAAGAGCACAGAATAATCCTTGATATCGGGAAGCAGGTCCTTAAGTATCGAAATGTGGAGATTCTTATGGTTTATGGCAATGAAAAGACATCAACTGTGAGGACTGTCATAAAAGAAGATATATGCCTGTCACCTTTTTCAGAAGTGTTCGTTTGGACAAAAATAAAGGTGATTTTGGTAGCCATCGATACCTTATGGTGGAGCCAGACTCTGAGCAGTCTTCCCAAACCATCATCCTGGGGAAGACTCTTTTGGCTTAACATCAAACCGTATGAAGTCAAGCTTAGAAGAGGAGAAGTTGTTGGAAAGTGTGAATCAGTGTCCGCTATAACCAAGATCACAGAAGTGGACACTCAACAAACTGCGGACCCGAGGAAATTGAAGTCTATGAAGGCAAAAATTCTCAAGTCATCCAATTTAAGTGAACAACAGCTAAGTGTCGCTAGAAGCCTCCTTCACGAGTACGCTGATATACTCTCTTCACCCAGTAGGCAGTATGGTCGAACACAACTGGTGCAGCATCGATTCGACACGGAAGACGCGAGACCAATTTGACAACAGCGAGACGTCTCCCTTTAGCCAAACAAGCCAAAGTTGAAGAGATGATATCGACGATGAAGAAAGACGGACTAATCGAAAATTCTAAAAGGCCTAGGGCATCCGCAGTCGTCCTTGTCAAAAAGAAGGATGGAAGTACTCGATTCTGTGTGGACTATTGGAGGCTGAATGACGTGACAAAGAAAGATCAATACTGATCAATAATAAATAAATTTAAAACAATTTCAACGTTACAATTATTGATTTTTATTTTTTCTTCAAAATTCTAATTTAACTTCTATTAAAAGATCAAGACAAATTATAAAATTGTATGTAACAAATTACAAGTTAAGCTATCCAAGTGATCGCGTTGGTGGTTGCTGGCAAAGAGAACGATCCCAAGTCAACCAAATTACCTCAATGCAGCAAAAGAATCTTCGGCAATAACAAAAACTATGCATAACAAATATAACATGTTAGCATAGATGAAGCATTCGGCCAATGCAAAGTCTAGACATACAAAAAAAATTACATATAAGCATAGCGGTGCAAATGAATTAACAAGATTAGTTTAAACAAACAACAAGGGATTAAGAGATTAAGAAATTAGAAAAATACATAGGGTATTATACAATATGTTTGGCTAGTGAAAATATTAATTAATCACAAATTAAACATTATTGAGTATAATAGTGAATTTACATTTGAATAATAATTATAACAAATATGTATGTATAAACAAACAATAAATGCATTTCTGAACACGCCGCCCCACCTGAAGGATTTCAGGAACATGGATAAATCGCCAGCTTGGTTATTGGGCGTTTAAAAATACCATTTTTGGTTCGAACCGACACAACTCGTACAAGGTCGTCCTCTCCTGGATGAAGAACTTCAATTCGCCCCAGAACCCATTTTAATGATGGCATATTTTGTTCCTTAATGACAACTAAATCCAAGACTTTGAAATTTTTAGTTTTCTTCTGCCACTTGGGACGTTGTTGCAGTGATGTGAGATAGACGCAGTGCCAACGCCGCCAAATACCTTGTAGCATATTTTGGACCAGTTGCGATCTTCCAAGCCGGTTAACTGGGATTTGTAGACAGCTAGGTTCCGGAATTGCGGTGTATGGTCTGCCTATAAGGAAATGAGAAAGAGTTAGAAGGTTCAAATCAGAATCAGAAATAGCACAAAGTGGCCTAGAATTCAATAAAGCTTCAATTTGAGAAAGCAAGGTAGTCATTTCGTCAAAGGTTAAAATATTGTTCCCTATAACTTGCCGAAGGTGCTGTTTTACACTCTTTACCCCCGCTTCCCATAGTCCACCAAAGTGCGGGCTGTGAGGGGGAATTAACTCCTATCTGATGCTGTCAACCGACAAAGTTTTTGAAATTTTTGCATTATGACTCTCAGACCGAACCAATTTGTACCACTCTGATAGGTTGTTAGCTGCTCCACGAAAGTAAGTGCCATTGTCTGAGTAGATGATGCTGCACTTCCCCCTTCTAGCGATAAATCGTCTTAACGCCGCTAGAAATGCATCCGTAGACAAATCGCTTACAACTTCTAAGTGCAACGCCTTCGTCGTCATACACACAAAAAGTGCGAAGTATCCTTTCAGAAATTTGGGATTCCTTCCTTAAGCTAAACGAAGGGTGATTGGACCCGCATAGTCACAGCCAGTTTAATCGAAGGCGAAGGATGGTGAAAGCCTTGAAGAAGGTAAATTTCCCATTAGCTGCTGTGATGTGGCTTGACGTTGACGGAAACAATCCATACAATCGTGAACAACCTACCTTATGAGATTTCTGCTTCCCAGAATCCAAAACTCTTGACGTACTACCGAAAAAAGTTCCGATACACCAGCATGAAGATGTCTTAGATGAGCGCTATTAAGAATAAGTTTAGAGATTGGATGACCCTTTGGCAATATAATAGGGTGTTTTAAGTTGAAAGTAGCATCGACTGCCTTTGAAATTCTACCCCCTACCCGAAGCAAACCAACATCGTCAAGAAAGGGAGCCAAAGATGATAGTTTTGAAGAATTGGAGACACACTTATCTAACCTCAAGGCAGTTATTTCTTCGTCAAATTCTCTCTGAGCCCATTTTAGACATTTCTGCTTCACATAAAGCAATTCGGAGGAAAGAAGATATCCTTTGACGCGTTCTTCTGAGGGAAGTTAACCATTTTTAGCTCGCCGAACAAAGACCGCTACAATTCGTATTACACAGTCCCACGAAGAAATGCGTTTGCCGAGCTTATCTATTAGGTCTTCTTGGGTGTACGATACATTGGCAACCACAACTTCCTTTCTTCCTTCAGGTACCTCCTTCAGTTCCAAGTGCTCTGCAGAAATCGGCCAAGACTCGAAGCTCCTCGAAAAACATTCTGGGCCCTTCCACAAATTTCCAACTCCAGTAATTTTCTAGGCTCCACACCTCTTGATGCGCAGTCCGCTGGATTCTCTTCAGAGCGAATATAGTTCCAGTTTGAACGAGGTAGCACATCAACGATCTCTGAAGTCCGATTGGCGACGAAAGTGTTCCATCGACGGGGTGGGGAGGACAGCCAGACTAGCACAATTTGGGAGTCACAAAAGGCAACGGTTTGAACAGGTTTAAAGTCTAACACATTTTGAACAAGTTGGATCAAACGACCTAGCAGAAGAGCTCCACATAGTTCAAGACGGGGAATGGTGAGTTGTTTTATAGGAGCGACGCTAGTCTTCGCAGCAACAAGTCGATTGTTTCTGGAAGACAAGGTCAATAACTTGGAACAACAATTGATAGCCAACACAATTGAAATCTACAACATTCCCACCGAAAGCATCGCTAACTCCTCCTGCTCCAACATTGATCTAGCGCTTAAAGTGATTCGTGATGGAATGGATGTTGGTGTGACAGAGAACGATATTGATTACTGTTACATGAAAAAAATTTCGAGACATGATCAGAACTCAGAGAACAACGATCACCAAAGCTCTACCAATATTCTTGGCGTCAGGCTTACAACTCGTCATTGCAAGGAGAAAATTATGAGAGCAAGAAAAGAAAGGAAAAATCAGCTGACAACAAGTCTACTTTGCTCTGAGGTAAACGCACAGAAGATGTACATCAACGAAGCCTTAACCTACCAGACCCGTCAGTTGTTGAAAGCTTCTAAGACATGGAGTTTGATAAGAAATATTAATATATTTGGACCAAAAATGGAATTGTACACATGCGTAGGGACGAGGGAGATAACATTATACGTATTTCGTGTTTAGCTGATTTTGATAAATTATGAATTCTGATAATTTGTTCCCTCGAACAATTCCAATTTCATGTGTTAATCCAAATAATTCTTCTGATTATTATGTTGACTTTTGTAAAGATCAAAATATTCGAAGTGTAAGAAGTAATTTTTCTTCATTATTAGCTCAGATAAACTCTTTTATAAATTTGCCGATAGTTATCATTTTAAGCGAAATATGGATTTACGATTACGAATTAAGTTTATATACTATCCCGGGGTATATGCGACCTTTTGGTAATTGTAATGAATTGAACCAAGCGAAGGGTGTTATGTGGTATGTCAAAGAAGGTTATAAGTGCGACTGTTCTAAAATTAATATTTCAAGCGCTGATGTTCTAAAACTTTCTTTTAAATATGATAATGATTTGTTTACTATGTTGTGCATTTATAGGCTTCATGAAGTTAACAAAGGTACTTTTATCAATGATTTAAACGATTTACTAAGTGTGTCAAAAGAAAGAAATTTGATTGTGATTGATTTGATTTAACAGAATCATATAAAGCCTTGTACTTTTGAGTCCATACATATTTCAAATAAGAAAAAACACCTGAAACCATGGATGACAACCGTCCTTCTATACAAAATAAAAAGAAAAAATCGTTACGCAAAAAAAATAGCTAAACATCCTGATAACAGTAATTCAAAAAAATACTATAAGAAATTATGCAAAATAGTTACTTCCAATGTTAGAGATATACGCAACAATTACTATTTAGATATGTTCGAACGTGCTAATGGCAATAGTAGAGAGTAATGGAAGGTTGTAGATTGCATATTGGGTAAGCAAAAACAATCTATAGAAATAAAAAACTTCGAAATTGATGGAATCTGTTTATCTGACTCTGAAAGCATTTCTAACAAGTTCAATGAACACTTTACTAAAATTTCAGAGAATTTAAAACCATCCTTTGAACGCTATATTTCTTGCAGCTGGAACGTTTTTGGTAGTCTCATTCTCAATGACATGCAAGCAAATAGTTTTGTATTTGATACAATTAACTCTGGTGAGCTTTTCAAATTATAACATCTACAAAAAAATAAAAATTCATTTACAAGTGATGGCATAACAAACATGTTTTTAAAAAATGTTGCTTGGCAATTAATTGACTTATTAACTTACTTGTTTATCTCAAGTATAATTAAAGGTTGTTTTCCACAGTCCCTTAAATGTGCTGAGGTTATTCCCTTATTTAAAAAAGGCAATACAAATAATGTCTCTAATTACAGACCTATTTCCCTTTTACCTACTTTCTCGAAACTTTTTGAAAAGCTGATTAAAACCAGAATGCTTTGTTTCTTAGATCGTAATAAGTTCTTACGTGCTAACCAATTTGGCTTTAGATCTGGTTTGTCAACAGAGGATGCAATTCTCAGGGTATGCACTCATCTATATCAAGGGTTAAACGGAAATCTATTGACAATGGCTTTGTTTATAGATATGACTAAAGCCTTTGATATGGTTGATCATCAGATATTGCTTGGTAAATTTTTTAATGCTGGGCTTAGAGGACCAATGTTTAGTTGGCTAACTACTTACCTTAAAGATAGAACACAAAAGGTAAAAGTAAACGAGATTTTCAGTAGTTCTAGAGTTTTAAATAATGGCGTGCCCCAAGGTTCTGTACTTGGCCCAGTTTTATTTTTGATCTACATCAACTCGATCTTTAAGCAACAATTTAATGGCTTAGTAACTGCGTTTGCTGATGACATAGCTTTCACATACATGTATCCAAATAACTTTGAATGTGTTGTTAAGATAGGGGAAGATTTAGAAAAATTAAGGATGTGGTTCGTCGCTCACAAGTTAATTATAAGTGAAAAAACCAAATTGCTTACTTTTAAAATATCCGGTACCATTTTAAGCGACTATAATTTTTTTTTCATGTGCATGACTGTAAATAATTCAGCTTACCGCTTCACAATTGCAATTAACAAAACTTCGACAGCAGAAAATCATGCTCTAACACGTGTTTTAAAATTGAGTCAGTTAAAAATTTTAAATATCTAGGGTTGTTAATAGACCACAACCTGAATTGGAAAGATCATGTTCAAACAATAAAAACACACATGTGTCTAGTTGCTAAAAAAATGTACCTAATTAAACCTTATTGTTCGAAAAAAGTTCTATCTAGTATTTACTATGGTCTTGCACACTCTAAGTTACAATATGGCATTACCAGTTGGGGTGGGACTTATTTTAGCACACTGGAACCTGTTCTCATTGCTCAGAAACATTTGGTTCGCATTCTCTCTAATTGTAATCGTCGCACTCATAGCCTTTATTAAAGAAACTTCAAATATTACCATTAAGGCATTTATATATTTTCAAAGTACTTAGAGAATTTTTTAAGCAAAGTGGCAATATTCCAAGTAAAAATAATCAAACATACAACTAACGAATAAACAACTTGGCTTTTATTAACATACCAGTAGCACGTACAACTCATTTTTCTAACTTTTACACGCATACTGCCCCAACATATTTTTTTATAAGCTTCCATTTTCAACTCGTGATATCCTCAACAAAAACGTTTTCATCAAACAAATTAAATACTGGTTATTTACTTTTGATCATACAAATATTGAGTTAATATTGTCAGGATTTCAATGTAAAGGTGGCATAAGATGGATTTAAAAAAAAAAATGTTTTCACTTTACTCTTTTTCTTCATTCTTTTATATTGTTTGCTTTTTTCATATTTACTTAGTATTTACTTTTGAATTCCATTATTTAACTTTCTTCTCATTATGTTCAATTAAACACTTTTTTTCTCTTTTTTTTAACCTTGTAACTGATGTCACCCCACATCAGATTCATTCATACTTATTTAAATTTATTGAAGTGTCGTTCAACACTAATTTAGAACTTTATGTTCCTTAAATTATAGAACGGCAACTTGTTTATTCAATATATAAAAATACTTTCGTTAAGTTATGCTTTTTGTAATATCTTTTAATTTTAAGTTGTTGTGAATAAATAAAATGAATTATCTAATCCAATCTTATAAATTCAATGGGTAATCAAACTGATAAAAGACAAAGATTAACATTAATTCATTTTATTAGTAAACGTGCTGCAAATTGCATTTTTATTGATTTCAATAATATTAGAACTCATGCATCATGTCTTAGTATTTTAGAATTCTTATTTCTGACAATGAAATATATTTTTAACTATTCGCTATTCTATTCAAGTTGAACCTCGATTTGCCCGTTCTCAGAAAAACTTCTAGCGTAGACCACCGCTAAATATGCCTTCTCAGACGCATCTGAAAACCCTATCAACTCAAGACGTTTCGAATTTAAAGTATACCCTCGCAAAATCTCTACCTTTTCAAATAAGAATAATTCCTTTCGGTAGGAAATCCATTTATTGGCTACTTTAGTAGGACGTGGATCATCCCATCCGATTTTCGTTGAATGCGCCCAAAACTTCTGAAACAGCATTTTAAACAAAATGGTGGAAGGAGCCAGAAAGCCTAAAGGATCAAAGATTTTTGAAATCTCTGATAACAGCATCCTCTTAGTGGGCGTCGACGATGAGTCCTTTATGGAGATTTTGAAGGTGAAGATGTCACGATGAGGCTTCCAAATTAATCCAAGCACCTTTGTCAAATTAGTTGAAGAATTAAGATCGAGATAGATTGTAGGTTCAGAAGTAATTCCCTGCAAAACTGGCCAGCAGTTAGAACTCCGTTTACTCAGCTCTAAACCTCCACATGACAAGAAAGTTACTAACTCATTCTTTAACTCTAAATTGTTCGTAACCGAATCCGACCCTGTCATGATGTCATCCACATAAAAATCATGCAAGTTAGAATGAGAAGCAATAGGGAACTGATCCTTGTAGTCCAAGGCTAGTTATTTCAAACCCCGCATTGACAAAAAGGGAGCAGGTAAAGTTCCATAAGTAATGGTACGAAGCCGGTAGTATCCAATTGGTTCAGTGGGATTCTCTCGCCACACAATACGCTGAAAATCCCGATGATTTTTGTCAATCCAAATTTGCCTGAACATCTTAAGGATATCGGCAACAAAAACATTGTGGACCCTGAACCGGAGACAAACATTGATGAGGTTACGTTGGAGTGGAGGTCGTACATGGAGCATTTCATTCAGGCTAACACCCCTTCCATCGTTATGAGATCCATCAAAAACAACTCGCAGTTTGTTCGTAACCACTTCATGATGAGGCAAATAATATACCTTCCCCGATGAAGGTTCGATCTCATTTTCTGGAATCTTTTCCATGTGGCCTAGCTCAAGATAAGTCCTCATAAAGCGACAATATTCCTATTGAAGATTTGGTTGACTAGAGAAACGACGTTCCATTGAGAACATCCTAGACAAAGCCCCGGATTGCTGAAAATGATGTCCTTGTGACGAAAAGGTAGTTCAACAATGTATTTATTATCAGACGCACGCGAAAAGGTTATACTAAAATGAGTGTCTGCGAAATCTCCTGAATCAAACACAATTTAGGATGTAACTCTTCAACTTCCCAAAAAGATTTCAAAAGAACTTCAACATCCTGATCAACTCCCACTCGCAACGAAATAATTTCTTTGTCAGGAATACTACCAGTTACCACCCAGCCAAAAATAGTATTGTGAGCAATCAAATTACCGGTTTCATCAGTCCGTCGACCATCACGTAAAATACTCCCAGCCTTATCAGATCCGAGTAAAATATCAATAGGACCTGGTGTGTTAAAACCTGGATCAGCCAACTTCAAATCACCCAACAGCGAAACCAAACGATTGCAAGGGAGTGTTCGTAATTATTCGATTCAAAATGAAGGTTTCTACTTCCATATCACTTGAATCAACACAAGATTTTAAATTAAGAGTAACTGCACCTTGAGTACAACCAGCTTCTAAAGAAGATATACCAGAGATAGGAAGACGAACGTGACGACGACGTAGACCTAATTTTTTGATTAAGTTCTCCGTTATAAAAGATGCCTGAGAACCGGTGTCTAGCAACATGCGACAAGTCCAAGTTTGGCCTAATGTGTTCATGACCTTCACAACAACAGTGCTCAAAATCCCAGAGGGACTATCATTAAATGGAATATCATTTTGCTAATGATTACTAACAATCGAAGCAGCATTAGATTGATCAATGTTCCAATTCGGATTGTTCGATCCAACAGCTGAAGACGGTGAATCCAAATGAACAAGGACATGATGGCGGACACGACAATGAGGACAACAATTTCTCGAACGGCATCGCGAAGCGGAATGATTGCTACCTAGACACCTGTAGCACAATTTTTGGTCTCTAACATAAGAACGACGAGATGGAATAGGCAATTCAATAAATTTAGGGCACTGCCAGAAAATATGATGTTCCTTGCACATAGGACATGAATGCTTAGCAACCGCAAGGCTCTTAATGTTATTCGGCGCACTATACGAACGCGTTTTAGGTTTATTCCCGGAATTTTTCATATCACTTGTTTTAGTGGCACATGCTTCTAAAGCGTAGCATCTTATTTCCAAGACTTCAAGAAGTTCTGTAATGGTCGCGGTTTCGGAATTACTGATGTGAAGGGACCAAGCTTTTCGCGTTTCAAGGTCGATTTTTTCAAGCAAAAGATAAATTAGCCAAGGATCTCTGCCCTCAGTTTTCAGAGCCTTCAAACCACGAATTACTTCATCCCATTTGTCTACCAACCGACGCAAATGTCCACTATCCGCGATAGAAACATTGGGAATTTTCAAAAAACTTTCAATATGAGCGTTGACAATGTATAGCGGTTTATTATAACGGTGTCCCATGCTTGTTTATTTTTTTTTTATTTTTTATTTTTTTTTATTCGTAATTTTTTGTTCGTAATTAGAGTCCGTAGTTTCAATGCCATTTAAAAGTTTCGTGGCATCATTTTCTAAAAATGATTTCAAATAACGCATTTTCTGAGCACCGGAAAGTTTTATCTTGCAGTCAATACTACCGAGGAACATATTCCAAAATTCTGGCCATTGCCTATAATCGGCACCAAAAGGTGGTATTTTAAATTTAGGAAGTTCAATTTCCGAACATATTTTGGAGGTGGAAGCGAGCGACGAACCATTTAGAAGAGACTCCAACAAGGCGGTTTGTTCAACCGTAGATTCACCGCTATTATTTCCGCTACGCGGTGGAGGAGGAGGTGGAATCGAAGGCGTATTTTTACGAATGGCCTTCAAAAATGCACTTTTCGCGTCTAAATATTTAGTTTCCGTGGCCTCGAAGTCAATTTCAGGGTTAACGTACCCTTCTTCCTCGGAATATTGGAAAAGTTCATTTTGATTTGAACAAAAGGATTTCCACTATTCCTCCAAACGTCCTAACCGCGTTTCTAAAATGTCTTTATCCTCAACTCCTATTTCTAATATATATGTATGCGCACGTGTAATAGCGCCCTTTTAGTGTCCACGACGTTAACGCATTCATTTTTTTATATAGAAGTTTTAAAGCTCAAAAACGTGAGAGGATTAACCTAGCAAACCGAAATTTCACTAATTGATTCCAAACACGACAGGGTTTTATTCAAAAACAGGACCTCACCAAAAACCAAAATCACAAACAGCAGCAGAATCACCAGCAAAGGAATCTATATGATACAGTTTACCTATACCAATGTGTTTCCTCGTGTCCAAATCAATTTTCAAGCAACCACCAAATAGCTCCAAATTCAATCCAAAATTGCAAAAATATTCGGTAATTCGGAGGACCAACTTTGATCAATAATAATAGAAATAAATTTAAACCAATTTCAAGGTTACAATTATTGATTTTTATTTTTTTTTTAAACTTCTAATTTAACTTCTATTAAAAGATCAAGACAAATTTTATTTAACAAATTACAAGTTAAGCTATCCAAGTGATCGCGTTGGTGGTTGCTGGCAAAGAGAACGATCCCAAGTCAACCAAATGCCCTCAATGCAGCAAAAGAATCTTCGGCAATAACAAAAACTATGCATAAAATATAAAACATGTTAGCATAGATGAAACAAACGTCCATGCAAAGTCTATGCATACAACAAAAATTACATATAAGCATAGCGGTGCAAATGAATTAACAAGAATAGTTTAAACAAACAACAAGGGATTAAGAGATTAAGAAATTAGAAAAATACATAGGGTATTATACGATAATTAATCACAAATTAAACATTATTGAATATAATAGTGAATTTACATTTGAATAATAATTATAACAAATATGTATTAATAAACAAACAATAAATGCATTTCTGAACACGTACCTTGATCCAAAATTAATGACGTTCTTCAAGTGATGCATGTGGGAGCTTCCGGAGGACATTTGGGGATCAATGAGACACTGGACAAGGTAAGGCAGCGATTCTACTGGCTACATGCAAGAGAAGACGTTGAAAAATGGTGCCGAAAATGTGATACTTGTGCTGCAAGACCAGGCAGAAAAATCCAGAGTAAAATTCAGCAGTATAAAGTGGTCCCTGCTTAAAAAAAAACGAGGACAACAGCGCTTCATCCCCAATCTGATGGAATGGTTGAATGATTCCACAGTACCCTTGAAGAACACCTTTCCAAAGTTGTAAGCGACAACCAACGAGACTGGGATCGGCATATTCCATTATTCTTGATGGCCTATCGAAGTGCAGTACATAGCTCAACAGGACATACACCATCAGAAATCCTGCTCGGGAACAAAATACGACTGCCGAGTGAAATAAAATTTTGATGCTAGCGTAATGAGCCCTAAGAAATAGACGACTACGTGGAAAACCTGAAAGAAAAGATTCTTGATATTCACGAAAGGACAAGGACAAATATAATGCTATCAAGTGATCGGATGAAAACACGATACGACACAAAAGCAACAACGAATGGATTCCAAGCGGGAGAACTTGTGTGGTTTTATAATACCCTCCGTCGGAAGGGAGTTTCACGGAAACGTCAACAAAATTGGGAAGGTCCGTATACTGTTGTAAGACGAATAAACGATGTCGTCTACCGCATTCAGAGAGGGCTTAGAGGCAAAATGAAAGTGGTTCACAGTGACCGTTAACACCGTTATAATGGTGAAGGATGTGATATATTTGCTCGGGATTATCAATCTTAAGGTGGGGGCAGTGTAACGACTGTCACATTTGTACTATAACGACTCTCGAATGAACTATAACCACTCTCGAATAAAAGAAACATCGAATTTCGGATTAGATGGGACACAAACCAACCTATGGAGAGCTTTGGTGAGCTTTCGAACTTCCAATACTAAAACCAAATGGATGTCAATTTCTTATGGAAAGCTCTGAAAGCAAATACTAGAACCCTCCAGCTTTTTCGGGAATCTTATGAAAAGTATAAAAGCACATGTCTGACAGGCAGAGGACGCAGGTTATTTTTAATCGTGAATGCGTAAAGTTGGTTGTAATAAAAGTAAAGTGGTGAATTAATTTTAGTGGTAAACAATAAAACAATTGTGGTTGTAAAAGTAAAGTGTTTTGTTTTGTGAAGTAAATAAGTGGAGAATTTAAATAAAGTGAATAAATTTTATTACCGAATCTGAGAAAATATTACAACATTACAGTATAGCCTGTACAATGATGAATCAGATGAATGAATGAGTCAGTCAGTGACCGACTCTTTCTTTTATAATAGTTAATAATTAACATCACTATATATTTATATTGCACTTATTTAAACATTCATATTCATACATAAATTTCAACTTAAAAATTGAAAACAAAAATAAAAATACATTTTACTTGCACACAATACTTTCAAGGGCGGATCCAGACTTTGCCCCAGGGGGGGGTCACGTTTCTTAAAATTTCAATAAAGTATTGGACCCAAATATAATTTTTACTTACGATATAAGTTTTGTATTCGAGCAAAGTGGGTGGCAGAATTCTGTCTGGTTGTTTGTCTGTCTATTCCTTGACAGCCTACAGCTACAGCCTAAACCACTGAAGCGATTTTCTTCAAATTTTTAAATAATTTTTTTTAATTCTTCGGAGGAGATATTTTTTACCTTTTAAAATTATGGTACTTGCTATACAACCATTAAGAGAAAGCTTATTTATCTGAAAAACGGCTTCAACAAAATTGATAAAAAACAGTAGATTACTGTAGGTATGGTGAACATTCTGGAAAAAAAATCCGAAAAACTGTTAATAACGATACCTACCATTTAAAGGTTTTTGAACTTCAATTTGGTCAAAGAATTTCAATCAAAATTTGCATGCAAAAGCTCCATAAAAATCTCAATAATATTGCATATCAAAATAAAAAAATAAATGTTTGCCTTTTAAGAAGATATTAATTTTTGTTTTGAAAATTCAATATTTCAAGAACGCGTCGATGAATTGTTTTGAAACTAGTTTATAAATATATTTTAAAATTAATTATTATTTAATTTAATATAAAAAATAACTTTTTGAGAAAATCGCTACAACGATTTTAATTTTTGTTGTGCTTATATTCATATTTCTTCAAGTTATCAAATTGGTTTTAAGCCTTAAGATATTTGAAAAGTTGTTAAACAATTAAAAGAACAATTTAAATGCCCTTATTTTATATTCTTTATATATGTAATTACTGGCATTTTTTTTAAAGTTCCTAATTACAGGCAACTTGAACATCAGAGCAAGTACCTGCAATACAGTCGTACATTTTATTTCCTTTGAAAATATTTTTTTAAATAAATTAATTATTTAAGGAATTAAAGCCAGAACCATCATGCCACTAGATACTAAAAATATAGTTTAGGAAAAGTTTATTTTTGCCCTCAAAATTTTAACTCATTTACAATAAGATCGTATTTATTCTACAAGATCTGTTTTGATCTTTTGCCTGGCAACTAGAAGCTACTTTTGTTATACCTACCACTTTCCTTAATGATATCCCCCGAAAAAAATAAATTCATGAGACGTCAAAATTACAAAACAAAAAACTTTGTATTCCCAAAATGGTGCACCCAAGTTAGTGGGAAAGCGTAAGCAATTACTGTCTTGGGAAAACGAAGTAAAATGAGGTAGTTTTTCCATAAAAGAAGGCTTGCTACCACTCATGTCTTCGAGTTGCTCTATGCTTTAAGTTACTTGATAGTGCTAGAAACTAAAAGTTGATCGCAATTAACAACTTAGTTGCCTAGTGGTTGCTTGACCTTGATTTTGAGATTAAGCAAGCGATATGTCATTTAGGATATTTCCAAAGAATGTATGCGATCAGTAAAAAGCCCAAAAAGTTTAATTTTATAAATTTGTTGAGTTGAAAATTTTGAATCAACTGTAGAAGTTTTTCCAAGTACCGCCCAATTTTTCGCACTTCACGTGAGAAATTTGCAAGATACCAAAATCTAAAATATCGAAACTGCATTATTTACAGATCTTGAAAAATGATATCTCACACTAAGTAAAAATAAAACATAGCATTCTCTCCTTTCAATCTTGCAAATGTCAACCAAAATCTCGAAAATTAAAATCTCGAATACCTGCTCAAAATTGAGTGGTCACATAATTAGCGGGATTTTTATTTGCAAGATCTCAAATGCAAGTTTTTCATTTGCACGGTTTTGTAATTTGTACCCAATTCAAAAGGCCGTTGATAAGGTCAACTAGCTACATTAATTGGTTGTGGATTTGTTCTAATGGGATTTTAAAGTTTTTTTTTTTTTTAAAGTCATTCCAGGTCACAGAACAAAATTTTTAGGTACCTTAATAAGGTTATCTTCAGAAACAAATATTTCTTTTCAAAGGTCACTAAATTGTTATTAAAGGTCACCTAGATTCATTGGTGACATACATTTTTTTAAATGAATGTTCAAAGTTTTTTCATGGTTCAGTATTACTTTTTGAAAATTCTATGTCTGAAAAGTTATCTACTGTTACTACCTGCCCTTTTATGACCAGTAACCTTTCGAAGAGTACACATACGGGATGCCATGAAATTTGTCATCTGATTACCGTGCGGTGTCAGAAATGTTCACAAAATCATCAAATCAATTTCAAATTATTTTTACGGTAAAACTATAGTAAACAAAAAGAAGAATTCTGTATTATTCTTGAAATGAAAACTTTTATTGTTTTTTTGGCAAAAGAATTATTTTTTCAACTTTTCAGGAACGATGTACATATCGTCGGCTTTCTGTCAAAACCTATCAAGTCCTTAAATGACATTTTAATGTACTTTTAGTCAACAATAATTACTGAATTCGAATATCAATGTCTAGTAACTGTGTCATGTTTTTTTTTGGCTCTATCAACCAGTTTAAAAACCTTTCACTATCTCAAAATTCCATTTTATTACCTTTTAAATTGGTGTTTTGTGTCTTCTAACCAATTTTTCAAATTTGAAATTTGTTTTGACAGAAAGCCCACGATAGGAGTAGATGTTTAATGCTTGGAATGCAAACTCTAGAGTCAAGGTGTAGAATGTTTAGTGTTTTATTTGTTCGTGACATTATCTGAAATGATATTAATTCTGCAGATTTAATTTCTTTAATAAATATCTACGCACCAAGTAGAACTTTGAGAATGAGGGACCTTATTTTAGAAATACCCCATTCTACAAATTATGGGCAGCGAGAGCCAATTTCTCAATGTTGTAAAATTTTCAATTTTTATTATGAAAATTTGGATTTGTTCTTAACTAGATATCAGTTCAAGACACTTGTTTTAAATTTACTTCAAGATTCTTAGTAAAAGTATGTTTTTTTGTTTGCAATTTATTTGGAACAATCCACTTTAAAAAGTTCTTTAATGTACTATACCACTAAATTTTTAATACTGTATCATTTTATACTATATATATCATGTTATGTTATATTGTATTATATTGTATTATATTAAATCATTGTATATATCATATTATATTAAGCTATAAAGCGAAATCTGTTGATGAACGATCGTAGATTGAAATAAATAAATAAATATGTATTTTATACTTTGATTTTTGTGTTCTAACTCTTTAAATACGCACGTTCAATTAAAATAAATTTGAAGGCGGATTATATCCTTTGAGCAGTGGAATTTTTTGTTTATGATTGAATTCATCGGTCTAATATTTTATATCTGGGAAAAGCCCCAGGGGGGGTCATGACCCCCATGACCCCCCCTTGTATCCGCCAATGAATACTTTACATTTTGAACAAGAATTCTTGTTTGTATTGTGTGCAAGTAAAATGTATTTTTATTTTTGTTTTCAATTTTTAAGTTGAATTTAAGTGCAATATATATGTTAAAGCAATATGAATGTTTAAATTAGTGCAATATAAATATATAGTGATGTTAATTATTATATATGTACATTTAAATGTTCATCGCATAAAAGACACAATAAATAAAAACCTGATGATGTTCATAATCATGAACGAAACTTCACTTTAAACAATTGCTTGTGTTTAAGTCAATTTAATTTGAGAAAAAACTGACCTACAGTCCATAATATAACAACAAAATAAACTTACCTTCTATAATTTTCTTTCGTACGAAAAACTGGTACAGGTTTTTGTTTTTTCTGTCAATGTAAAAATTTTCTTTTGATTTTTTTTTTAAGAATAAGATATTTTTCTTTTTTCTTTTATTTAAATGAATTTGTTTTTGTTAAATAGTATTAAGTTCATAATATTTAATAAAATACTTAATTTATTCAGTGAATTTTAAAACGAAAGTATGTACGCATTTTCTCTTAAACAAAATGGTTATTTATAAAGTTCTTTCGGAAAATTCTTGCAGCCTTGTAAACTATTATGGCTGATTTACAATGACGCGTTCGCGTTCGCGATGCGTATGTTACATTCAGCAAGCGTTACGGACGCTTCGAGATAAAACGAGAACAAAATTCAAACTTTTTTTCAACACAAGATGGCCACATACCTAAATTAAAAATCAAAATGTCAAAACGCACTCAAAAGTTAAATTATTTCTACTTTTGCGTTGCAGCCGTTTGCGTTACGTCGGTTTGTGTACTTACTAATGGATGCAAAATCGTAACATAATGCTCAACGCGTCATTGTAAACACTAAACAAAAATTCCTATGCCTGAACTTTTGCGTTGACAGACAAATCTTTCAACGCAACGCCTAACGCGGCATTGTAAATCAGCCATTAGTTTCTTCTATATAAGGCATTATTTCGTCTTCTAAATAATTGGGAATTTCATCGCACTCATTCAGAACTGAAATTAAAAAGAAAAGAAAACTAAAGCTTTATGTTTATATCTTCACATCACTAAACTAAATTTTCAGCATAATGACGAAATAAAAAAAAAGCCCTTTGTTTTACCAACGTCCGACGTCCTGCTAGACTTCTTTTTCGGAATGAGAAACGGCTTATAAACTTTTGAAGTGAGTGCCAATAGACAAAGTTGTTATTTACTCCCATAGAGCAGTTATTAGTTTAGCAATGATGTTGAAAACCATATTATCATTTTTTTTTTAAATATTTAAGGGAAATTCTTCTATTTAAGTTGAGCGACTGAGTATAATTCACTTGAACTTTTAACTTGAATTACAGATTAATGATAAATCAGAACAAAAGTTTACATTTATATATCAGTTGTATTTTAAAAGCAAGGAAAAACCTAAAAAAGACAGATCTGAAAAATGAAAAGGTGTCATTCTTTGCTTTAATATTAATTCATTTTGAGGGGTGACCATTAATGTTGCACGCCTCGAGTGTTGATGTTCTTACAGTGAGCTTAGGGTCTAAACAGAAAAACTATAAAAATAAACGGTGAGTAGACAATAAAATGTGATTAAAAAAGGCTAAAGACTAATAGCCCTATTCTCCCCATCATCACTGATACCTGACAAGTCACAAGTAGTGGTGAATCTCATTATGTGACTTTTTCGTATTCTCCCCCTAAAATCACAAATTGTGAGAGTCACAAAATCACCGAAATTGTGATCTCCTCCAGAGCGGGTCACAACTCCCAAATTTAACAAATCATTGAATTATATTCTTTCAAAGCGGACATTAATTTCACTCTTCGAAACGTCGCGAAGAAGAATTTATAAATAATTCTTATTAATTAACGTGGTAAGTTCCGAAAAGTTTAATAACTTTAAAATGATGAATGTCCGCGAAAAGAAAAGTTTAAAATTTCATATTATGTTCTCTGTGCGAATAGAACAAAATGTACATATATGTAGTAGTAGTAGGAGTAGTCACAAGAGCTTGTGATTTGTGACTCCTCACCTTAGTACCTAGCCCGACCAGTTGCACGGGCTCCTTTTTCGGGTACTCTGTCCGGCTCATGCGACTCCGTCGCTCCGATTAGGGTGTGTTGCCCAGTAGGCACCTATGTCAACAGGCATTCTGAAAAGGAAAAACTTTGCGGAAGTCGTCCATGAACACTTTTAATTTATTTTTTAATTTTGTTTTCTAATCGGTGGCCAGAATATTTAACCTATGTGGGGAATATATTTTTTTTTTGAGTTGGACAGGAATTAATGCAGCTTTTTTGTATTTTAATTACACTGCCTGTGCCTGTTCGATTTTTATGGAATCATTTTTTTTAGTTCGGCGAAACTACGCACTTAAAATTATTATTTTTTATCAACAACAAATCTCAATGAGCGAATGATGTTAATTTTACAAGGATGAGGTGAAACGCGAACTCCTTTTGTGGGACATGATACATACATATATAAATTATAAGACACATTTATTATAACACACAAAACCTGTGGAACCAAAATTTAATTGTTTAAAGCACTAAACTTATTAAAATGAATGAAAAAGAACAACAATTCAATTTATATATTTTTTTTTAAACTCCGTCTCTGTTTTGTGTTAACCACTTTCGTATTTGTCGAATGAAAAAAAAATAGGCGTGCTCAGAGATTTTTAAAATTTCACCTGAGCATTGAGAATTTTTTCGGAGATTGCTGAAACGAATAACGAATTGGATATTTCTAAATTCCAACAGTAGTTCATTTAACAGCCAAATATCAACTTTTTGGGAATGTGCAAATTCAAAAACTATAAGAAAACACAAAATAAAGACGGAATGTTGAGAAAAATGAAAATAAATTGAGCTTGTTATTATTTTACATTTATATCAATAGGCTTATGCTTCAGCAATTTAACGTTCGTTTTGCTTAAGATTACACCACCTCGAAGTCAGCCGGCGCACTTTCGATTTTCGCGAAAAAAAAAATCTTAGGCGATGTATTCCTAATTGCACATTTCAAAAATCAAAAAAAATTTAATTGCACACCTCCTGTTGTTTTTAAAAAAAAAATATAAACAAATTGCACTTTGTATGGAAATTTCAAATGCTCATATCTTTGTAACCAAGTCGAATATCTAAATGCACAGGAGTTTAAATAATTGCTCATTTTGAAATTTAATTTGCACACCAAAAATTTTTTTTGTTACATGCTCCCCCACTTAATAAATCAATAATTAAAATTTCGACTAAATTAATTGTTTAATAATCCAAGTAGATCTTATAAGAAACCAACCAACAGAATTTATAGTTATCAATAGCGCAATGGAAGAGTTCCGGCTGGCAGCCGATTGTCATTGGTTCAAGTCCTGTGTGGGCATACATTTTTTTTTTTTTTGCATCTACTCATTGTTATGTTGAATTTTTCAATTAATAAGCAGATAAATGATCATTAATTACATTATAGACTAAAGCAAATGTGAAATTTGCATTATTGCACATATATCTACTTAACTCCTTTCAAGGGATAATACATACATAGTATGTAATATATGTGTTTGTAATAGGGAAATTAAATTAAATTTCGAAAAATTGTCCATTTATGAGTTCAATATGCACCCAATGATAATTTGCATATTAAAATTTTAGATTTCCCTACCCCCACTTTTTTGAATTAAATATTAAAATCATAAAAAAAAACTACCAAAAAGACATTTTCGTGTCTGACTTAAATTGACATATCTCGATGGAAAAAAATAATTTTGAGATTTAAGTCATTTTTTTTAATTACTTACGTCAAGGTCGAATTTGCACACCAAAAGTTTTTTTTTCCCACCCCCCCTTCTCCCCAAAATTGATATTGAAAAACAATGAAAAAAATATACCCAAATGAAATTTACATGTCTCACTTAAACTGTTATTACTCGTTGGAAAAAAATAATTTTGAGTTTTTAGTAACTATTTTCAATTAAAAACGTCAAGGTCGAATTTGCACACCAAAAGTTTACTTTTTATAAAACCAAAGTAGGGGTTTCAATTAACTTTGCATACAGTAGATTGTTACATTCAGCTTTGACACACAATCTTTACATTATAATAATATTCAAATGTTTCTTTCTTTTTTTTGGCTTTGCATTTTCACTTTCCAAACGGATTTTTCTTGCCCCCTTTATGCAAGGTGAAGGGAGGGAGAAATCCAATAATGTGGTCCTATGGTTACAAGGGGCTGAATGCAACTAGAGTTCGCTGGTCATCGTCCGACCTCTGGTCCTTGATTTATAGGCCAATGTTTGAATCAAAATTGGTATTTTACATTTCGTTTGATTTCGGATCTCAGTTTTTTTTTTTTGAAGCGGACGATTAGAGCTTTCATATGCGGTAGTAATTTTTTTTCAAAAAAAGATTAGGTATTACGTGATGTGTTACATTTAAAAATAAAATATGTAAAGGGATAAGTAAGCATTGATTTTGATTGCTCTTTTAGATTCGAATATGATGAAAACCTGAGTTAGTGAAGTGAGTTTGGGAAGAAGTAGAAGGTGTTGTCCGAAAATTATGAATTCCTTAATTTGGAACACAAAGGTCCTTACGAAGCATAAACAAATTGAAATAGCTATGTATGTAAAGGAATGTTTCGGAGACTCTAAATAATTTCTAGTGAGCAAGTATCTCATAAGGTAGAAGAAATTCCTCTCTCTACCTATACATCCCTTTACTATAATAGCCACGTCGTATAGTGAGTAGATATATACAAACAAAATTAGTTCCCACAAGCTTATTTTATATTTTTTTGATATGGAAGTCCATAATTTAGTCAAACTATAAACTGTGGGGTGACTATCGGAGGAATAGTCAGATTCCAAACATTGGAAATTAGTATTAATATTCTTGTATTTTTACGTTTGCATCTAAAAAACAGGTATTCAATAATAGTTAACACCTTGCCAAACCAGATACCTAACATTTCTGGTTTGAATAAGCCCGTAGTAAAATCTCAAGTGATTTGAAAATATATATTGTAACGACTGTCACATTTGTACTATAACGACTCTGGAATGAACTTTCGGATTAGAAGGGACACAAACCAACCTACGGAGAGCTTTGGTGAACTTTCGAACTTCCAATACTAAACGTCAAATCGAAAGCCTTGGAAAGGGAAATTTATGCGAAATTTCCCCTATGGAAAGCCCTGGAAGCAAATACTAGAACCTTCCAGCTTTTTCGGGAACCTTGTGAAAAGTACAAAAGCACATGTCTGACCGGCAGAGGACGCAGTTGATTTTTAATAGTGAATGAGTAAAGTTGGTTGCAATAAAAGTAAAGTTGGTGAATTAATTTCAGTGGTGAACAATAAATTGCTTATAATAAGAAAAGTGAAGTGTTTTATTTTGTAAAGTAAATAAGTGGAGAATTTAAATAAAGTGAATAAGTTTTACTAACGAATCTGAGAAAATATTACAATATTGTATACTCACATGACAAATTTCTTTCTTTAGCTATGTTGTGTAACACTGATACTGCTACAACAACATTTTTGGCAGTATCTGAATCAACTCTGAGTTTCTCTAAAATAGATCGAAATTTAGATTTGATCTGTCCATTTATACATTCTATTTTATTTCTGGTCGCGATGTGGCATTTGTTGTATTTTTCTTCCTGTGGAGTCTGTGGATTTCTGTCGGGAGGAAATAAAATATGAGCCAAGGGGTACCAAGCATCTCCAAGAAGAACTCCGTTATGTGTAGGTACTTCTGGTGTCTTCCATGCGCCTCTTTAAAATACAGGTGCTCCATGGGCAAGCATCATGTCTAGAAACCCTATATCGTTCAACAATATCTACAATTTTGCATTCAGCATCATAAACTGTCTTAAAACACTTAAATTTATAATTTTTAAAATTATGTGAGTTTTGCACAGGTACATACCTGGACATTGAATGAATAATACCCTTTTCTATTCAGGAAATGTCGTGCAGAAACTTCCCCAACAATCTAAGCCGGATATTTTATGCGATTGTGTAGCAATCTATAGTCCCAGTCACTCCGGGAAATGCAGCTGTTTGGAAAAAATCTGATTTCGTCTTCTGAAATTCCTGACTTGTTGATGGGAATTTTTTAAAGTTGGCAAATGTTGTGCCAGTTTTCTTGCAATTTTGGCGATAATTCTGCTAACCGTTGGTCACGAAATACCATGAAGATCAGCTTAAATACAATAAGGGGGTTTATGGTTATATGAGGCTATAGAAACAGATAGAATTCTCCTTACCTATATCACTCTGGTGGACATTTCTACCAAAAAAAAAATAATGCTTTTAAGACCTGGAGGCCGCCAGAAACAGGAAATCCTCTTTTACTTGGTTGATCTATAATATTAAGTAAATTTATGATAAATCTTTCGTAGAAGTCCTTATCACTCAATTCAAATGGATTTAACCGTGTTTATATATTTTACTTTTTCTTGGTGGCACATTGCAGTTCACTAAATAACTCCAACTCCTCTAAGATATCTCTCGACTTAAAAGGTAAAGTATCTTAAGTTGACTTAAGATGATTCCCTTTTTTTAAATGAACCGTGTTACCATTTTTGAGGCACACAGTTGTATCTTATCGCCATCTTTATATCTTAATCCTTTCCCCTTTTGTAAGGCAAAATTGTTTCATCTTATGTCTAAAAATCACATGTTGACACAAGGTAAAATATCTTAAAACAACATTCGATGTTATGGTCAATCGTTTTCAAAAACCTTATGCAGAATTAAGATTATTTTTTCTTTGGAATTTCGTTTTGTTGTGGAAAGGTAAAATATATTACGTTGACTTAAGATACTTTGCCATGTGTCAGCCAAAAAAAAACATTCTTATGTCGACATAAGATAAAAGCTCTGGAAAAATTTTGGAAAAGTGAGAAAAGGCAAATAATCCTATGTTGATATATAATATTTTTATAAATTTAAAACTGTGATTATCCAACCCTTAAGTAGACATAGGATACTTTGGCGTTTGCAAAGTAAATCAAAAACCAAAAAAAGCGATGATATAAGATACTTTCAATGAAAGTTTGGTTTCAAATTCAATTAAGTCCGCCTGTATTTAACCTGACTTAAGTAAAATTTCAGCCAAAACGTTTTACGCAAAAAAGAATCTTGATAGTTAAACTAACATAACGGACAACAATTATACAAGTTTTGTGCTTCTATTTTGATTTCTGTACTAGCAAATATTAGGTTGTTTGGGCACTAACAGCTTAAAACATAACATAGGTTAACACTTTTTACTTGAATCATTTTTATAAGAAAAGAGGAATAGCCAAAATTTCTTCATGTGATGTGAATATGTTCTGCATAAAATGAAAATGATCCGATCAAATTAAGCTCAGTAAGAAAAGGATGCTGGATTTGATAAATCCATTAATCTACCAATGGAAGATCGACCGATTATTCACCCAGATCTATCAGAAGATTCCAAAAAAGAATCTAATCTAAATCTAATTTTGTGAATAATATCAACTTTTTGTATTTTGCTAACATATAACGGGTGATTTTTTAGCTGGTTTGGTTTTGGCAACACTGGTTTTGACAGCTGACGTGTGTTTAGTACCTTGTGTCACTGTCAAACAGCTTCAGTTTGGTTTGCAATTTAACCATGGATCGTCTTACAAATGAACAACGCTTGCAAATTAATGAATTTTACTATCAAAATTCGTGCTCGGTTCGAAATGTTCATCGCGCGCTGCTTCCATTTTATGGTCGGCATTCTCGACCTTCTGAGCAGTCTATTCGGAAGATTATGACCAAATTTCGCACCAAATTTACTTTGTTGGACATTAAACCACCAACACGTTTACGTACTGTGCGTAGTGAAGAAAATATTGCGGCCGTATCAGCTAGTGTGACAGAAGACCGCGAAATGTCGATTCGGCGCCGTTCCCAGCAGTTAGGCCTTTGTTACAGCACTACGTGGAAAATTTTGCGGAAGGATTTGGGCGTAAAGCCTTTTAAGATACAGCTGGTGCAAGAACTAAAGCCAGCCGACCTACCACAACGCCGAATTTTTGGTGAATGGGCTCTTGGAAAGCTGGCCGAGGATCCGCTTTTTTATCGAAAAATTGTGTTCAGCGATGAGGCTCATTTTTGGTTGAATGGGTACGTAAATAAGCATAATTGCCGCATTTGGAGTGAAGATCAGCCAGAAGCATTGCAACAGCTACCAATGCATCCCGAAAAAGCCACTGTTTGGTGCGGTTTATGGGCCGGCGGTATTATTGGGCCATATTTCTTCAAAGATGATGCGAATCGCAGCGTTACTGTCAATGGTGAACGCTACCGAGCGATGATAACAAACTTTTTTTTGCCCGAAATGGAATTTCTTGACTTGCATGATATGTGGTTTTAACAAGACGGTGCCACATGCCACACAGCACGCGAAACAATGGCGCAATTGCGAGGCGAGTTTGGTGAACAGTTAATTTCACGTTTCGGGCCGGTCAATTGGCCGCCTAGATCGTGCGATTTGACACCATTAGATTATTTTTTGTGGGGGTATGTCAAGGCTAATGTCTATAGGGACAAGCCCGCTTCGATTGACGCACTGGAAGCCAACATCCATGCATTCATTCGTGAGATACCGGCCGATATGTGTGAAAGAGTATGCCAAAATTGGACTCAGCGGATGGGCTACCTGAGACGCAGCCGCGGTCAACATTTGCATAAAATTATCTTTAAACATTAAATTGCAAGGTTCAAACTTTCGATTCAAATAAATATTTCATTCATTTTTTCGAATTTTTTGTGTTTTTTTTTTTAAAGTTCTAAACCTCTTAAAAAATCACCCGTTATAAGTTAAACATTTACATTCGTATTTATAAGACTTTCTTAGAAAAGTCTTGGATAGAGGTCGATATAGTCATTGCCTAAATAGATTAGCCATCTCCATATTAATAAACACTTTCCTAAAAAATGTCTGTTTTGAGTAAACGTGTGGGTACGTTGCATTAGTTGTCATTTATTTTGAAACTAGTCAGTTTAAAATGTAGGAACTTTTGCCTTAATCATTATAATGTTATAATAAAATAATGTGGGTCGGAATACATATCGATCTAATTTATTGACAACATTTTTTTTCTTAACTGTCAATTAAAATTCTTACGATTGGGATTCCAAAAGGCATATCGATACCTTCCAATATGTATTGAGCGAAATTTTCTAAATATCAAATTAAAATTTTAAAGCCCCTCTTGTTGAGTTTTTAATTGTGTATTTTTTAGTAATAAAGAGTTTTTTTAAGGGATTTTGATATGAAAATCTCGTTCTATATTTTGTTATTCGTTTAAATGGGCCATGTTTTTTGAAAACTTTAAGTTATCATTAGGTTGTATCTGCCTATGATAAACGCAAAGAAATTTCATCGAATGTCTTAATTATTTGTATTAAAACATTTGCACTTCATCTTAAATTGACTTAGTGTCTGAGAATTGGATTCTAAAAAACAGGTAAGATTATCTTAAGTGGACTTAAGACTTTTCAGTCCAGATTTATATCTTTTTCAATCGCGCTATCAGTCGACATTTTTCTAGACGATAGGTTTACGGAACATTTATTTAATACAAACTACTTTTTCGGCTTTCTAATTCACTAAAAAAATCGAATTTGACATTTGGCAGTGTTAATTACTACTCAAACACAGTATTTCCTATGTTTAAAGTTAGACCACAGGCTTAGCCCACAACTTGGGTTTTAATCTTTTTATGAAAAGCCTAAGCTCTGGTCTTGCTTAGTGCGCAAGAGCCTAGCAAACATCTATGAATATGCCCCATTAGGTCTTGTTCTGACTGCAAATTGTTAAAATTTGTGAAAATTTGCGAGAAATTTCACTCTAGTGAACACAAATATTACATATATATCAAAATAAATAAAAAAAGTTAAGCTTTTTTTTAATAAATGAGCTCCATTAATTTTAGTGAAATATTAATCACAAAGGGGACGAAAAATATAGTTCTCTCTTACGGAAAGCATGATTTCCTTTACCACTTCCAAATTCAATGAGTTTGATGGTGAAATCAGATATTTTGTTTCCTTCGCACTCAATTGCAAAAAGAGTCAGGGACAAGGAGTCATTGTGTAATAGCGGTCTATAATCGTGCAATTTGGGACAAAATTCGGAATGGAAATTTGTTTCCGATTTTCATCTTTTTCGTATCGAAAACTCCATTGAGGCACTTTGACGTTTCCAAATGTTAAAAAAGGTGTGTTTGGTTTGCTTTTTGCAAGAACTTTCACTGTTTAAGTCGTTTTAACATTTGTTAGGGCCAGTTGTACGAAAGTGGTTCAAACTTTGATCCCTGGTTCAGCAATTTTAGCTCACCGATTTCGGTGGATTAATTTAGGTCCAATGATGGTTCAAGGTTCAAGTATGTAAAAGTAGCCAAGTTATTAAATTTACATGCTTGAAACATCGTTGAACTTCGCAGTTAATCCACCGAAATCAGTGGGTTAAATTTTCTTATATTTGTCAGATTCTTACAGTTTTTTATTCACACTTCAGAACTAGAAATTAAAAATAATTTCAGAATTTACAATTTCACCCACAATAGCAATTACACACTGAACCTTAGAGGGCACTTGTTTATAATGTATATTAACTTTAAGGACACATTGTAACAGTGAAAAACTAATTTAGAGAAATTTATACCATACCTATAAACACAGTTTTGCTCTATTGACACCTAAATTGATTTGATGAGAAATAGAATAAAGTAAAAATGTAGTTTAATAGTGTGCCTTCCAACCAAATATTAAACGATCTGAACGGGTTCTTTTATGCAAAAAATATAATTTTAACATTTTTCTTATTAAATGTGTATTCAAATGTAATTATTCTTAGCAATCTTATATCACCATAAAAGCAAGTACATGGGACCCCCTCGTACAATTTATTTTGAAAATTCTTTCATCGAGAAACCCTTTTTAATACTTTTTTGCATATAACTATAACAGAGATTTTTTGCTCAACTTTTCTGTGAAGAATTTTCATAGTGCTAGCAAACAGAACTTTTATTCTGTCACATTCGAAATCTGTTAACGCCCGGAGCTTGAAGCTATATTCCGTTTTGCAAATTTTAGGGTCACGCTTAATGACGAATATTATCGTAAAGTCGATAAAAAGCCCATCAATGCCCGACCGACCCAACGCGAGATTGTGATTTGGTTTGTGTATGGCGTAGACAAAGTTTTTGGGTTAATTTGCCGAATTAATGTTTGAATTCCTTCGTGAATACACGCCATAGTCACATATTATCATATGCCTGTACCTGGATACGGATAGTTATATGTTATATCACGTACCGTTATTTGAAAACGAACCGGAGAAAATTACTCATAAGTCATAACATTAAAAAAGAAAAACAGAATACAGGAGTGCGTGCGTGGCTTGGCTGTTACTCCTAGGCGATAATGATTTTCTTATTTCCATATTAGATGGGAAAAGGTCAGAAGCAAAATTAATGTGCACATCCGAGTAGTTAGTTGGGAGACAGATTTAGTTTTATTTGTGTTTTTATTTTGTGTTATATGCAAAAAATTTACTGACTTCTCACATACACAAAATTTCCAATAAGCACCTATTTACAGATGTTCCGTTCCAAATAGTTCTAGGTTAGCCTGTTTTTTGAGCTAATTTGACTAGACTATTAATATAAAGATTAAATTAATTCTAAGAAAATTCTTGTGGTAATCCCACAACTTTTATTTTATTTCAAATATTTAATTAAAGTCTTCTTTACTTTTGTTGTATGTTGAGGGAGTAATAATAATATTTAAAATCTTCTCTTGAACTTATTTTATTTAAGTAATATATTTTCTCCACTTGGGCTTATTGCTTTAAATTCTCTCTTGGTAGAAGATACATGGAACCATCTGATTGTTGCTGCAGACTGAAGTTTGATGGTGAGCACGGGTTCCCATCAGCATCCCGCAGAAACTGTAAGAAAATTAAATATTTTAGGTATTTGAAAGAATTTTTTTGAGCAGAAAAATAACTTTATCCGAAACAGGTAGGTTAAACCAGTCATATTAAGGGTATTCATGCAACGTCGTAAGTTTACAAATTGTGTAAAATGATAAGTTTACGCAAAGTTTGCATGAACGACCTTTTTTATACATTTGATTGAATACTAGGTAATTCAATCAGAACAAGAGTCACAATGACGTTTGGATAATTTTGCGCAACAAAATCCTTTGATAAGTTTAACCAAATTGTGTAGATCATTTCCCATACAAAATTTGACAGTTAATTAACCAAAAGATAAACTTATCGAATTTGCAAACTTATCTAAGGTTTTACGAAGTTACATGAATACCCTTATTGTGTTTTTGTCATGCAAATTGCGGTGTAGTCTGATGTTTACGACTAAAATTTCATCAAAGTATGTACCTACTATATTGAAAGTAGGTATACCCCACAGTTCATAAATCTATGGTATTATATTGCTCAGGCTATCAAAATCGAAACTGTCGGAAATAAAAAAAATGGCTGTGAACGTGTGGAACTAAATACACGGAAGCACAACAACAAAATTAAATTGATATTGTCAGAAATAAAAAATGGCTGTGAACGTGTGGAACTAAATACACGCAAACACTAAAATTGTACGGTCATTCTGAAGTATGAACATCTTTCTTCGAAATTCTTTTTGAATCTTTCAAATAACTTTGAGAAATCATTAATAAGTTGTTAGCTTTAACACAGTACACATATTAAAAGTAATATCATCAGAGTTTTGACTTTTTTCAGTTCTGCGCATATATCAAAATTTGTTTCAAATGCCAATTTTTGTTAGTTGTGTTTACTTGTATTGACTTTCCTACGATCACAGCCTTTTTTCACTTCTGTCAATTTCAATTTTAATTTCTTGTTGTGTTTAGATACGTGTGCTTAAATCATCACGTTCATAGCCATTTTTTATTTCCGACATTTTCAATTTTGACAGCCTGCGCAGTATAATACCTTAGATTTGTTTACTGTGGTTAGCTACTACCTAGTTTTATAATATGCCAAATCCATAAGTTTCCAATGAGGATTTTTGAAAGAATAATAGGGATTGTTGCGGAAAAACATTTGAACTGAAATTATTTGAAAACTGTATCTCAATTGTACTGTGATGGTTTTGTGAAAAACCAACAGATTGCAAGTTAAATTCGTCTTGAAATTTTAGTCGCAATCCTCAGATTTAGATTCATCACCCTTGAAAACATAAATCTGGTAAGAAAATTAAAATTATCCCACAATTTGTAAGCTAACAAGGGTCCATTTATGACTGAAGATAACAACTGAATAATATTTTTTTCTCGTGGGTAGGTGCAAAACCTGCATAAGAGGACCGAAAACGCATGCTCATAGGTGTGTGAGATTAATATTACTCCAAAACCACCTCCACCTCCCAATTGCAACTAAGTTGCAACTTATCTAGCAATTTATTTTTAACGTAGTTAATTAATGCATTGCAGCTAACTTTCCGCAGAAAGTTTCTGGAAATTCCGCGATTTAAAAGCGGTTTTCCGTTCACCATACCAAGTCGGAAGGTTTTGTGCTTCGAAGACGACACGGCGCACAATGGTTTGGTTTTTATGGGAGAGCGGAAAAAAGTCTGTTTTATCTGAACGGTTCAACGAATTTAAATGAAATTTTGCAAACATGTTTATATTAGTCTTATACATGCTTGGTCAAAATTTGGTCAAGAAAAATTTATTAGAAAAAAAGTTCTTTCGTACTAAATTCGACTCGCCAACAATGTCAATATTCGTTGAATTAACGTGTTCTAATAGTCAATTTTTATGTTTTCATGCGAAACTTTTTATCTCATATCGAACCGTAGAAATGCCGAGATCCCTGTGAAGATCTTCGTTTCTTTTATACAATGGAGCATATACAAATGACCTTAGCAATTTATTTTCAAACGTTTGTAAGTTATTTAAGTTTGTATCGCAGGTAAAACCCTAGAATTTATAATGTCTTTAATTAGGAAGCGCTTAAAGAAAACAACTTAAAGAAAACAACTTGAGAGTTCCGCAGTTCGGCTTAGACTAAAATCATTTATTTTATAAAAGTTCTTAAAACTAACAAGAGCTTATGTACTAAGAATAAGAGATTGAGTGGAGTTTATATTATCTACATAGGTATATCTCATTCCCTCCCCCTTTAAAAAAATGCTATTAAAATAATTATCATAGAACAAAATAAATTCTTATTCAAAAATATAATTCATAACAACTTATTTCAAACTAATGATAAAGAAAAAAAATCAATTATTATTGTTAATCATAGTTTATAATAAATGATCTATAATTAAAAAAATTCGAGAAAGCCAACACATTTATTCATATTCAAAATAATAACTATTGGCAAATGACTTCATTGTATATACAAATTGTGAAAAATGTTTTGAATTTGCAATTTACTAAATATTGTAGGGATCAGTTTTAACAAAATTTTTCTTCAACTTTTTAGTTTTACTTCTTATCATATGTGATTTTCTACTATCCTCCCTATCATCACACTGACGTCTTTTATTAATATTTACATTTTGTACAATAGGACAAGACATAAATTTTACTTGTTTAATTCGTTTTCGTTTTAATTGATCGATATGTGCCTGTTAATGAATTCCATTGACAATAATTAAGTATCTAAAATTACTGAGTTTCTTAATTATTTTACCTGGTATCCATTTTATATTATTTGAAAAAACATTTCGATATACATATTACAGTTTCATCTATTTTAAATTTTTCGATTACCGGCTTGTGTGACTGTGTATTAGAAATTTGGTCTATACCCGTCGCTACTTCTTCCTTATTAACTAAATTATTATCTGGATGCTGGGGTAATATCAAATCAAGCAATGTTTTAGGTTTAAATGTAAACAACATATTTGCAGGGGATAACTTTGTAACGGTGCAAGGAGTATTTCTATAATTAATAAGAAAATTATTTAATTTTAAATTCCAAGGTAGGTGTCGCATTTTTGGATCTACTAACATCTTTCTAATGGAGCTCTTAAGTGTTTGAACGACTCGCTCCGCAATGCCGTTGGACTGCGGGTGGTAAGGCGGTGACTTTAAAACTTCAATCCCATTTGAAGAACAAAATAAAAGAAATTCTTTGGAATTAAACGGTGGTCCATTATCACTAACAATGCATTTTGGTAATCCAAATATACTAAAAACGGATCTTAGTCGCTCAATAACGCTTTTGGCTGTAGTACTGCTCATAGGAAATGCCTCTATCTATTTAGAGAATGTATCTACCAAAATTAAGATAGTCATTCTATCTACTGTACAAAAATCTATGTGGATTCTTTTAAATGGAAAACTCGCTAAAGGCCATCTACTCAATACACTCTTTTTAGAATTTTGTGTTACTTGGCACACCTCGCAATGCAATACAAACACTTCAACATCACTATCAATATTGGGCCACCACACATATGAGCGTGCTAAGGACTTCGCCCGTACTACACCAATATGTCCGTCATGTACCAGTTCTAATACTTTATTTACCAAACTCTTTGGTATAATGATTCGATCCCCATAGAAAAAACACTCTGATTCCGTGGCCAATGATTCTCTTTTCAAAAAATATGGTCTAATTTCTATCGAAACATGCTCTGGCCATCCGTTTAAAACATATTTGTACACCTCCATTAACACCTTATCCCTCTTTGTTTCCTGACGTACATCTTCTAGCTTCAGTGGAAAATCAGAAATGTATAAGGAATTAATATTGTCATCCTCAACCTCCGTGCCTGCCGAAAGCGGCAACCTCGATAATGCATCTGCATTCCCCATCTGCGAAGCTTTCCTGTACTTAATAGAGTACTTATACATTGATAACATAATGGCCCATCGTTGCAACCTATTTGCCGCCACTGAGGGAATATCTTTTTTCTCGCCAAAGATAGCTTGTAGAGGCTGATGGTCACTATAAATTGTAAAGCTATGTCTATATATATATTTATGAAATTTCTGAATAGCAAACACAATTGCCAACGCTTCCCTGTGTAATTGCGAGTAATTTCTCTCAGCCAAACTAAGTGTACTGGACACAAACATCACTGGTCGTTCTTCTCCATCGATTAAGTGAGATAAAACCGCACCTACTCCATACGGACTGGCATCCGCGGAAATAATTATCGGTTTCTTCGGATCGTAGGGCGTTAAAACGTCGATTGTTAACACCAAATCTTTACTTCTCTCAAACGCAATTTTATGATTCTCATTCCAATTCCATGGCTTGTTAATCGAAGTCAATTCATGCAAGACTGATAGTTCGCCAGATAAATTTGGAATACACTTGTTATAATAATTTATTATCCCTAGGTTTGAGTTTATTAACGGGTTCAGGAGCTTTCAAAACTGCCTCCAACTTGTTCGTACTTGGTTTAATGCCTATGGCACTAATTGTGTATCCTAAGTACTCAATTTCCTCCTTAAAAAACTCGCATTTGTTCAAGTTAACTTTAACATTGAATTCCAGAAGCCTATCTAATACCGACAACAAATTTCACATGCAATCATCTCTATCTTTACCACCTACCAGTCATCAAAATATATGTGAACCATCTCAAGGCCCTTTAAAATTTCACATACAATTCCCGAAAATATTTGAGGGGCTGTTTTCAATCCAAAAACAAGCCTTGTAAACTTAAAGAACTCAATATGTGTGTTTACTGTCATCAGTTCCGTGGATCGTTCTGACAATGGAACCTGCAAATATGCACCTGTCAGATCTAATTTGCAAAAGTAATTCCAACCAGCCAAACCTGCCAAAATATTATCAATTCTGGGAATCACAGTGTGCTCCATCTCTACAAATCTATTTATCGTTCTCTTACAATTAACGCACAGCCGGATTGTACCATCACCTTTATTCACGACCACTAACGGACTTGCCCACATACTCCTCTTAACTGGCACTAAGACACCTTCTTCACATAATCTTTCTATCTCTTGCTTAACCATATCTCTAAGTCCGAAAGGAACAGTGTATGCTTTGCAGAAAATAGGATAAGCATCATCTATAAGATCAATTTCTGCTTTATAATGTTTAACAATCGATTCATTACTTTTTGAAAAAATTAAAGCGTATTTATTTATAATACCTTCCGGAATCCCATTTAAGTTTTCAATTTTACATACCATTCCGCACTTTTCCAAAAAATATTGCCTCCAATTTGGATATATAAAATCTAACCAATTTCTTCCTAATAAAGCTTTAAGAACATTCTCACTTTTAATAATAATCAAATCAAGATCGTGCATCACTTTATTAATTTTCACCTGCACAGAAATTTTTCCAGCTACCACAACTTTATCCCCTGATAATAACTTTAAAGGTATATTTTCTTTCACCATTTGACAATGTTGAAAATATTTTAAATAATCCGATTCATGACATACAGTAACACAAGCTCCGGTATCGATTTCCTTTTTAAACATTTTACTTTCGACACATAACTCAATTGATAAAGGCCTTTTTGCACTGTATTCCATAGAATTTAAATAACGTATACCAAATGAATTTATTTCACATTCTTCTAAATTATTTACATTATGTGTTATTCTATTTTTCTTCTGAAAACAAAATCTAGCATAATGTCCTATTTTGCCACAATAAAAACATCTGACACCTTTCCTACTGCTGCTTCTATCCCGCGAGCTATGCACTGTCCTCTGCTGATGTTGCTGCCTGATCTGCCTTTGACCATGGAATTGTGGTGAATTTCTTCGCTCTGCCTGATGTGAAGAAGTAGATCTACTAGACCGGTTGTTGCTGTTGTTGTTGCTCCTTCGTTGATGATTCGCGATGTAATTTACGTTATAGCCTCTCATCATATCAATATTGTTGTTGCTCATTTCCATGCAAAGAGCGATTTCGGAAGCTTTCTCTAGCGTTTTTAGACCACTTTCATTCAAGAGTCTGTTTTGAATTTTTGAGTCATTTAGACCACATACAAATTGTATTATGAGCGCTCTGTCCAAAAAACTCTCAAATTCACACTCATTCGCCAACTGTTTCAATTCAACAATGTAGTCACTAATATTTTCACTTTGGTTCTGCTGTCTCTTAAAAAATCTAAAGCTTTCAACCAAACAATTCTTTTTGGGCGCGAAATGCAATTTTAGCTTTTCAATTAATTTGGCATAGGTAAAATTTGTTTCAAATTTCGGCGCAATTAAAGAAATTAGGATTTTATATAAATCAGGACCACCAAGGCTTGCAAGAAATGACACTTTTTCTCAATCAATTAAAACTTTATTTAACGAAAGTAAATAATCCAATCGTCGTGCATATAAATTGAAGTCTTCACCCAGTGTGAACGATTCAATTGAACCCATAAAAAGTTTAGCACTTTCCGACATTTTGTCACAAATTATTTATTATTTATAGTTCGATACGAATTATAAAAATAACTCCGTCCGATTTATTCCTTATCTAAGCAATTAAAACTTTTACTAATATACTTGCGCCGACCATTCGCTAACCAACTTTTTAATTTTCCTCGTCGCCACTGTAATGTCTTTAATTAGGAAGCGCTTGAAGAAAACAACTTAAAGAAAACAACTTGAGAGTTCCGCAGGTCGGCTTAGACTAAAATCATTTATTTTATAAAAGTTCTTAAAACTAACAAGAGCTTATGTACTAAGAATAAGAGAGTGAGAGGAGTTTATATTATCTACATAGGTATATCTCAGAGTTGTCTACCATAAGTCCAAACAGCTTTAAGTACCTGCCTGAATAAAATCAACTTATTTTTAACATTAAGATTTGAATATTTAATGAGTAGCCAGTACATATCTCTTAATTTAGTTTTTAATTCTTTGTATTTCTTTTTACGTGCGGCTTCCATTTTAATTTCGCTTCTAGAGTCATTCCCAGATAGTTTGCCTCATTGGCAAATGGAACACGAGCGGTGTAAGAAAAGACGGGTAATCTATTTATTTTTTTATACGTAAACCCCACGTCGACTAACTTTTGTTCATTGAGCTCTCTTCACCATGTTTTTGTCTACTCACTAGCATTATTGAGTGCATTTTGTAACTGAATTGTAGTTCGGTTACCTACTGATACGAGTAGTATTGCTGTATTATCAGCAAATGTGGATGCGGTGGCGTCTTCTGTTTGAGGTATATTGTGTGTAAGAAAAAGGTACATAACTGGACGACCTAATACTCTTGTTTGTGGTAGCCACTATTTCTTTGAAATTTGAATACTCATTTCTGTGTCTTACACGAGTCTGTTTTCTAAATATTCGTTTAAATCGTCAGGCAGAACTTTGTCGTAATCTAAATTTGAGGCCTTCGTGTCACACCTTGTCGAATGCTTGTAACACATCCAAAAAGACCGTCGAATAAATTTTCTTATCTTCAAAGCTTTCTCGATTACATCTTTAATTCTGTGTTCTTGATAATTTGTCGAATGCTTCCTACAAATGCGAACTGATATTCAGGTATAAGCCGTTTTTGCTTTTGCTTTCCCTATGGGCGCAAAAGTAATATTCTCGCATAAGCTTTTGATGTTTAAGTAAGAAGAAAAATGGGCCCGTAAGAATTCTTTTTGTGTTATTGATTCCATTGAGTGCTTGCCCTTCAATAGGTTTAAACAATTCTTCCAGGTAATCGGCGAATACTGCCGCTTTCTTTGGGTCACTTTTACCCCATTTTTGATGCCTTTTTTTTATAATCAGAGGTACTGGAAGCTTTGATTTTGCGTTGTTTTTACTGCTTTTCAAAGTGAGTAGTTGGTTTTTTTCGCCGCTGTCAAGCTTTGCTTGTAATTTTCAACTTCAAGGTATCTGAAATCTAATATCGCCGTTTTTACATATTACTCAAGCGCGATTTAAATGAGCTTTGTGTTGAGGAGCACGGGTTTGCTGTCATTTCTTACCTGCTTTTCGTTTCTCTTTCACTAAATCATCGATATCCGTGTTAGCCTTCACCATTACCCTTTGATAAGGTGTGTTATCCCATGCAGCCTTTTGTATCATATATTAAAAAAGGTATCTACTGCGCCTTCAAGCTTGAGAGGCGTTTTGCTATGATACTCTTAGTTCAACGTTGTCCCCGACAGTGGCGATTCCTCTCAGTTGGTTAGGTTAGCTGCGCCAACGCTAAGATTTTGGCTTTAAAACGTACTACAAGTTGATTGGTTTCATAATACCCTTTTAAACAAAATAACCATCATAGAACCAGCAAAACCTTTTTATATCGAGCCATTCATTGCAACCCGTACATGCTATATTAATACAAACAAAGAAGAAGAAGTAAGGAAACTGGAATATCCTAAAAAAAGTGAAGCATTTTTCAAAATAGTGTGAGTTACACAAATGCATTGACACAGGGTCACAGTCCAGTTAATCGGCTGAATACTGGGGCGCCCACAGAAGGCAATATTTGGAAAAGAAAAATGATCAATGAGATGCTTCAGTCATTTTCCCGAGCTATAGGAAAGTGTATAAAGGTTTTAAACCATTAAAATTGTGAAAAAGCTTGTTAAATATAGTGAATACTTTACAATACTTTATTTAAAACAAAATATACCAAATAACATGTGCCGCTGCATAAAATCTTGTAAAACGCCTGAAATACTGTGCATAAAGTTTTTAGTTCACTGGCAAGTTTTTTCTCATATTCTACTACATAAAATAATGTAGTGATTTTTTTTTATCGTAGCGCACTTTTAAACTGACAAACATTACCGGACGAAGATACAAAACTAACATGATAGGTAGGGGCAGCAGCAGAAAGGTCTTTAGCAATATTTTATTTAAAGTGTTAAAAAATAACACTCTACAACGGCTGCTAAACGAATTTAAACGCCTTGCCTGGCTATTACCAACAAAAACTAGTTCGACCCTGCAAAAGAATTTCTCATTTGACAGATGAGATGTCTCAACGAAATCACTGAATTGAAGTATATTCATTCATAGAAAAAGGAGTAAAGGAGTGAGTGAAGCAGCGAGAATTAAAAAAAAAAAAAAACAAATTGAGATTCATCTGTCATTTTGCCGAACCAAAGCGAAGTTTTTTGAGATTGCAAATAGTTAAACAAGTGAAAAAAGTTTATTAAACTAAATAAAAAAGTTATATCAAGGATAATTGGGTGAATACTTTCAATAATTTAGTAAACAAAATATGAAATAACATGCGGTGCTGCGTTAAATCCTGTAAAAACACTTATATTAAGGAGTGTACAAATATTTCAATTCACAAGCAAGTTTTGTCTGATATTTCGACATAAAGTAAGGTAAAGTAATGTTATTTTGGTAAATAAACTATCGTAGAATACTTTAACATTGATATTTAAATTGATTGAAACTAAAAATATACTTCAATTCAGTGATTTCGTTGAGACTCATCTGTCAAATGAGAAATTCTTTTACAGGGTTGAACTTGTTTTTGTTGGTGATAGCAAGGCACTTAAATTCGTATAGTGGCAGAGTGCAGAGTCATTTCTTAACGCTTTAAAAAAATATTGTTAAAGATCCCACTGCTGTTGCCCCTACCTATCATCCGGTGCAAATGTGCAGGGCGCTGAACCCAATGGGCGCCTGGCGACATTAAAAAATTCACTTAATCAATGAGTAAATTATTTATTTTTATATTATTCAGCCTTATCGTAAGTTTCACATGGAAAATTTTTCACCCGAAAAATGTTTGTTCCCGCGGAATTTTAGAAGCTATTGTGAGTTTTGCTTGAACTTCTCTTGGCTTAAATAATCAAAAAAACTTGCAGAAAGGTCAAATAAGTGACAATTTTAGCTCATTACAAAACATATCCGAAAAAAATTATAACAAGAAAGGGGAATTGTTTTTTGTGTGAAACTCACAATAGGCGAAAAGCTAAATGTAATTTTTTTACATGGAATGTTGTTCACTTGAAACTCACAATAAGCCTGATTATGTTTTTGAATAATTTGTTAGATACTTTTAACTTTAAAACTTTTCTTACAGTTCAAATATTTTTGTGATACTCGTATGTTTTTTGATTTTAGTTTACAACTATTTTTATAGCCTTTAGCTGTACTATTATTTTTGTGATATAATAGGCCTGTTCCTTAACTTTGAATTTTTGTGTTTTTGTACGCATTTTAGTCCAGAGTTCTATCTAAATTCATATAAAAGAAATGTTTTGACACATGTTTGGACTAAAAATCACAGACATTTAAAGTAAAGCAACACATATAATATTCGATTTCCTAGGTTTTAGTAAAAACTATTTATTTTGTGTTTATCGTTTAAAAAACTCAATGCAAAGTCGACCCCTAGGGTAATGAGGAAATGACTTGCTTATGTGTATCGGGCCGGCCCTGAAGAAGAATCTAAAAAATATCTTTGGAAAAAAGATGTTTTTTTGGGAGGGCGGGTTAATAGTGGGATTATTACCATAAAAACAACTTTAAAAAAATGGTGCCACCATGAAACTTGGTAAAAATACTTTGTGAACTAACAGGATGAAGAATCAAAAGAGTATACAAATATTTTGCATAGAACGGTGTTTTTTTTTGAAGCAATTGGAAAGTGTGGTGTTAATATTCGAAATTCTTTGAAAAGGATGGTAGCCTCAAGAAACGTAGTAAAAATATTTCTTTTACTACGAGACTGAACAGTAAAAGAAATTTAGAAAAATATCAACGGTGTTTTCGTGGGTTTGAGTAAAGGCGGTGTTACTTGTTTTTGCAAACAATATTTGTTTTTGAAAAAAGTATTATACTTTTTTGCACCCACACCGAAAAAAAATTTTATCGCCCAACATTAAAAATATCACAATTGATATGCCAATCATATCATTTTGACATTTATGTAATGTTTATTTAACAGTTCAAATTATCAAAATAATATTAAAATATCAATACCAATTTGATAATTTTAATGTAGTATTTACAAATAAAACTTCAAATTAATATGATTTCTTAACATAACAAAATGTTAATTTAACATTTTAAATGTTAAATTGATATTTTTAAATATCAAATTTATATGAGAAAATTGATATTTTTTAATGTTGTTTTAGCATTATAAAAATCAAATTGATATTTTGTAATTAGTATTTATTATTATCAATTTAACATTTTACTTCTTGCTTCTAGGCTGTGCCAGCGTTCTGTATTTCTCGCATCGAAAAAATTGGCCGAGAAACGTTGACAAATGGAGAAAACCCATGTATTTTGTTTCAATTTTCATCATTTCTGGAACGATTTTATCAATACGAGAGTTACAGAACCTTTGCAAAGCTTAGAAGGCAAAAAGTAAAATATTTATTGATAATAATAAATACAAATTACAAAATATCAATTTGATATTTATAATGTTAAAACAACATTAAAAAATATCAATTTTCTGACATAAATTTGATATTTCAAAATTTCAATTTAACATTTAAAATGTTCAATTCACATTTTGTTGTATTAAGAAATCATATCATTACGAACAAAATTTCATTCAACATCCAAATTTATTTTGTTCTCAATAACAATAACACCAAAACTAGACACACAATATTAAATTATATTTTATAGATCAATCAAAATTTATCTACAAATGTATGCATGTACAGCTTTTATTAAATCGAAAACATTTGGACACTTACTATTTTTTATTATAGATATAATTTTAATTTATTTTTGGTTTTACTCCTCACTATAATGTATAACAAACTGCACTAAAGGTTATACCAGAGGTACTTACGCTACAACTACATTGGTTGGGTCCGTTCAACCAACAGAAATTGACATTTTAAAATATTTAACATCTTGTGCATCAAGTTGATATTATTAAATCTTCAATCAAATAATTGCATTATCTAAATGATCGTGAAATTAAAAATTTCATTTTGATATTATGAACTGATATGAAGATGTAAAAAGAAATTTCAATTTTTTAACATTATATTATGTAATTAACCTTAAAAATGTTGAGGTGATTATTTAAGTATCAAAAATAGGCGAGTTCGAGTCAATTTTTGATAAATTGATATGATATGTGATTTGAAATGAATAAAATATCAAAACGATATGCGTTTTTTTTTCTCAGACATTATAAGATATTTTTATACTCTTCTGATTCTTCATTTTCATAGTTCGGAACACATTTCTACCATGTTTCATGGTGGTACCATTTTTGTTATAGATTGTATGGTAATAATCTTACTAATAAACCGAAAAAACCACTTATTTACCAGATATTTTTTTATTGTTCTAATTATTGTTTTTTACGACAAACGAACCATTGAAGTCAAGTTTCATTATTTTCAATTGGTTTTTGGTAATATTTAACTTTTGTACTGAAAACACAGTCATGCTAACATACAAATAACAATAACTTTTTTTTCCGAGTGAAATGGGCCCTGTTAATTACGAAGGTGGAGCTCCAGCTCATCTTCGATTCATTAAAGAAGAAGAAGTCAGCAGGAGTCGATGGCATATCCAACGTTGTACTTCGACATTTACCTCAAGAAGCAGTAGACATTTATACCACTCTATTTAACAACGCTCTGAATAATGGTGCATCCTCTCCCGAAAAAGGGAAAGGACAACTCCAATCCGGTGAAGCTCCGGTCGATAAGTCTTCTTCCGAGTATCAGCAAGGTATTCGAAAAAGTTATCAATAGAGCTCTGTCTAAGTGGGCAGAGGACAATAATATCATACCGGACAATCAGTTCGGTTTTAAGGCGGGACATGACACCATTCATGCCACGTCGAAACTCGTTTCTGATGTCCAATGGAACAAATCAAAGAAGCAGTGTACGGGTGCCTGTCTGGTTGGTTTGGAGAAGGCCTTCGACACCGTATGGTTAGAGGGTCTTTATCTAAAGCTGACCAGATTTGGCATTAGTAAACCACTATTATATATGCTTTATGATATGCTCAATGGCAGAAAGTTTGTTGTCAAAAGTTGCAATGTAACCTCTGCCACAACCTTTAATATTAAAAATGATCTTCAGCAGGGAGCGGTCAACTCGCCGATTCTATTCAGCATTTACACCAGCGATCTGATAAGTAGTCTAACTCAGGCAATTGCGTATGCCGACGATCTAATTGCGTACAGAACAGCTCCAAAAGTCGAGGTCATCAGGATTCTTTTGCAGCGTGACTTCGAGAAGATTCAGCGATATTGCGATGACTGGAAGTTGAAAATCAACTTTCAGAAATCAGAAACTATCTTGTTTAGGACTCCGTTGCGTGGAGCCACAAGGGATACGAGAAAGAACTGGCACAAGCTGGTGATCGTAGGGCCAAATGGACATCCACTGGCGAGTAAAAGTGTAGTAAAGTACCTTGGCATCTGGATGGATCAGTATTTGTATTTCGACAGACATATAAATGCTGCTCTGGCCAGGGCTAGGGGAGCCTTTACCCTGACGAAAAGGTTGTTTTATAGCAGCCGGCTTGATAGCAGGGTGAAGGTGATTTGCTACATGGCCCTTATCCGGCCGATGATTGCCTATGGATGCCCGGTTTGGTTCAACGTTGCCCCATCTCAAATGGAAAAGATTGAGAGGCAGTGTCTTCGACGCTGGCTTGGATTGCACAGAACACCAGAGTCGGAGTACAAACATTACTATTCCAACCTGGTTCTATACAGCGGTGCCAACATAAACAGGATAGATAATTTCTTGCTGAAGCTTATTCGAGGTCACATTGCAAGAGCGATGTCCTCGTCTAACAGCTTAATTTTCAGGGCTTATTACCCCAACAACGAATACTACGAGAGTGTGCGTCTAAGCGGCTTCATTCCGCCCGATGCATTCCTCCACCTAGACAGACGAGGGTTGATCCAGGATAGAGCGGCGGTTCCGCTAATCTACCACGTCGGCCGTAGAACTGTAGATCGGCGGCTCCTGTACAGTCGGGACGTCCTCGCACAAGACGGAGCTAAGCACCTTCGGTTCAGTAGGACTGTGTCCGAACGGGACCGAAGAGATAGGGTAAAGCAGGATAACCAGTTCTGGTGGTTGAAAAACGAAGATGAAGTTCCTTCAGATATTTAAAAGTTGACCTTGCTATTTTCTTTTGTATGGCCGACTTGCATAGGTTTAGGTAGTTAGTTTTAAGTAGGGACAGTCAAGGTGGCACAAAAAAAAAATAACAAAAAAAAAAAAAAATATAAAATCCACAAAAATACAAAAAAAAAATTATAAAACCGGGAAATGCTTGCTGTGGCTGTTCTAGTGTGTAAGTAGTCTGTAAGTAGCTTATAAGTATGTTGTAATCAGTTTATAATTAGTTGTAAATAGTTTTAAATAGCTTTAAGTAGTTTTAATTAGTTTTAATTAGCTTTAATTTAGTTTTATGTAGTTTGTAAGTTTTATATAAAACCAAAAAAAAAAATAAAGACATAGATACCGAGTTTTTTGTAAATTCTTCTCGGTAAAAAATAAAACCGACCTGGATTTAATATTAAGATAGTTCTTAGGCCAAAAGGCATTAGCATTAAGTTATTATAGTTTAACTTAGAGCGCCCGACTGGGGCCAGTAAGTTAGTTTTAAGATATTGATAAGTAGGCTAGTTTTTATGAATTTTTGTCTAGCTTTAAGATAGTTTTAAGGAAATTGAAAATAAAAATTAATTTGAAAAACAAAAAAAATAACTTTTTTCTTGGTGGGCGTATTGACTTGATTTATTATTATATTATTAAATTTGGAAAAAATATGATGGCAACCCTTAAACTGCGAAAAAATTGAAATTTCTCTGTTATTCTTTACTTTTATGGTTAAATCTTAAGATCAGCTTAGTTTGAGCGGCCATATCTCGGTCGATTTTTATCCAAGACTTTCTCTGGATATGTCTTTCTTCTTTCTTCCATTTGGAGCAATGCCTATACCTATCTTTTCAAGCAAAAAATGTATAGGCAAATAAGTAAAAAAAAATTTTTCACTTTTTTTGCAATAATCTTTTTTAAATTCAGGCAATTTAAAAATTAAAAAAAAAAATTGTAATGATCCATTTCGATGATAAATTTTACTGTCTACAAAAAAGATTTTCAACATTATTTTGAAATTTTGCTTCGTTTTCGAGTTATATGCAAAAAACTGAAAAGGGTGCTTTTGTAGCCCCCCCTCCTCTAAAATGCACCATCTAATTTAATAGCACTCCACGGTTTTCTCATGTCCAATAACTCAATTTTTGATATTTACAATAAAAAACCATAAAAGTTTTAATACATTTTTCATTTCTATAGCTGGATTGACGTTTCTCCTTTCAAAGTGAATATTAAATTTGCTTTAGAGCTCTTAGAAAAAGTTTTAAATAAGTTAGTAAAAGTGCTGAAAAAATCAACTAATCCCGTCAAAAAGTTTTCTGGGCTGCTGTGCTTTCAATAAGAATAAAAACCTACGTAAGTTCTAGCTTTTAAGCATTGCAGAACCCAAATTACTTTTAGCTCAAAGCTAACCTCTCTAAACGAGCAAAAGAGTTTTTCTTGAAACCTCCCCCGACCAACTCAGTGAGGAATAACGACAAACCTCTTTAGCAGAAGATTCCTTTAAATTTGCAATGGACACCTCAATACTTACCAATGAAGCCTTGATACAAATATTGCGTGACAACAATAAAGAACTCTATCGGGAACTTCCTTCAAAGGTCGATTTTCAAGCGCTTCACACAGAGTTAGCCGGCTTAAAAATAAAATGCAACAGCATATCTACCAAAGTTATGGAATTGGAAAGGCGAAACAACTTGTTGGAAGATTAGATGGACAGGTTATTGCAGAAAAACTTGGAGTCAAATGTTGTAGTGCACTTGCCCGCAGAAGCGAATGCGGATATGAACGAAAAGGCAAAGTCGGTGTGCGCTGACCTGCTTGGCACAACCGATGGATCTGAAATTGAGCCTGCGTACCCGATAACAACTAGAGACATACGAACTGCAATGATTATTGTCAAAATGAAAACACGTAACGCCGCCTGGGCAGTTCTGCGAAACACAAGACACTTGAAGGGTACACAAGTCCATATTCACAAGGACCTGCCATACAACGTTAGCCGAAGAAAAGGCAACCTTCTTCCAATTTCCAGGTTCCTCCGCGAGAAGTTTCCTCCGGTCAAATTGCAGCAAAAGGACGATAAGCTTTTCATTTCAAATAAACTTTTTACTTGGGATTTGGTTTATGGTTTGAAATGCGGCCTAAGTGATCCTATGGACGTTTTGTGATCGATTTTTGGTGATCATCATATTTTATTTTCTTTAATTGAAATGTTTATGAATGAAGTAAAACGAGTAAGCAGCGTAAACAGTGTCAAAAATAAAACGTCAAACGATATGCAGCCCGAAGTTGGTAGAGTTTCATCTGAACAAATGACGGAAGCCGCTGTATATAATATGGGTGCACACACAAGTTCGAGTTCTACAAATAATACAGGAACGCGTTTACACTCTACGAAATAATGCAATTTTGTCTACCAGAAACAAAATATAAATTTCAGAATATTAGGGTTCATCGTATCAGGTCTCAGAAATAATTTTTTTGTAATGAATTTCTTTAATTATATTAAAAGTTTTGATATATTTTTACTATTTGAAACACATGTATTAGAAAATGAAAAAGAAAAATTTCCAGCTGTGAAAACAAATTCTAGTGGAAGAGGAAGTGGTGGTGAACTAGATGGTTATCGCAAGTGTCTGGAAGGAATTGATATACATTTTAAACAAGCAGAGGAAATGAATGTTTTGGAGGTGAACATCAATAGCTGTGTACTCTACATCATGCCAGTTTACTTAAATTGTAACCATTGGAAAAGAGATAACGATAAACTTAGCGACGCAATTCTTTATTTAGGGTCAATATATTTATTACTTGTTGGCGATTTCAACGCAAGAATTGTCCTGTCACAAAATATTAGTGGATATGCGTCCGATATTTTTTATTCAACCCGGAAGACAAAAGATGAGGTTTGTGATAGAAAAGGCGAAAAGATATTGGAGATAGCTGACGCGTTAGATGCAAGAGTATTAAATGGAAGCTGTGGGGGAGATTTAAACGGAGAATATACTTTTATGCCAGGAACGGCGTGTTCAGTCATCGACTATTGTTTTGTGTCTGCTTGGAACTCGATATTGAATGAATTTAAGATAGGTGCAGAAACTTTTTCGGACCATATGCCCCTAGAGATTTTGTTCACAGTCTCTGCAGCTGCACCTGAAGAAACTCTCAACACAAAGCGGCTGGAACTTCTTCCAAAGCTTATTTGGAAAAATAGATTTCAATCTTTGTATAAAAATAATTTAAATAATGAACTTGCTATATAGCACGCAGAAAACATACCACTGTACATGGAGAACCTTATGAAAATTATAAAAAACTCTGTTCCAGTAAACACATATCAGAGGCAAGACGATTGTTTTAAACAGAAATGGCTCGATGCGGAGTGCCTTAAGGCAAGGAAGAAATCATTTTTACTTCTACGACTCACCACTGTTTTCAAGAATATGTATGCAGCAGCCAATAAGAATTTAAAGCAGCTCTGCTTTGTTAAAAGGAAGAATATGAACAGCAAAACCTAGAGCATTTAAACACCACAAGGTCCTTGGCGGAATTCTGGAAGGCAGTCAAAACTATTAATGTTGGAATCAATAAGATTGGATCATCCATGCAAGCGTCTGAACCTCGTGAATACTTTGAAAATTTGCTCAACACTCCACAATTTGCACCGCTTCCCCATTATGCAGCCCCATTTTTATGGATGAACTACTTGATTCGTCGTATCCATCTTTTGAAGTGATGATGGTAATTGAAAAGGCTAAAGCAGGAAAAGCTCCAGGATACGACCAAATACCAGTAGAGTTCTATAAAAATTGTTCAACGGAATTTTAACCTGCATTGACTGAGGAATTTAATAGGATATTTGAGACTGCAGCTGTTCCAGATAGCTTTAAAAGAGCAATAATATATCCACTACATAAAAAAGGTGATTACAGCAATCCAGAAAACTATCGGGGTATTTCTTTCTTGAACTCATCGGTTAAGTTATTTAGTACTCTGGTTTTTTAATACAGGGTGGCGCTCGAATCGTGCTACAAAAATAAAACGTAATAACTTTTTTTCTGTGTGAGTAATCGGATTATTTTTTTTTATTTTGTAGGTTACTATTTAGACTTATAAAAATGGATGCTTGGGATACGGAGAAAAGAATTTGGATAGTGCAACGGTACCATGCTTTACAGTCCGTCATTTCCGTCCAAAGGGAATTTAGGCGGGAGTTTGGCGGTAGTCCCCCGAGTAGATGGACCATTATGAGGTTTGTAAACATGTTTACCGAATCTGGAAGAATCGCACGAAGGCCGTACCATCGAGATGCCAATGTTCGGATTCAGGATACAATCGCAGCAGTAGCATCTGCAATACAGGCCAATCCGAGCGTTTCGACCCGAAACTTATCGGGGCAAATTGGAGTTAGTAGACGGTCATTACAACGGATACTTCATGACGATTTAAACTTGTTTCCGTACAAAGTCCAAACTACTAGCAAGTTAAACCCTCAGGATTTGCCTGTTCGCCTGGAATTTTGCCAAAAAATGATATCAATGGCCGAAGAAGACAACACATTGATCAATTGTTTGTTCACGTCTGATGAGGCCCATTTTGATCTTACGGCAATGTAAACAAGCAAAATTGCCGTATATGGAATGAGTCTAATCCAGAAATGCTCCATGAGACGGAACTGCACCCAGAACGAGTCACTGTGTGGTGCGCAGTTTCATCAAGGTGTATTGTCGGGCCGTACTTCTTTGAAGAAAACGGTGTAACCGTTACTGTCAATGGGGACCGTTATTTTAAGATGTTGAAGCAGTTTTTTTAGCCTGAACTGCGCCGAAGACGTATATCATTCAACAGCGTTTGGTTTCAGCAAGATGGAGCAACTGCACATATAGCCAGACCAGTTATGGCGGAGCTAAACAAAAAATTCGCAAACAAATTAATTTCTAGGAACTCCACTCTTCGCTGGCCCCCAAGGGCACCTGACTTGACTGCACCAGACTTCTTTTTATGGGGTTATGTCAAGCAAGAGGCGTATAAAACGAAGCCCAGGAATTTAACTGAATTAAAGCAGTCCATAACGACAGTAATTGAGGCGATCCCAACTTCAACTCTTCAGGCCGCAATGAATAATTTTTTGATCAGGTGCCGCATATGCGTGGGAGAGCGTGGAGGTCATTTGCGGTCTATAATCTTTAAAAACAACTAACTATTTAAAATAAAATTTAATTTTCTAACCAATAAAAAAAAAAAAAAAATGAAATACATCGATTAAAAAAAAAGTTATTTGAATTTCTTATTGTAGCACAATTGGTGCGCCACCCTGTAGATTAACTCAGTGGGTTGAAAGGATAGGAGTACTCAATGAGTTTCAAGCTGGTTTTAGGAAAAACCACTCAACTTTAGATCAGATATTCACCTTGGTTAACATTGCGGATAGTTTTAAAAGGAAAAGCAACAAGCTTTATGCTTTCTTCGAAGATTTTCCTGCCGCTTTTGATTCTATTGCTCGTGAAGCACTTTTTTACAAGCTCTATATGATGATATGATGGAAATCTCAAGTAAAATTGTGTCTGTTTTGAAAGCGATGTATGAAAACAATGTTTCTTATGTATGGGATGGTGAATCTATTTCTGAAGATTTCTCAACGAAAATGGGTGTAAGGCAAGGAGGTTTGTTGAGCACCCTACTTTTTATTTTATTTATAAACGATATCATCTATGCAGTCAGAGGAGGAATAGAGCTTGCGCAAATGCAGCTACCGGGTCTAATATTTGCCGATGACATTGTTTTTCTGGCGGATTCTGTAGAAGGGGTGCAGCGAATGATTAATCGGCTTGCAAACTACTGCGACCTTTGGAGTCTCACAGTCAACCTCGAAAATCGAAAATGATGATCTTCAGAGATGGTGGAGGAAGATATTCTCGGAATTGAAAGTGGATTTTCAAGGGGCAGAATCTTTCTATTGTGCGTGAATACAAGTATCTGGGTGTATTGATATCCTCAAACTTCAACATGAAGAAACACTTCGAGTTGAAGTTAGCTGAGGTGAAAAGAGCTATTTCATCCGTTTGGAAACGTTGCGTAAATAGTAAATATATTGAATATAGTGCAAAGATTAAACTGTTTCGTGCAACCGCAGTCTCAATATTGCTGTACGGTGCGCAAGTTTGGAGACATTCACAATTCGATGAGGTGGAAAAGTTCTTGAGATACTTTCTTAAACGCTTTTTTCGATTACCGTCATGTACGCCTAATTATATGCTCCATTTGGAGACCACAGTACAGCCGTTGTTTTTAGACGCTCTTAAATTACATTTTTACTACGTATTGAAAGTTCTAGAAATGAAAGATGGAAGACTTCCAAAAATGGTGCCCAAGAGTCTTATATCAAGAAAAGAAAGCCTAGTCAAAAGGTTAGAAGAGTTGGGAGCTAAATTTGGAGAAACTATGCGGATTCAAGTGGAAATGAGCTCGGGTGACCTAAAGAGCTTTTTTCAGAAGGTATTAGAGGGAATAAGTCGTTTTATGTATGATAAGTGTATAATGGAAGCACAATCTACACAGCATAGAATGATTTATAGCCAGTTAAATTTTAATCTTCAAGAAAATACATACTTCTTTAATCGATGCCCACATAAAATAATAAACATAATATTTAAACTAAGAGGTGAAATAATCAAATCAAACTATATTCCCCATCGACCAGATCTTCTAAATATGTGTGATCTTTGTTGTCCTATAGAAAGGGTGGATATTTATCACTTCCTTGGCAGATGCCCGATTTTAAGAGAATTTCGGGTGAGATACTTCGGGAAAACTTCGATGAATATAAACGAAGTCCTGCGCATCCTTAATGGTGAATTTGGCACTTAGTTATAGAACCCGAATAATTGAAGGTGACTTTAAGGAAATTTAAATTGAAATACCTAAAATACAAAGCTTTAATATGTCAATCTGGTAGTCGGCCTTTGGCCAAACCATATGAATCTAAGTTGAAACCAATTACATTTTTATTATTATAATAAAATAAAGAAAATGTTTCTAGTGAAGTGTTTAGGAACAGCAATGCCTCTTTTTGTAGAGATGGGATAGTCAATGAAAGTTTTTGAGTGATAGTCTTTTCTTTAATTCTATTTCATCTAATGAACTCTCTAGCATTAAATTATTAAAAAAAACTCTAGTTCTATTACCAATGACAATTGCCCCAGCTAAATATTTAAAAAAAAATTGCTTACAACATTGTTGACGTCCTTGCTCATATTTTCAATAAAAGTGTTTATGGAGGTGTCTTTCCAAGCGCGAACATGTTCATTTGTATATTTGTTTAAATAAAGTACTGCAAAGTATTCACTTTATTGGTATTTATTTAACTTTTTAGTTAGTATAACAAGCCTATTCAATATTTGAATGATTTAAAACCTATAGCTCGGAAAAATGACAGAAGCATTTCATTGATTATTTTTCTTTTCTAGATCTTGCTTTCTTTGGGCGCCCCAGTATTTATCCGGGTAACTGGACTGCGACCCAGTGTCAATGCATTTGTATTGGTGTAACTCACACAATTTTGAAAAATGCTTCACTTTTTCCAAGATATTGTAGTTCCTTTACTTCTTCTTCTTTGAGTATATTTTTATATTCAATCAACTTGCTTTTTTTAAAGTATATTAATATAAATGTTAAGGTATTTTACGGATATTTATTAACCAAAATAACATCACTTTACCTTACTTTATGTGGAATTATCAGACAAAACTTGCTTTTGAGTTTTACTATTATCGGGATTGGATCTGGATTAACTTTTACACATAATACAAAAAAAAACAAAATAATGGGAAATTTTCAAAAAATGTTTTTGTAGTACGTGTTGAATGATAATCCAGATCCAGATCCCGATTTTAATAAAACACGGCCAATATATGTTTCATATTTTCTTTATAAATTATTGAAAGTATTTACTAAACTAACCTTTATATAACTTTTTTATTTAATTTGATAAACTTTTTACACTTGTCTAACTATTCGCAATCTCAATAAAATATCTTTCGTTCTACTCAACCGACCTTCAAGATTAAGGTCTTAAAATAAAGCCACCATGATATGCTACATTGTGTAAGAAAATCGAAGAAATGGGGTAAATATGTGTATACTAAGAACGTGAATAAGTGCCCCCTCAATTTGTTTTGCAGCATTCAAAATTCAGAAATTGATGACCAATTTTACAATTTGAATACACACAAAATGCTCATTTATTGCTTAGCTCTTCGTCTAAAATTATGTTATACAATGTTTTAACATCAAACCTATTATTTTTTTAAATGATTTTTTGCAAATAACATGTATTTTAATTAAAAAAAACCTAGCGACACACCTTCACGTTCACAGGCGCGGATCCAGGATTTCGTTCAGGGGGAAGGGGCAATTTTAGTGTATTTTTGGTCACACTAGTGCAAAATTGCTTACAGAGTTTCCATTATGTTGATAAGATCTACAGACAATTGGAGTACTTTTCATACTACTGAAAATTTGAAGAACCCATTAACCTTTTTTATATCTGCATAGTGCCTCAAGAAGCGGGTACTTTGGAACTTGTGTTAGTAACAGTAAACATTATGTTCTTAATATGCTTATATTTTTTAATAATTACATAAATATGAAATATGAATAACAGGGTGTATTAACAGCGTTTTTGAATTCCATCTAGATCTTCGTAGCACCACCTAGAATTTCGGAAAGAATAATAGCACATCTGAATCAAAAATGCATTTGCAGAATATTCTCTGAAAAAGTCTTCTATACAAAAAAGCAAACAGAAGTTTTACTGCAATCGCTCTGTGTTCGACAATGCAGTTTGCTAGAGTCACATGTTTGAAAATATCATCTACATTCCAATTTCACCGCACCGTAAGAGAAACAGAGGCGACAAAAAAATTAACATAAAACCAAGTAAATGGACGAAAACCTGTTGTTTCTAAAATATTCGATGAAGTAAATTTTGTTTGATGAATAGTACGGAAGTTCCTAAAACTCATCCATGAAAGGGAAAAAAATCTTCACGAATACAGTAGATGCTCGATTTAGTGAATCTCAAAATAGTTAACTATCCGCAGTAGTAAACACGCGAATTTTTTTATAAAATGGGATTTTTTTATAAAAATAACTCGCAAGCGTTTAACATTACTTGAGAACACTGGGGAATTGTTTTGGTTTTTCTTAACTTATAGATATAAAATCCATTCACATCGAACAAAATTTGCATTTCGGATCAAATTCATCTTAAGAACGCCTTTAAAAATTTCCGCTTAAGAAAGTGAACAATTTCAAAGGAAAGAACACTGAATAGGCCTGGTTTTTATTACTTCACTATTACGAACTCTACTGTCTTACCATCAGAAACGTATGTTATGGCTGAAAAAGATGTTCAACATAGTTGCATACTGAACCGCACTCAAAATACATAAGCGAGTTAAAAGATGGGGACAAGCTCTATAGTGTTAAACTCGCAAGTGGACACATTCATGAAATTAGCTCACCAGAGCGGAAGACATCCGAAAGGTACTCTTGAGAGTTTTCTAATTTAATTATTAATAATTTTTATACAAAAAAGTAGTTTGTCATTTTCAATTTATTTAAATATCTTAATCTTGTTCATCTCAGCATTTTAAACAAAGTTAGAATTCTTAAAACTAATTAAATTGACCTTGTTTTTGAAATGTAAATAAGTGCCATTGCTGCCTTCTGCGTAACATTTAACTATAAGAAAACACTTGCATAGAGGAGGGTTGGGGCATTAACTTTTTTGAGCATTGTTTTTAGAAACTGTGTCAATTTTCATTCACATTTGCATTTTGAAAAGGGAAATCAGATCGATGTGGGACTCAATCTGCGCTCTAGTATGAATTTACTTGACTAATTAAAGACCTTAAATTTGAATATTGGACGTTATAAAACCAACGTTATAAGCTTTACAATCGCTCGATTTAAAGGCTATTTTTGCATATCGGAATTTTTCTCCACTTCACATCTGGGAGAGGCGAGATAAAACGTTTTTTTAGTATCTTTAAATTATTTTGTGAAATGAAAAATCAGGAAAATAAAAACGTATTGTCTTCTTATCACTGACAAGAAAAAATTTTACAAACGTAGAACGAAAAATCATTTTTTGATGACATTTTAATGAACTAACATTTTATGCTTGGTTCGTTCCTGCTCAGGGGGGGAGGGCAATTGCACCCATTGCCCTCCCCCTATATCTGCGCCTGCACCTTCATAAATAAATTAATCTTTCAGAAAGTTCTGCATGGATCTATAAAATTTAGGCCTTAAAATACTGTCATTAACCTACCAACGGTGACCTATTTGTCTGTGACACCGGGTGTTCTTAAAAATTCGAATAACTTTGTCCTCTGTCACTGATTTTCGCCGTGGTTTCGTGTAGCTGCCGCATTTCACATCCTTCGTTTGTTCACAACGAAACGGAAAAAGAGCAGAAGTTTTGTACTTTTGGTACTAACCGGGTGCATGAGACCGTGCGTCACCGTTTATATTTTGAAGTAGTAGTAGTTAAATAATTTGTTTGGAATTTCTTCAGAATTTTTTTCGTTTTTTTTTTCCTAATTTGTTATTATTTCACTGTTTTACTGTATTCTCCTTTGATCAGGGACCATATTATCTAATTTGATCAATGTTTTACCAAACAACCAATTTTCTTATTCGAAAAAATAACCATTTTTGTATGAAAAATAGTCATTTTTTATTGTCAAATTTGTTGTTATATTTATACGGAAGGATACCAGTTTTCATTAATTTTTTAGAAGTATCTAAAATGGAAAGACTGTTTGCAGTAATTTGGTTTAAAAAATATGTGATTTTTATTTTTTTCTTAATTAAAAAAAACATGTTTAAAAACATCGTTATTTTCAATGCTCTACGCAAAATAATTTATGAACTATTACAATTGAAATTATTGAACCTTGGTTGATAAAAATCTTTCTTTTACTGTCCAATATCATATTAAACAAAAAAAAAATTAAATAGTAATAATACGATTTGAAAAATCTTCAGTTGAAAAACCCGGTCTGAGAGACCAGCGTCACCAATGATGTATGTAAGTCAAATTAACGTCACCGGTGGCGGGTTAAGACAGTTTTTAGATTTATAAAATAAAATTATCAATTTAATACGAAAACTTTGAGAAAAATGTAAAAACAATTTGAATTAATGTTTGATTGCACTTTCTTAATACGCTTATAGTTAAAAAATCAGTATAAATATTAAAGATGGGAAACATATCCAAATACATATGTAATTTTATCATATGTAGGGAACCACAAAAATTCATATTTAAAATGAGAGCAGAAATAAAATAATAGTAATTGAGTTGTAAACCTTTTTATTTAAAACATTATTTCTTTTTACAATAGCCCTGTTTTTAAGTGCATTTTTATCTTCGCTTAGAAAAAGTAGCATGTTAATAACAAAAACAAACTGGTGTAGTTCCTTATTGTTGTTGTATTTAGTCGTAGGTACATTTAAAAACTGTTAAATTGGCACTCTTTTTGGCAAACTCTACCTATATTTCGACTATGGCCACCAAAAGGTATTAGTTTTTCAAAATTCAATTCAACAAGTCCTAGGAAACATTTTGATGTATACAGCAATACAGCATTGCTGATGTTTTTATATTGTTCACGAGCTTTAAAAATTAGATTTTACTATACTACTATTACTTTATTCATCCCCTGTTCTGAATTCCAGATTAATTTTAAAAACAATAACGCAAACAGCGGCGTATACAGCTCCATTTCTTGGGGGGGGGGGGGGGGGGTGGTCATACGAAAACAAAAACCCAATTCAGTTCTTATAAATTTATTAATTAAAAGACTGATCCACGGTTTCCATTTTTTTTTCGCTTTTTTTGGAAATAATTTCTGCTGGTCCCAAAAATGTTACCTTTTTTTTTTAATTATAAAGACGCTCGATATAGTGAGGTAATAAAACCAGCCTGTTCACTCTTTCGAGTTTGTTTACTTTTTCGCAAGCTTTCAATGAGGTTTAAAAAAAGAAACACTTGTTTAGTGTCCTTAAGCAATGTTAAATTCTTTCGGGACATTTTTGTAAAACAAAAAATATGTTTTATATATAATTTTGTGTGTTCAATATAGTTAATTTTTTTAGATTTACTTTAAATCAAGCGTCTACTGTATTATTATTTGCTGACAAAGCTTAAACATTTTTATATTAAGGGTATTCATGCAACTTCGTAAAACCGTAGATAATTTGTTAAATTTATCTTTTGGTTAATGAACTGTCAAATTTTGTGTGGGAAATGATTCACACAATTTTGTTAAAGTTATCAAGGGATTTTGTTCGTAAAATTAACAAACTGGTTAAACTTATCCAAACATCATTGTGACTCTTACTCTGATTGAATTACTTACCATTTAATCAAATGTATAACAAAGGTCGTTCATGCAAACTTTTTACACGATTTGTAAACTTACGACGTTGCATGAATACCCTTATTATTTTCTGTGTAAAACACAAATTTTGTAGAGCTGAGTTTTGGAAACAAAATTTTGATCTACTCCCGAATTTTAATATGATCTTGAGTTTGTGTACCAAAAATATTTCGTATGGATTTTTTGTGCACGCTAAAAAAAACCAACATAGGTTTTGGAGATGTTAATCTTAATATTTTACTTAATATTAATATTTTTTAATATTTTTCTTAATTTCTTACGTTTGAAGACAGTTTTAAGCGACAATTTGCCTTTTTTTTTAATCTGATAAGGGGATAATAATGAGGGGATAATTTTCTCATTTATTATTATTATTATTATTTATTAACAAGCAATTTAAATTACAAGCTCATATACAAATTTAACAAGCCTAGTTGCAGAGACTATTGGCTTTCTTGCTTATAAATTTAAGTTACAATTTTTGCATTTTTGAGAAATTCAGTAATGTTATTTATATTTGTTAGACTGGTATTCTTGAGTATTTCATATTTGGAATTGTTTTTGAAGATATTGATAATTATGGGCTGTGACACCGTGTAGTGACGCACTACAAATCATCCTACCTAATATTCATCCATGGTGGTCTCTCTTCACACGAATCACATCTGCTTTCCATAATAGTGATGGTTTCTCATTTATTTCATAAGATTCTTTTGCCCACCGACAATATTGACGAATCTATGTGTATCTCCATATAAACATGTCATCAGTAAGTACACTCATTCTGCCTGATAGCTGACTAATATACAATATGCATATGTACATATTTCAAGTGTTCTTGGCAATGGATATCAAATATCCACTACCAAGGGCAAACACCGCAAATATGGGTCAGCACAGTACTACACAGAATGAAGGTTCAAATATCAACGCTTAAATGAATGAATGACTGCCGGAGGTACACTGCACTATATTGAGGGCAGACTTACGAAATATGGAAGTGACGAAATAGTTCTTGTTACTGGAAATGCGGTGTGTGTAAAATTCGAATGACCTGCACCGCAGTGCAGGAAATATATATTTTTGTGGAGGGGATGATCATTATGGGTGAAGACTCTTCGAATTTTCAAGAATGGTTGAAGAGTCAGAGTTAAGTTGATCGACCAACAGATTAGATAGTCCAAACATTAATAAGAAATAAATAAAATAATAATAAACGTTTTTGATCTCTTTTATTTTGAGACTTACTCTCCGTTCTACACTCTTCTCGAAAAGAAATTCGAAAGCACGGTGTCGGTTAGAACGTAACATTTGGTGGCAGCGGTGGGATACCTTAATAAAAATCCCAAATACAAGAAACATTCTTGAGGCGTTCTGGGGCTAAACACCAGAAAGTTTTATATTTTTATTTGTGTGAAAAGTCCTAAAAATTTAGGCAGTGGAAAAAAAAGTCCTAAAGATTTAGGCAGTGGAAAAAAAAAGACCTATAAAAGTAAGACCTGGCGCACTCCCAAGCGGACGCCAGAGGCAAAAATTAGGCAGTGATAAAAAGACCAGGTTGTAATAATCAGCTATAGGGCGTGAAGCTTGCATGGCAACAACAACAGCAACAGTAGCCCAACAACAGCAACAGTAGCACAACAACAGCATCAGTAGTACAACAACAGCAACAGTAGCACAACAACAGCAACAGTAGCACAACAACAACAACAGTAGCACAACAAAAGCATCAGTAGCACAACAACAACAACAGTAGCACAACAACAGCAACAGTAGCACAACAACAGCATCAATAGCACAACAAACAAATATATTTTTGTAAGGTAAAAGAAAAAAAAACTTTTTGTAATATTTATTTTGTATACACATAACTTATTTCTTGCTGTACCTATATATTTCGTCCTTTTCCTTAACCCTTTTTGTTTCTCTCCCTCCAATTCTGAATTCGTTACGAAAATTCCTCGTTTACAAATTACGAGAAAGGCAACTAAAGAGGCCAACACTATTGCTGATCTCTTTACAAATCTACCTTTGTATTCTTCTGAACAGTCTGTAGGGAAAAATATAGAAATGGACATAAAAATAGGTATAACTGATGTTTTCAGCATCATTCCCGTTTTTGATGGAAAACCAACAGAATTGGCTAAATTCATATCATGCGGAGATATCCTCTTCTGCTCAATTAAAGACACTGACCAACCGACATTTTTGGAAATTGTGAAAACTAGGCTACATGGTCCTGCCTTTGAGTTAACACAATACCACTCCATCCTTACTTGGAAGAGCCTTAAAGAAAGGTTAGAGGCTGAGTTCAAGGAGGTGAAAACTCGGTCATCTGCTCACAATGAACTTGTAACCATAAAACAACATTTCAAAGAAACTGTTAAAGAATTTGGTGAGCGTGTTCTAGCAGCCCTTAATTGTCTTAACTCCGCTACTTTTGCCACAACCAGCGATGACACTGTAAGAGCATTCCTTGTAGCAGAAAATCGGAAGCTAGCAATCCAAGTTTTTGAGGATGGATTAAAGAACGAGCAGGTAAAGCTTATAGCGAAAGCTTATGGAGGGGTCGATCTAAAAAAAACCATAGCCCATGCTGAAGGTCATGCCGCTCGTATAAACCACAGCTCTTCCTTTTCTAGCTATACGAGTCCCGTTAATAGCCAAACGGCAAGGTTTTGTAATATCTGTAGTAAACAGGGGCATACACAAGATACCTGTTACAAAAACACACAGTTTCCCAGTTTTTCTAAGGATAAACCTTTAAAAAAGGAAACACACTTTTTGACCTGTGATTATTGTAAAAAACCCAATCACTCTATAAACAATTGCAGAGCTTACGCAAATCGAACTCACTCGTACAGCAATAATCAAGAAGGGGATAGTAGAAGAAATCCATTTAAAAATAATGTCCGACACTACAACATAACACCAGGATATAGTAATTGGCACTCGGATGAGGACTTTTATCCTAAGCAACATAATTCGGGAAAAGGAATGTGTTCGGGAGGAGATAAGCGGCAACACCTCTCGAATTATTACTACAGCCGATATACACCAGAACAAGAACTAAACCTTAAGTTCCACGTATCGTTCTGCCCTGAATTCAGAGAGCCAACGATACGTCTAAAGTTAAGTCCATCAAAAAAAAAATATACCACACTTCTTATTGACACGGGAGCAGACATTTCTCTTTTAAAGAATACTTATTCTTTGGAAAGCAATAATGAATTCTACACTATATCAACCATAGCCGGGGAGTCATTACAAACTCTGGGGATGATATATAGTAATTTAGAATTTAAGACTGCAGATCACACGATGATCTTGAAACATCCTTTCCACATTCTTTCCGATCAGATAAATCTACCCTATGACGGTATAATAGGAAACGACTTCCTATCAAAATTTAAGTGCGTGGTAAATTACAAAGAAAAATCTTTAGTAGTTCCACAGTTAAAAACCAATTTAGTCGAGGAAAGGGAGCCATTATCTACGGATAATAGAGGCAAGCATCTAGGAGAAACATGCAATTCTATGAACGGGGCCTATAGCCAGAGCCGTGATGAGTCGCTATGTGAATCACGATCTACCGACCCAAATTCTAAAATAAAAAAGGGAAATCTATTCGAAAATTATATTACTCTCAAACCACGCTGTGAACAAATAATTAAAATTCCATTTAAGCATAACAAAGATGCAATTATATGTAAAAAAGAAATAATTCCAGGTATATATCTTGCCGAAACTGTCGTGAGACCTGAAGAAAGAATGGTCAAAGTTTTGATTCTGAATACGTCAGAAAATGAAGAAAAAATTAATGTAAACAATATTGATTACGAATGGGATGACATTTCAAATTTCAATACCGTAAGCCTTAGGTCAGAGAAAGATCCCGTAAAAAATAGATTACAAAAAATTACTTCCTCCATACAACTAGAACACTGTAATGAGGAAGAGAAAACAACAATATTAGGACTATGTAGGGAATACAATGACCTTTTTCACTTTGAGGGAGACCACCTCACGTATACTGATATAATGTATCACGAAATAAAAACGGATATAAGTAAACCACCCTTGTTTGTTAGACCATATAGACTCCCTGAAAGTCAAAAACAGGAAATTCAAAAACAAGTAAGTGAAATGCTGAAAGACGATATAATTAGACCAAGTTCTAGCCCTTGGAACTCCCCACTTTTGATTGTCCCTAAAAAACCTGATAGTCAGGGTGCCAAACGATGGAGAGTTGTAGTAGATTTCCGAAAATTAAATGAACTTACAGTCGGAGACGCATATCCTATACCAAATATTTCTGACATTTTGGATCAATTAGGCAGAGCAAAGTATTTTAGCACCCTTGATCTCGCTAAAGGGTTTCATCAAATTCTGGTTAGCGAGGAAGACAAACCAAAAACTGCTTTTAGTACACCCTACGGACATTAAGAATACAATCGTATGTCGTTTGGTCTAAAAAATGCACCCGCTTCTTTTCAAAGAATGATGAATAACGTACTAATGGGATTACAAGGAATACATTGTTTTGTTTACGTCGATGATATAGTTGTGTATGGATATGATCTAAACGATCACAATATAAAGTTAAAAAAAATTTTCAACCGCCTACGCGAGAACAACCTTAAACTACAACCTGATAAATGCAATTTTGTTAAAAAGGAATTGATTTACTTAGGACATACTATTTCTAAAGAAGGTATTAAACCCGATCCCGAGAAAATCAAAGTGGTTAAAACTTATCCTACGCCGAAAAATCAAAAGGGAATTAAATCATTTTTGGGTTTTGTGGGCTATTATAGACGATTCATTAATAACTTTTCCAGTATAGCCAAACCCTTGACAAAATTGCTCAAAAAGGACATCACCTTCAAATGGGACGTCTTTTGTGACGAAGCATTTAGGATTTTAAAAGAACAAGTTATTAATCCTCCAATTCTAATATATCCTGATTTTGAAAAAGTGTTTGTTGTTACAACAGATGCCAGTGACGTAGGCATAGGCGCTGTACTTTCGCAGGGTGAAATTGGACAAGACAAACCAATCTGTTTCGCCAGTCGAACACTGAACGATCATGAGACCAAATATACTACTACTGAAAAAGAGTTATTAGCCATTGTCTTCGCTGTTAATCAATTTCGACCGTACCTCTATGGTCAAAAATTCATAGTATGTACAGATCATAAGCCTTTAGAATGGCTTATGAAATTAAAAAACCCAATGTCTAGGTTAGCTAGATGGAGAATTTTACTTTCTGAATATGAATACACGGTAAAATATAGACCTGGTAAAATGAATTCAAATGCAGACGCACTGAGTCGTATACCTAGCAAACAAAATGATAATGTAATGGTAATAACGCGTAACCAAAACAAAATATTAGAAATGAATGAAACTAATAAACATGTAAAATCAATTGAATCACCTCAAGAAGAAATACATATAGTTTCTAGTTTTTCATTAATAGAAAAAGACGGTGAAATCCATCAAGACAAAAAGCTTCATCTCAAAGTAATAATATTGCCTTTAGTAGATTCGCGAGACGAGAAAGTGCTCCGGGATTTAATACCAAACTTTGTAAAACCAGACATAGGTAAGAGTCTTGAAACCGAGTTCTATCATGTAGTCACATTACCAGTACCCATTAAAACTTCCAAAGATGAAGTTGTAACAGAAAAATGCCTGAAATACTTAAGAAATACAATAGAAAACAAAAAATTTAAGCTAATAGGTTTCTCGTTACCAAACTTAGATAACAACATCAAAAATAATTTCAAAATATTAATAGAAAAAGTCTTCGAGAAAGAACACTTAACGATCTTTTTATATACTAACAAAAGAATTACTTTAAGTGAACCGGAAGCTATACAAAAGGCTATTTTCGAATACCATGATTCACCTTTCGGAGGCCATCAAGGTGTGTCACGAACTTTAAAAAGAATCAAATGCAAATACTATTGGCCTTCAATGACACAGGATATTACGAACTATATCCGCAAATGCGCTTCATGTCAACTTAATAAAAATAGGAAAAATCCCCCCTTACCAATGAAGATCACAACGACAAGTTCAAGACCATTTGAAAGAATTGCTTTAGACATAGTTGGCCCCCTGCCCGTAAGTCATAATGACCAGAAATATTTACTAACCTTTCAAGACGACCTTACAAAATTTTCAGAAGCACTCGCTCTTCCAAACGCGGAAGCTTCAACAGTAGCAAGAGTTTTTACTGAAAAAATTGTATGCCAGCACGGCATTCCGTCCTCATTATTAACAGATCAAGGCGCAAACTTTCTCAGCGTCGTGTTCAAAGAGATGTGTGCACTACTGAAAATAAAAAAATTAAACACAGCACCATATCACCCACAAACTAATGGAGCTCTAGAACGAAGCCATAAGACATTGATTGAATATTTACGACATTATGTTAATAAAGATCCACTTACATGGGACACATGGACTCCCTATGCAATTTTCGTTTACAACACCACCCCTCACTCTAGTACAGGGTTCACACCCTATGAACTCCTTTACGGATTTCCACCTAACATCCCTAGCTCACTAACACAATCACCTAAAATTTGTTACAACTACGATAACTATTCTAATGAGTTAAGAGCACGCTTGCAACATGGGTATGAAGCTGCAAGGGAAATCCTTATACACAAAAAGGAAGCATCAAAAAAATATTTTGATAAGAAATCACACTTTAAAAGTTTTAACGTTGGTGACAAAGTTCTTTTGAAAAACAACGCTAGACAAAATAAACTAACCTCCTTGTGGGTCGGACCTTATGAAGTTATGAAAATACTATCCACAGAAAACACTATAATTCGAGTAGGAAGAAAAACTAAAGTAATTCACAATAACAATTTAAAATTTTTTGACGAATAGTACAAAATTCTATAAATCCTTCAAACACACACAATACACACAGATACACGCACAAAAGCAAATCTAGTTAAAAACAATATTTCACGTTTTGCAGAAATGGATCCAAGGATTTTGTTCATGTGGATAGGTATATTTCTACGTGCAAATGGAAATTTACTAATTTCTCCTATAAATAATAACCCTGGCATTTACTTTGAGCAATGGGGAAAAGCTGAATTGTATTCCAACGAATGGAAGCTGATAGTGTACTACGACTTAGAAAAACTGACTGAAGCTTTAGAACATGCCCACCTCTATGTTGCAGAAATAAACAATTTATGTGTGCAACTGCAAGGCAAAGTGAGTTGCGACATCTTATGTAATAGCGCGACTAGCGAACTAAACCATCTGCTCATCGACGTTTCGCAAAAATATAGTCTCCTAACAGTAAATAGTAACAGAAGAAAACGAGCACTACTAAATGCAGTAGGGATTGTAAGTAAAACCTTATTTGGAACTTTAAGTGAGGAGGATGCCGAGTACTACGATAGGCAAATAGAAAAACTTGAAGCAAACGAAAAACATCTTTTGTCACTGGTGAAGAACCAAACTATACTTCTGGAAACTACATCTAATGTTTTTAATAAATCCGAAATGGCCATAGAGTCCCAGCTTTTTGCAATAAATTCAAAATTTGAAACAATTAGGGAATTAACAAACAAAATAAATAACGCAAATCATGAACAGCAATTATTTTCCGAAATCGAGTCCCTAACCACTTTAATTACTCTGATAATTATGCGTTACCAAAACACTGTAGATGAAGTTATTGACCTGGTTAGTAATGTTAACCATGGCAAACCACATCCAGCCATAGTTACTCCAAATCAGCTAAGAACAGCGCTACTAAAAATCAAACAAGACCTTCCGAGTGGTACAAAAATTTCATCGATTGTGTCAAATAACATTCTTACTCTTTACCAAATTAGTACAATCAGTGCGACTATACGTCAGCAAAAAGTAATTTATGAATTTAGGATTCCACTCCCATATACCGAAAACTTCCACGTCTATAAAATCATCCCTCTACCTACAAATTTTAAAACCATTTTATATTCATACAACCCGCAACAGAATATCTAATAATAGATTATAATAAAGAATACTACAGTTCTCTCAGTGCAAATAACTTAGCGAATTGTAAAAACCAGAAGAACACGTTCTTATGCCCAATGCTGCACCCTTTGTTCAATTTAAATTCAAAACTGTTCAACTGCGAGGTAGAATTATTACGAAAATCGGAAATTTTACCACCTTCATGTGAAGTAAAAGAGGCAAATATTTCAACCATATGGCTACAACTTTCCACCCATAACAAATGGTTATTCTCTACCACACACAGTTATGAAATAGATGAAATTTGCAAGGACGATTTAACAACTTACACACTTCAAGGAACGGCTATGCTTGAGATCACGGGAAATTGCTACATTAAATCAAGGATCTGATAATACGTTCGTACAATGAAATAGATACAACCTCCCACTCTTCTTATATACCACCCATGAACATTTCAACGTTTTTAACCAACATTACCCTTCCAGCAATCAGTAAAAATAAAAATGAGATGGCGCTTGTAAAATTCTCAAGCCAGAATGAACTTAAACTTATATCAAAGCGAATACAAGATCTTAAGTCTGAAGAAAATACTCCACTTTTGCCAATTAGCTCCCATGATATACATCAATATGCAGTGATCTATACAATACTAGTCTTGATCTTAGCATTTTGTTTTTACTGCCTAGTTCGATGTATGAAACGAAAACAAAAACCTGTAAAGAATAGTAACGAAATCCAGGAAACGAACAAACCCTCCCTAACCGTACTACAAGTCCCTATAAAAACCGAACCTCTCCCGTCTACAGCACCGAAATTAGTGTTAACAACTGGTGTTTAAAAAGAAATATATAAAATTTAAAGGTTTAAAAAATAAAATTCTTTCTTTTCCCGAGAGAACGTTAAAACTAAGAATAAAAAGATTTTTTTTTTTTTTCAAAAAAAAAAAAAAGCTTTATTTAATCTTCAATAGAAAAAAAATGTACCTATATTTACCTATATAGAATTTAAAAAAAAAATAATGTATTAACTACTTATGAAAATTTGAATTGCAAATCAAAATTTTTTGTTTAAATTATGTATACAAAAAAAAAAAAACAAACAAATCACAAAAAATATGTATGAAAAAAAAATATAGCAAAAAAAAAAAAAAACCTTAAGATATATGTAAAAAAAAAAAAATGTTCTGTCAATAATATGTATGTATTAAAAATATATTTAAATAAAATTTGAAATGTTAACTATTAGTATATGTACATAAATGGCTTTTCAACCAAATCATTCATTTTCAGAAAATTCACCTTGAATTTTCTTTTTCAAAGGGGGGAAGGATGTAGTCACGCACTACAAATCATCCTACCTAATATTCATCCATGGTGGTCTCTCTTCACACGAATCACATCTGCTTTCCATAATAGTGATCGTTTCTCATTTATTTCATAAGATTCTTTTGCCCACCGACAATATCGACGAATCTATGTGTATCTCCATATAAACATGTCATCAGTAAGTACACTCATTCTGCCTGATAGCTGACTAATATACAATATGCATATGTACATATTTCAAGTGTTCTTGGCAATGGATATCAAATATCCACTACCAAGGGCAAACACCGCAAATATGGGTCAGCACAGTACTACACAGAATGAAGGTTCAAATATCAACGCTTAAATGAATGAATGACTGCCGGAGGTACACTGCACTATATTGAGGGCAGACTTACGAAATATGGAAGTGACGAAATAGTTCTTGTTACTGGAAATGCGGTGTGTGTAAAATTCGAATGACCTGCACCGCAGTGCAGGAAATATATATTTTTGTGGAGGGGATGATCATTATGGGTGAAGACTCTTCGAATTTTCAAGAATGGTTGAAGAGTCAGAGTTAAGTTGATCGACCAACAGATTAGATAGTCCAAACATTAATAAGAAATAAATAAAATAATAATAAACGTTTTTGATCTCTTTTATTTTGAGACTTACTCTCCGTTCTACACTCTTCTCGAAAAGAAATTCGAAAGCACGGTGTCGGTTAGAACGTAACAACCGGACAAAGTTCCAAAATATGTTTTAGATCAATGCGGGTGTTGCAGGTGGAGCAGGTTGGGGCGTTGTTTGAGCGTTGTTTGAGGAGATGTTGGTGGGAAGCAGTGATGTGTCCAAGTCGAAGTCTAGCAAAGTTAGTTAGAACCACTCTTTTATTGAAGACAAAAATTCTTAGCTTCCACAATTTGTTTTTTTTGAAGCCTGAAAATGAACATTTGAAGTATTGGCCGCAGATTAAAAAATTGAATGCAGACCCAATATGGTCTTCGAACTTTCAAAAACGTTTAATATATGTGTAAATTTAAAATTACCTTCTCAATGGGTTTTCTCATGATAATTGAAACATACAAAATAATTCTGAAAAACCATTACCTACCAATGTATGTATATGTATAAATATTTATTTAAATAAAATTGATGCTTTGATTGACTATTTTTGGAAATCTGCATACAAAAAAATTGATAGAATTTTTAGAATCCCTAAAAATTAATTAGTAGATAAGCCAAAAATCCTTTAATAAATTCAGATCTCAATCAAAAAATGTTTTTAGGGTGTATGACAGGGCTGTGTCTAAGGGTGGGGCACTGGAGAAAATGCCCCAGGTGCCTTCCTATGAAGGAGGCCATGCGAATGGCTGCCATGCAATGTGTTTGCGGAATATTCGTTAACGCAAACTGCAAAAGTCTTCTCTTAAAAAATGCAAATACAAATTTCACTGCGTTAGTATTGTGTTCAATAGTCAAGTTCGCTAAAGTCACGAATTTGAATACATCATCTACGGTGCAACTGAGCAGTACAAAAATCGAGTTGATGATTGTTGAAAAGGCAGAGAGCATGTTTGTAAACGTCAAAAGCTTAAGCAAGTAAATTGACTGGCGTTGATGAAAACAAATTTTCAACAAACAGGACGGTTACATATTATTTGTCATGACGCTTTCTGCGTCAAAAAAACGACGATCATTTCACGAACAAATTGACTTTGGCTGACTGATTCTATGATCAATTCATAGTTTAGGGAATAATGCTTAAAAGCACGCTTAACCTCGCGTTGGATTGTCATCAATCGAATATAAGATCGAAACGATCAAAAGAAAATGTATTTTAAACATAATCCAAAATTAATAGTAACTGTTAAATTCGTGTTTAAAAGTCAGACAAGAATGTATGATTAGAGTTTTTGTTGATTTCATTCCAACATTCCAAGCAGAGCGATGTATTTTAAGTTACGTTGTGTTGAAATGAAATTAACGAAAGAAAAAATATCGAATAAAAATGTCGACAGGTTACAAAATCAATTTATATCAACTTTTTTTCTATGTACTAAATATTGGGAAGAAATATCGAAAATTCGATAAAAGCCGATCCTTTTCACGACTTTCTTTTTAGGATGCTGACTTTTTGTCTAAGTTCGAAGCTAAAAATTTGATGAACTAATAACCAAAATAGGTATTCTTACATGCCATAAAGTCGATATAAACCGACATTTTAACTAGTTAAATCGCCTTTTTTGCTGGTAATTCGTACGTAACCTATACTGAAACATGTTGGTACTGGGTTTGATTCGGAACGGCCCTGGTGTATGGAATACGGTTTAAAGTAAAATTTTTGTTTTTCATTGCAATATTTGTATAATATCGTCTGTTAGTTTTATTTATCCATTCATTTATTTATTTTTTTTATCGAAGATGATTTCCTTGATATTTTGAACAACATTTTCACAAAATAAGTAAGTTAAACTGATCAAAACAATATTGAAAATACTTTGAGAATTAAAGAGTGTATATCTGCCAAAAACGTAGATCTACCAAATTGATTTTGAATCAAAAAATACATCAATGCTAAAATTTTCTGAATGAAAGTGGTTAAGACCGTCTATTTGATAAATCTTAACCAACAAAAAAATTGTATAATTTCGACAATAAAACCCCAATAGTATTATTTGGGCAATGGCTTGTAAATGTTGATAGGAGAAGGTAAATAAACTTTACCAATAATGAGTAGGTAGCCTGTTCCAAAGCTATAAAAAAATAATTTGTTTAAAATTATATTTTAAGATTGCAAATATTTTTGCTTTTCTTATTATTTTTTGCGTATATCTTTTGAGTTCTCGGGGGGGTCATGACCCCGTGCCCCCCCCCCCTTGTATACGCCGTTGAACGCAAACAATTCAAAATGAAAATTTAATTTTAATTATAAGAATTAATAATGTTTGGGTGCGCTTACCCATAGAACAAACGAAAAAAATTACCTATTACTAATTTATTTTAAGCTATACTTGGATTTGTGCATGCCAAGAACTTAAAAATTAAAAACGTATCGGCAGCCTGTGGAATATGTAAATTTTAATTGATGTGGTCTATAAAAATACAAAAAACTAGTTAACCCTGATGCTACTGCCACCGGGGAGACAATTCTTATATAATGGTGAGTTGCAAACGAAGTACAAATTCTTGAAAAAAAATTCTTATTTTGTTTTTCCATAGTCAATAATTTGAAAAACTCTATGTCAAACAAGAACAAGGGTGTATTCATAAACGCAGAAAATCTGCGCTAGTACAATTGCATTTCTTTTCTGATGCATTTGTGAACGCACTCCCAATGCAGAATGTCTGCAGTAAACAAAAAAGTCTGACTTAGTCTGATTTGTATGTAAACAGAGTTCATAAACGTCAGAGAAAAATGGCTGCCAAACAAATTTTGTTGAATTTGATTTTTGATTTGCTTACCCAAAAAGAAAAGAAAATTTTAAAATAAAATATAAATGCCGCTTTGTCCTTCTTGTTGTCTTAAAAATTATTTGAATGATTCCCGCTCTTTCTGCAGCCAAACAAATTCAGCTGCACAATCTGCCCGACGCTGACGACAGTCTGACGTTTATGAACGGTACGTACTGCAGTTCGACTAGGTTAGTTCGATCGAAAATCTGACTTTATGAATGCAGATAACGCAGTTCTTAGTTAGGCTGACGTTTATGAATACACCCGTTGTTTCGGTCAAATTAATATGATAAATTATCGCATTAACACATTTATGAAAGCACAAATAATATTAAAATAACATATTACAAAAAAAAGCAATTATCAAACATGTTACAATATGCATTTAAATATGCTTATCGTGCCAAGAAGTGAGAATTCAAAGCAGATGGTGTTTGAATATTTTAACAAATGAGAATGGAGCCCGGTTCACCGAATGATGCGAATTATATTTTAAATAACAATACTTTTTATCAACTAATTGGAACGACATGGAACACCCAAAGTTTTATGTTATGGACTTGACATAAATAAGATTTCTTCTTTCACCAAGGGAAACGTAAATAGTTTTTTTTTTTTTTTTATTAACTAGGATCTACGGACTTAGCATGGATGGCAAGACAATTCAGTGAAATAAATACATCTGCAACATAAATAGCTTTACACTACTAAACATCGAACATTTTGTTGACAAAAAAACATCAAAATAATTAATTTTGAAAATTTTTTCGAAAATTTTGTTGACAAAAAAACATCAAAATAATTAAAAAGAACAACGTGGCTTAGGAGCCAGCCAAGGTGTACAGTAAGTAAAATTACGTTATAAAATATAAATATGAAGTGATATTTTTAAGAGCTGACAGGTGATACATGGATTATTTATTACCAACAAATCTTGGAAGCCTGGCTGAGGTGGGTACAAATTGCAGTTATCATATCGTCAACGGTATCGGTTCGAAAAGGAAATTATGACAAAACGATTATTTATCAGCCCAATTCTAAATATTCCCGGGAAAAATTGTTCTCCGGGAGATGTGATCTCCCGGGAGTAAAATTCCCCTATTCTGATTTCCTCGTTAAAATAATTCTTCCGTCGAAAGCGGGAATGAGAATTATGAATATTTGAAACAGCTGTTTCGCAGTATTTGACATAAATACTTTCCAAATAAAATAACGGAGTGAACAAGGTGTTTAAAAATTGTAAAATTTATTTAAATTTTAAAGAAAAGAGTTCAGTTATGACTAAAAATTATATACCAGTACCAATGAAAAAAAATTTAAAGTGAATCGACAACAAAAACCGATTACATCCTGTTTGTGTTTAGTTTCACATGATGCTTTTTGGATTTTTTATTCTTTTTCAAAAGCTTTAGAGGCACGAGTTTTGTGTGCACTTCGGCTTGCTTTTGAACGTTAAATGAGAGCTTTCTGTTATATTTGTCCAAGTCAACGCAAGATTTTCAAAGCAAACCGCATAAAAAGCAGACTTAAAACACCCAAAGCAAATGCAAGTGAATTGTGCAACATAATTTGAACATTACCACAAATACCTTTCCATTTGCACAAGAAAAAAGAATTCGTTCATTTTGGGATACACTCCCAGGAATGGTTATTTTTGCATTTGGGATATGTTTGCAGCATTTTGCCCAAGATATGCGCTTAGAAATTTAACTTTTTTGTTGTCGAGTCATTGTACAGAGTTTCAATTTCGATTTAAGTGAGGTACGGACGCTTTCATCCCAATTGGTTTGTATCCAGACAAAAAATTTCTTCAATCATTTCAATTTTCTCTCAACCCTTTTGCCAGAACAATTAGAGTTCTCCCTTCGTTCGTGAAATACTTGATATTTATTTTTGACCTCAAATGTTAAGAAATTTTACCTGCGAAAAAAAACAAAAATATTGATCAACTCCAGCAAATTTGTCGGGAAAAATCTCGTGCCAAATTAATTCACATTTTCCCCTTTTTGGACGTTTAGAATGCATACTTTTCCCCCAGGGAGTTTATTCCCCAATTCGAAGATCGTTTATAATATGGGAGAAGGGAAAAAGGTTCCCGGGAATTATTCATTTAGAATAAGAGGAAAGGGAAAAGAGAAATATTTCTGCGGGAACTATCATTTAGAATTGGGCTGTATGTGGGGTTATCGGGAATTTTTTTCTCACGTACTTCCATATTTAAAAAACCGTTATCGGGAACTTCTTAGGCAAAAATATCTATCTATTAAAATTTTGTAAACAAAAACTTATTCACAAGGAAAAAAACTTGTTCCCGGGAAGGAAGAAATAATTGCAAAGGAATTCCCAATAGGGCCAATTCTATTCTTATTTTATCTTACAACTATATTGTACAATTTCACTTTCACTCGGTAAATCATTAAAGATTTCTTTAATGTAGTTTGATGTTCTACAATTCACTCTTATCGATATGAATATCATGTTTTTCGAAGTTTTAAGGGCAGTGAATTTCCATGTTCATTTCATTTTCACCCTATTTAAAGTAATTTCTATTCGGTAATTGCATAATTATGTGTCTATACACAAACATATATATTATACATACATATTATTTCATATGACACAAACTGATTTCGGGCAATCGTCCAGTTTGTGCCAAAACACAAACTGAAAAGTTGCTCGAATCGACGACGGAATAGTTTCTACATGTGCGCGGAGTCTCATACGAGTCCATAGGACTCCATTTTGCAACCAAACAGTTTCGAAACTGAAAATTGCATGTGCGCGACTAGCCTTAATAATTTGCCCTACTAAAGATTAAATAAATTACAATTGTATTTGGTAACCGAAAATGTGATTAAGCTTTCACGACAAAACGTACTAAAACGCAATGATATTCACCGCACGACCTACAAAAATCAACTAAAAATAAAGTTGGAAAAAAATACAAATGCGGTAAATTGTATTATTATTAATGAAAATGATCAGTTTAGAGATGTTTTATAACACAAGTTGCGATAGTGACGAGAATGAAGAAGTACGAAAGCGCAGTTTTGAAAATGCGAAATTTAATATAAAAGAAACCACATAAGACAAAACTCAAATTCACCTGATTCAAAGTGAGTGAGTTCACATTTTTAATTCAATTGTAACTATTAAATGGAACTTTTGTACCCTTTAACAGATTCAAGTAATACTTTAGATTAGCAAAGGAAGCTTTAAAAAATGTGTTAAATGAAATATGTAAGTGACCAAATAAGTGGCAACGTTCCAGTAATATTGATACTTGCAGTCAGTCACCTTACACCCCGACTCCACAGGAGATAATTTCTATCAGAATGCTTATCTTGACATGAAATATCCAATGGAGTCACTCCGTTTTATCTCTTGTTGGGATGTCAGAGATATCTCTTCGCGATTATGGGTGTATTCATAAACGCAGAAAATCTGCGCTAGTACAATCGCATTTCTTTTCTGATGCATTTGTGAACGCACTCCCAATGCAGAATGTCTGCAGTAAACAAAAAGGTCTGACTTAGTCCGATTTGTATGTAAACAGAGTTCATAAACGTCAGAGAAAAATGGCTGCCAAACAAATTTTGTTGAATTTGATTTTTGATTTGCTTACCCAAAAAGAAAAGAAAATTATAAAATAAAATATAAAAAAAATATAAAATATTTGCAATTACTTACATTCTTTACGAGTCAGTGCCGCTTTGTCCTTCTTGTTGTCTTAAAAATTATTTTAATAATTCCTGCTCTTTCTGCAGCCAAACAAATTCAGCTGCACAATCTGCCCGACGCTGACGACAGTCTGACGTTTATGAACGGTACGTACTGCAGTTCGACTAGGTTAGTTCGATCGAAAATCTGACTTTATGAATGCAGATAACGCAGTTCTTAGTTAGGCTGACGTTTATGAATACACCCGTTGTTTCGGTCAAATTAATATGATAAATTATCGCATTAACACATTTATGAAAGCACAAATAATATTAAAATAACATATTACAAAAAAAAGCAATTATCAAACATGTTACAATATGCATTTAAATATGCTTATCGTGCCAAGAAGTGAGAATTCAAAGCAGATGGTGTTTGAATATTTTAACAAATGAGAATGGAGCCCGGTTCACCGAATGATGCGAATTATATTTTAAATAACAATACTTTTTATCAACTAATTGGAACGACATGGAACACCCAAAGTTTTATGTTATGGACTTGACATAAATAAGATTTCTTCTTTCACCAAGGGAAACGTAAATAGTTTTTTTTTTTTTTTTATTAACTAGGATCTACGGACTTAGCATGGATGGCAAGACAATTCAGTGAAATAAATACATCTGCAACATAAATAGCTTTACACTACTAAACATCGAACATTTTGTTGACAAAAAAACATCAAAATAATTAATTTTGAAAATTTTTTCGAAAATTTTGTTGACAAAAAAACATCAAAATAATTAAAAAGAACAACGTGGCTTAGGAGCCAGCCAAGGTGTACAGTAAGTAAAATTACGTTATAAAATATAAATATGAAGTGATATTTTTAAGAGCTGACAGGTGATACATGGATTATTTATTACCAACAAATCTTGGAAGCCTGGCTGAGGTGGGTACAAATTGCAGTTATCATATCGTCAACGGTATCGGTTCGAAAAGGAAATTATGACAAAACGATTATTTATCAGCCCAATTCTAAATATTCCCGGGAAAAATTGTTCTCCGGGAGATGTGATCTCCCGGGAGTAAAATTCCCCTATTCTGATTTCCTCGTTAAAATAATTCTTCCGTCGAAAGCGGGAATGAGAATTATGAATATTTGAAACAGCTGTTTCGCAGTATTTGACATAAATACTTTCCAAATAAAATAACGGAGTGAACAAGGTGTTTAAAAATTGTAAAATTTATTTAAATTTTAAAGAAAAGAGTTCAGTTATGACTAAAAATTATATACCAGTACCAATGAAAAAAAATTTAAAGTGAATCGACAACAAAAACCGATTACATCCTGTTTGTGTTTAGTTTCACATGATGCTTTTTGGATTTTTTATTCTTTTTCAAAAGCTTTAGAGGCACGAGTTTTGTGTGCACTTCGGCTTGCTTTTGAACGTTAAATGAGAGCTTTCTGTTATATTTGTCCAAGTCAACGCAAGATTTTCAAAGCAAACCGCATAAAAAGCAGACTTAAAACACCCAAAGCAAATGCAAGTGAATTGTGCAACATAATTTGAACATTACCACAAATACCTTTCCATTTGCACAAGAAAAAAGAATTCGTTCATTTTGGGATACACTCCCAGGAATGGTTATTTTTGCATTTGGGATATGTTTGCAGCATTTTGCCCAAGATATGCGCTTAGAAATTTAACTTTTTTGTTGTCGAGTCATTGTACAGAGTTTCAATTTCGATTTAAGTGAGGTACGGACGCTTTCATCCCAATTGGTTTGTATCCAGACAAAAAATTTCTTCAATCATTTCAATTTTCTCTCAACCCTTTTGCCAGAACAATTAGAGTTCTCCCTTCGTTCGTGAAATACTTGATATTTATTTTTGACCTCAAATGTTAAGAAATTTTACCTGCGAAAAAAAACAAAAATATTGATCAACTCCAGCAAATTTGTCGGGAAAAATCTCGTGCCAAATTAATTCACATTTTCCCCTTTTTGGACGTTTAGAATGCATACTTTTCCCCCAGGGAGTTTATTCCCCAATTCGAAGATCGTTTATAATATGGGAGAAGGGAAAAAGGTTCCCGGGAATTATTCATTTAGAATAAGAGGAAAGGGAAAAGAGAAATATTTCTGCGGGAACTATCATTTAGAATTGGGCTGTATGTGGGGTTATCGGGAATTTTTTTCTCACGTACTTCCATATTTAAAAAACCGTTATCGGGAACTTCTTAGGCAAAAATATCTATCTATTAAAATTTTGTAAACAAAAACTTATTCACAAGGAAAAAAACTTGTTCCCGGGAAGGAAGAAATAATTGCAAAGGAATTCCCAATAGGGCCAATTCTATTCTTATTTTATCTTACAACTATATTGTACAATTTCACTTTCACTCGGTAAATCATTAAAGATTTCTTTAATGTAGTTTGATGTTCTACAATTCACTCTTATCGATATGAATATCATGTTTTTCGAAGTTTTAAGGGCAGTGAATTTCCATGTTCATTTCATTTTCACCCTATTTAAAGTAATTTCTATTCGGTAATTGCATAATTATGTGTCTATACACAAACATATATATTATACATACATATTATTTCATATGACACAAACTGATTTCGGGCAATCGTCCAGTTTGTGCCAAAACACAAACTGAAAAGTTGCTCGAATCGACGACGGAATAGTTTCTACATGTGCGCGGAGTCTCATACGAGTCCATAGGACTCCATTTTGCAACCAAACAGTTTCGAAACTGAAAATTGCATGTGCGCGACTAGCCTTAATAATTTGCCCTACTAAAGATTAAATAAATTACAATTGTATTTGGTAACCGAAAATGTGATTAAGCTTTCACGACAAAACGTACTAAAACGCAATGATATTCACCGCACGACCTACAAAAATCAACTAAAAATAAAGTTGGAAAAAAATACAAATGCGGTAAATTGTATTATTATTAATGAAAATGATCAGTTTAGAGATGTTTTATAACACAAGTTGCGATAGTGACGAGAATGAAGAAGTACGAAAGCGCAGTTTTGAAAATGCGAAATTTAATATAAAAGAAACCACATAAGACAAAACTCAAATTCACCTGATTCAAAGTGAGTGAGTTCACATTTTTAATTCAATTGTAACTATTAAATGGAACTTTTGTACCCTTTAACAGATTCAAGTAATACTTTAGATTAGCAAAGGAAGCTTTAAAAAATGTGTTAAATGAAATATGTAAGTGACCAAATAAGTGGCAACGTTCCAGTAATATTGATACTTGCAGTCAGTCACCTTACACCCCGACTCCACAGGAGATAATTTCTATCAGAATGCTTATCTTGACATGAAATATCCAATGGAGTCACTCCGTTTTATCTCTTGTTGGGATGTCAGAGATATCTCTTCGCGATTATGGGTGTATTCATAAACGCAGAAAATCTGCGCTAGTACAATCGCATTTCTTTTCTGATGCATTTGTGAACGCACTCCCAATGCAGAATGTCTGCAGTAAACAAAAAGGTCTGACTTAGTCCGATTTGTATGTAAACAGAGTTCATAAACGTCAGAGAAAAATGGCTGCCAAACAAATTTTGTTGAATTTGATTTTTGATTTGCTTACCCAAAAAGAAAAGAAAATTATAAAATAAAATATAAAAAAAATATAAAATATTTGCAATTACTTACATTCTTTACGAGTCAGTGCCGCTTTGTCCTTCTTGTTGTCTTAAAAATTATTTTAATAATTCCTGCTCTTTCTGCAGCCAAACAAATTCAGCTGCACAATCTGCCCGACGCTGACGACAGTCTGACGTTTATGAACGGTACGTACTGCAGTTCGACTAGGTTAGTTCGATCGAAAATCTGACTTTATGAATGCAGATAACGCAGTTCTTAGTTAGGCTGACGTTTATGAATACACCCGTTGTTTCGGTCAAATTAATATGATAAATTATCGCATTAACACATTTATGAAAGCACAAATAATATTAAAATAACATATTACAAAAAAAAGCAATTATCAAACATGTTACAATATGCATTTAAATATGCTTATCGTGCCAAGAAGTGAGAATTCAAAGCAGATGGTGTTTGAATATTTTAACAAATGAGAATGGAGCCCGGTTCACCGAATGATGCGAATTATATTTTAAATAACAATACTTTTTATCAACTAATTGGAACGACATGGAACACCCAAAGTTTTATGTTATGGACTTGACATAAATAAGATTTCTTCTTTCACCAAGGGAAACGTAAATAGTTTTTTTTTTTTTTTTATTAACTAGGATCTACGGACTTAGCATGGATGGCAAGACAATTCAGTGAAATAAATACATCTGCAACATAAATAGCTTTACACTACTAAACATCGAACATTTTGTTGACAAAAAAACATCAAAATAATTAATTTTGAAAATTTTTTCGAAAATTTTGTTGACAAAAAAACATCAAAATAATTAAAAAGAACAACGTGGCTTAGGAGCCAGCCAAGGTGTACAGTAAGTAAAATTACGTTATAAAATATAAATATGAAGTGATATTTTTAAGAGCTGACAGGTGATACATGGATTATTTATTACCAACAAATCTTGGAAGCCTGGCTGAGGTGGGTACAAATTGCAGTTATCATATCGTCAACGGTATCGGTTCGAAAAGGAAATTATGACAAAACGATTATTTATCAGCCCAATTCTAAATATTCCCGGGAAAAATTGTTCTCCGGGAGATGTGATCTCCCGGGAGTAAAATTCCCCTATTCTGATTTCCTCGTTAAAATAATTCTTCCGTCGAAAGCGGGAATGAGAATTATGAATATTTGAAACAGCTGTTTCGCAGTATTTGACATAAATACTTTCCAAATAAAATAACGGAGTGAACAAGGTGTTTAAAAATTGTAAAATTTATTTAAATTTTAAAGAAAAGAGTTCAGTTATGACTAAAAATTATATACCAGTACCAATGAAAAAAAATTTAAAGTGAATCGACAACAAAAACCGATTACATCCTGTTTGTGTTTAGTTTCACATGATGCTTTTTGGATTTTTTATTCTTTTTCAAAAGCTTTAGAGGCACGAGTTTTGTGTGCACTTCGGCTTGCTTTTGAACGTTAAATGAGAGCTTTCTGTTATATTTGTCCAAGTCAACGCAAGATTTTCAAAGCAAACCGCATAAAAAGCAGACTTAAAACACCCAAAGCAAATGCAAGTGAATTGTGCAACATAATTTGAACATTACCACAAATACCTTTCCATTTGCACAAGAAAAAAGAATTCGTTCATTTTGGGATACACTCCCAGGAATGGTTATTTTTGCATTTGGGATATGTTTGCAGCATTTTGCCCAAGATATGCGCTTAGAAATTTAACTTTTTTGTTGTCGAGTCATTGTACAGAGTTTCAATTTCGATTTAAGTGAGGTACGGACGCTTTCATCCCAATTGGTTTGTATCCAGACAAAAAATTTCTTCAATCATTTCAATTTTCTCTCAACCCTTTTGCCAGAACAATTAGAGTTCTCCCTTCGTTCGTGAAATACTTGATATTTATTTTTGACCTCAAATGTTAAGAAATTTTACCTGCGAAAAAAAACAAAAATATTGATCAACTCCAGCAAATTTGTCGGGAAAAATCTCGTGCCAAATTAATTCACATTTTCCCCTTTTTGGACGTTTAGAATGCATACTTTTCCCCCAGGGAGTTTATTCCCCAATTCGAAGATCGTTTATAATATGGGAGAAGGGAAAAAGGTTCCCGGGAATTATTCATTTAGAATAAGAGGAAAGGGAAAAGAGAAATATTTCTGCGGGAACTATCATTTAGAATTGGGCTGTATGTGGGGTTATCGGGAATTTTTTTCTCACGTACTTCCATATTTAAAAAACCGTTATCGGGAACTTCTTAGGCAAAAATATCTATCTATTAAAATTTTGTAAACAAAAACTTATTCACAAGGAAAAAAACTTGTTCCCGGGAAGGAAGAAATAATTGCAAAGGAATTCCCAATAGGGCCAATTCTATTCTTATTTTATCTTACAACTATATTGTACAATTTCACTTTCACTCGGTAAATCATTAAAGATTTCTTTAATGTAGTTTGATGTTCTACAATTCACTCTTATCGATATGAATATCATGTTTTTCGAAGTTTTAAGGGCAGTGAATTTCCATGTTCATTTCATTTTCACCCTATTTAAAGTAATTTCTATTCGGTAATTGCATAATTATGTGTCTATACACAAACATATATATTATACATACATATTATTTCATATGACACAAACTGATTTCGGGCAATCGTCCAGTTTGTGCCAAAACACAAACTGAAAAGTTGCTCGAATCGACGACGGAATAGTTTCTACATGTGCGCGGAGTCTCATACGAGTCCATAGGACTCCATTTTGCAACCAAACAGTTTCGAAACTGAAAATTGCATGTGCGCGACTAGCCTTAATAATTTGCCCTACTAAAGATTAAATAAATTAAAATTGTATTTGGTAACCGAAAATGTGATTAAGCTTTCACGACAAAACGTACTAAAACGCAATGATATTCACCGCACGACCTACAAAAATCAACTAAAAAAAAAGTTGGAAAAAAATACAAATGCGGTAAATTGTATTATTATTAATGAAAATGATCAGTTTAGAGATGTTTTATAACACAAGTTGCGATAGTGACGAGAATGAAGAAGTACGAAAGCGCAGTTTTGAAAATGCGAAATTTAATATAAAAGAAACCACATAAGACAAAACTCAAATTCACCTGATTCAAAGTGAGTGAGTTCACATTTTTAATTCAATTGTAACTATTAAATGGAACTTTTGTACCCTTTAACAGATTCAAGTAATACTTTAGATTAGCAAAGGAAGCTTTAAAAAATGTGTTAAATGAAATATGTAAGTGACCAAATAAGTGGCAACGTTCCAGTAATATTGATACTTGCAGTCAGTCACCTTACACCCCGACTCCACAGGAGATAATTTCTATCAGAATGCTTATCTTGACATGAAATATCCAATGGAGTCACTCCGTTTTATCTCTTGTTGGGATGTCAGAGATATCTCTTCGCGATTATGGGTGTATTCATAAACGCAGAAAATCTGCGCTAGTACAATCGCATTTCTTTTCTGATGCATTTGTGAACGCACTCCCAATGCAGAATGTCTGCAGTAAACAAAAAGGTCTGACTTAGTCCGATTTGTATGTAAACAGAGTTCATAAACGTCAGAGAAAAATGGCTGCCAAACAAATTTTGTTGAATTTGATTTTTGATTTGCTTACCCAAAAAGAAAAGAAAATTATAAAATAAAATATAAAAAAAATATAAAATATTTGCAATTACTTACATTCTTTACGAGTCAGTGCCGCTTTGTCCTTCTTGTTGTCTTAAAAATTATTTTAATAATTCCCGCTCTTTCTGCAGCCAAACAAATTCAGCTGCACAATCTGCCCGACGCTGACGACAGTCTGACGTTTATGAACGGTACATACTGTAGTTCGACTAGGTTAGTTCGATCGAAAATCTGACTTTATGAATGCAGATAACGCAGTTCTTAGTTAGGCTGACGTTTATGAATACACCCCAACACTCGCAAGCAGTTAGAGCAAAGGTACTGATAGAACAACTTCACAAAAAAAAAGTTTTCTTGTAAAGCAGACGCAATTCCTTATGACTTTAAATTATATTCTATTTGATGTAAAGTCTATTTTTAAGGAATGGATATTTATTCAATGGTAATTGAAAATTTTGAAAATTGACTTTAATTTGGTTTCTTTTTATGTTCATTATTCGGCATTCTAAAATATGGTAATCAATTGCAAGTAAATTCACATTTTGATCATTTTCAAAGACAAACAAAAAGGAAAATATTGTCTGGTTCGAATTGAAAATTGCATTTTATGTACATAAGTTGTTCAAATTAAAAACAAATAGAAAATAAAGACTCTAATAATATCTTTTTTGTTTAATTATTAATTAATTAATTAATTTAATTTAATATTTGATCAAAGGATTATTTGTAGCCAACCCAGAACTCAAGACCAGAAATCGCCACTGGCCCTCGATATCATTTTTAAATCCATCCCAGTTGGTACGAGTATTACTGTTTGTTAACCTGTTTTTTTTTTCAATTTTAGCAAGGCTTTCGCACAAAGTGAGTACGACCGCAGAATGATCTGAGAATAGACCATAGCTCTCTGAAATTTCTACACGGTAAGATGGTATTCTTTTTATTATAAATAATTAGAATAGGTTTTGTATTTTTGGTTTTCCAGTCGAACGAAAGTCACAATAATTTTTCATTTCTGATTCATATAGTATTCGACCCTTTTGAGATATTTTCAGGTCTATTTGTTTATATAAAGATGATTCACCTCTTGCTTTGATTGACGAATGAATAGCGTGGTAGTCATGAAACCCGTGGATTTTAAGATTTAATTAATTTTTGGCATGCGTTTCTGATATCAAACATATGTCGATATCAGTTTTCTGCATACACACTGTGGGCCAAAACTAAAGCAAGATATTATCTCCCTTTGGAGAAATATAAACAAAATTAAGTAAAGCCCATGATAATTTGATGACTTTAAGTTTTGCTTACTCAGAATTGAAAAAAAATGTAAGACTTTAATACAAAATTATTAGTTTTATCATAAATCATATTTTTTTTTCAACAAAATAACTAAGAATTTATTAAAAATAACGTGGGCAAAACTAAAGCACATTTTTGAATTCATAAAAAAGAATTACAATAATGTTGTTTTTCCAATATTTAGAGACGAAACTATTTTTCTTTAAATTTTACACTAAATCAACAAGGCATGGAGTCAATTAGGTTGTCAATTTTATGTATGGTCATAATATTCCTGGCAATTTGACTTGTTGAAGAATGGAATCAATATTATTGCATTTCCTGTAATTAATTCTCTGATCTAAAATTTTCCAGATATTCTATAGGGTATAGAGATCAGGGGATTATAATGGCTCCTTCATAACAGCAATATGGATTTCGTTTTGGCAATTCTTGACAAGTTTTGTGAGATTTTAAGGATCTTGTGAATTGATCCAAGTCCTTGACTGAAAAACGTCCCCAGACAATAATTTAGCCTTCTGACCTGTCCAAACTCTACAAAATCAGTCAGATTCCTTCAAATTTAATATGGACTGATCATAGAAGATCACCGTTTGCTATTTTTCCGCAATGTAGTTTTAGTAGGTCTTGGCAAACTCCAGTCTAACACGTCGATATATACATAAGGGACAGCATTTTCTTTTTTTTTTGGTTGGTAATATAGCAATGCACTTTCAACCGTCCTTAGCCAGATATTCTTACCTGTATTTTCTAAACCTAGTTCAGTTTGTATACTCTTTGACATTAAGAAAAGATCCTTTTTGATATCCCTGATGATTATTTTATATTCGCGACTAATGGTTTTTAAGAAGCTTTTGCCACTTAGGGCCGTTTCGACATATCCCCAGCTTTTAGTTGTGAAATCACCTTGTGACTCATACCGTATAAAAGTAATTGATTCACTGTTAGTGCAAACAGACACTACTTTTCCTTTTAATCCATTAGAATATTTTGATGCTTTTTATCACTTTTTATATCAATTATTAAACTTGGTCTGTAAGGAGCCCGATGACATACAACTTATTAACTTTTGTATTATTTAAGATCATGCTTAAAAAGAAAGAAACAGTTTGATTTGAAGTTGGTAAAATTGACTAAATACAGGCAAATTGTTGCTTAAATAAGTTATATGTGCTTTATTTTTGTCCAACTAGTTTTTAATAAACTCAATTAATTTGTTGGTTACTAAATAAGGTATAAGTAATGAGCAATAATGGTTTATTAAAGTCCAACATATTTAGATTAGAAAAAAAGTTAAGACCATCAAAAAAAATTCCGTGTTTATGTTTTGGCCATCACTGTACATCTCTAATTCTCCAAGTTTTCCTACGCATTTTACACACACATTTGATCTTTTTTGCAATAAGTTTGGGTGTGATTGAGTTCTTGGCAGCATTAACACTGAGGAACTCACCTTGTGCTCTTTCTTAGAGGTTCAAACTTAACTACGATGCTTAGAATTGTTTTAATTTTATGAATTTGATCTAGTTTTTAAGTCTTATGAAACGAAAATATAAATAGTGGGAGACCCCGTTGTACCACTGTCGTTTCACCCTCTTTTCTTTTTCTCTCTTTTAACAATGCTCTTAGTCAAATAATTATTTCTCGAAGATGAATGTCGGTTTTTGAAGGATTCAAATAGAATTTCGAAGAAAAATGTTTAAGACCTAACATCTAGTTAACCAAAAAAGTGAAAATTTTCAAACCCAATTTAGGATAGTGTTTCTCACTGGAAAACTTTTAAAAATGATGCAGAAAGCTTTAATTTTGGTTTATGAAATAAATTGTATAATCTTTTTTGCAAAACAACTCCTCTATTGGGAAAAAAACTATTTTTACTTTTGTAATTTTGCAAAAAGTGGCCAATGTAGTTAAGGCTTTATTTAAGAAAAGTTGCCTCGCGAAATAATAATGTTTGCATCAAAAATCTTTCTTTGTTTTAAAAACTTTAGATTCATATATCTTAAAAACGTGACAAGGTACAAAAATTCTAAGGCCAGATTCGAACTAAGCATTTCAAAAACCATAGGTATTTCTTGGTATATGTTAGAGTAAAAAATAAAATTTTATGATACACAGTCGTTAATAAGTGTTTTCAAGTGGATTGTCGAAAACAAAAAAAATGCGTCAATTTTCAACTAGCGCTTGAGCTTAAATGGGTTGTCATAGAAAAAACCTTAAACAGAGATTTGTTAAAAATTATAAACTCTGTCAATTGTACTTCGATGAAATGCAAGATTAATCTGTAGTTTTGAAGCCATAAGTGAAAAACTCCCAGAAAATGCATTTTTGCCTAGTTTCTTACTAAATATCAATTCAGCGACAAATTGAAATTTACACTGATGAGAAAGTTATTGACATAACTACATGTTTGCTACACGGATGGTCAGAAGATTGAATTTTGGAATTTTGGATATTGAGCTATATAAATACATACCTTGTAATTTAATCGATCACGCGCTAGGTAAATAGTGAAACTTTTTTTTGAAAATATACCTAATGATAAAAACAAAATAATTGACTGGCTATGGCTTTGAACACACACATGCCTGAAATCCAATAGTTTCATCAATCTTGAGGTTGATTGAGAAATACAATTAGAAGTTTTATTTCCACATCTCATTCTTATACAATTTCATTAAGTGTCGGCGATTCTCAATTTTGTTAGGCACATGGATTTGGGGGCCCTGGCCGTTGCCATCCGAGGCAGGCCCCGGTTTACCTCTCGCAGATCTGGGGCTGGCATTTTCTTAACTTATCAGTTAAAAGGATTGCAATCAAAAGACTTAAAGAATGAATTCTTTGTAAGACTTCAATGACTTCAAGCAGTATTTATTATTGCATTCTTTTTGCTTTGAGTCTTTTGACTGATTTAAAAAAACGATTGTATTACATTGGGAACCACATGACAAATTTAAAATTCCTTACCACTAGTATCGAATCTTATATAAATCGGACCAGTCGTTTAGTCTGTAGGTCTAGAAGCATTTAAAAAGGGCCGAGAAACAAAACCGCGAGACTACCTACTTTTTAATTATTCCTTATAATCGTAATGCAGTATTTCATCAAAACTTTTAACGAATGTGAAATTTGTCATATTGTACCAAAAACAGGGATTCGAACCAAAACTACCAAAAACTATTGGTTGATGAACAAACGCAATTCCAGAAAAACTTTGATTACATTGTGCTAATTAAACAGGAATTACTGATTTCCCTAATTAAGTGCTCAAATCAAAGATTCTCTGTTTGGAATAATTGACTAAAGTTGACAAAACAAATTGGCCCTAAATGTGTAAAACTTTTTAATAATATTACGTAAAAAAAGAAAAAAAACCCTAACTACTAGCCATTAGTAGTTTAAGGTAGAACTAGAATAGGCGGTACATGTCGGAAGCTTATGTCAAAACCGATCGAAAAGTAGTTTACTGAAACGTCAATTTCACAAGTGACCCATAATTCACAAGTGATGTAAAGTGAAAAAAATTAAAAATTGTTTGTACAATGTTGTTTTCTTTTACTTTTCACAGCACAGTGATAGGCTTTTAATTATTTACTTTGCAAAACCACGAAAATTTATTTAAAAAATGATTGGTTTTACTTCACGCCTACATTAAACAAAAACTAGGACAGTTGAAAACTATACACCAAGCGCCAAATTCTTTTTAGTTTGCTTCTACCATTCTTATTTTGTATACGTCCACTTACGAAAGAGCGAAGGGTGAGCGCTCTCTCACCCGACGGCAAAAGTTAACGAAAGCTAAACGAAGAGTACCACTTCGCAATTAAATATGTGTTCTCGGTTTCGTACAACCACGTTCGCTGGCTTTTGCCTATTCTAGTTCTACCTTTAATCAACTGACTTTATTTAGAGGAAGAAGAAAAAGAGTCCGCAACACACAAATTATTGAGAAAGTGCCAATTATTGTTGGTAGTGGGTGTGGTATATATATACTTTAATATATTATCTGAGGTAGTATGTTTACTTACTTGAAATATCAGGTGATGTAGAGCCGCAAATTTATTCGCTATCCTTTTCTTCTCCGCAACAATCAATGATCGTTCGCTCAGTAATTTATCTTTCCTTCGGCGGACTTCTTGAACTTCACCTTCCAGGGACAGTATGGTATCTAGTTTTCTTTTTCTACAGTTTTGTGCAGCAACTTTGTTTTTTCCACGACGTCGTATATCGCGTATTAATGACAATTGATTTTCATTGAGGTCGTATTTAGATATACGTTCATTAAATTCATCCATTGGTAAATTTATTATATCAGGAACAGGAATGGGAACATGCAAATTGCGTGCTCTTTTTTCATCACGAGTTAAGTGGCCATCAGACTGAAAATTATTACATCCCGAGCTATCTCGAACAAAACCTAATTTAAAAATAGGGTTGTGCAACAAACGCATTTTATAAAATTGAGTTAATTTTTTATCATAATTTCCATTGTTTTTAAATATATCTCGTTCCATCATCATTAAGTCTGTTTAGTTTACCTGAGTTTCCAGCATTTGTAAATGGCTCTATATCCTCCTTAAAATTAAGGAATACAGAATTTTCTAGTCCATTGCAGTCACGGATTGAATTTGAAATTTGCATCTTGGAATAAACTATTGTATTTTTTGTTGCTTCTTCTTGTAAACACCGTTTTCCAAACATATGATACTTCTTTTGAACAGCGGATGTTTGTCGTGAAATAAAACTACGAATATTAGAGCTATAGTCATAGAGACCATTGAAATTTCTCCGACTATTATCATGACCTGAGTCACTTCCATCACCCCAATCTCCATCTGTTGCGGAAAGAACTTTTTCCGAACTCAATGAACTCACTGCACTGTCACAAGAAACATCTAAGCCATCTGTTTCGATATTTATGCACACAGAACTTGAAGTATATTCTGGTTTATCATTCTTTTGATTGACTCCTGAGTTTGAACTATCAATTGTTGCAATTGCATCCTGATGATATACTGTGGACCCTGAAATTTGTTAAATGGCTTGCTGTAATACATGATATAATTTAAATTATTTTAATTTAATTCAATACCAAGTTATTAACATACTATCTAAATGAATATATTCAAACCCAACCTTCGTACTCTAAATTTCATTCATAAAAAAATTATGCTTAATTTAAATTAATGGCGGTTAAGAAACTCGAGACGCATTGATTTGTATCAATAGGCCATACCACTGCTACAACAATAATTTACGTGTGCTTATTTCAGCTCTTAGTCTCAAAGCTTAATACTAATGTGAAACGAAAGTTTGTCTGTGGTATCCAAAGAGACAATGAAATAGTGACAAAATCACAGCCAAAAATATTCACTGAGAACTTCACTTTGTTTGAAAACAAAGTACCTAAAAGCAAAAACAAAATAATCAGAGAAGGCCATGCTGAAATAAAAAAAAAGAGGCTCGGTGCCTATCACACTGGTAACTTTGTATTGGTGCCCTCGGAAGCTAGAAGCCCGAAATTACTTTATTATTAGAAAATCCCTAATTCATGATCTTCGAAACGTTTGCAAGCCTTCAATTATGCAATCAAGTGAAGGCCGAAGATAGAGACCAAAACATTGTTTAATTAGTGTGTAGAATAAAGATATCGAGCCATTCTCGCAGTCTCATCGTAAGCGATATTTTTAACGAAATTGAGTTAATATTGAAAATCGATAGCGTATAGAGTAAGTGCAGCAAATGTGGCCCACGTGGGTAATATGGCCTACCGCTGTATATCCCAAACCAAAACCCAGAGTGAGAAAAAAAATTTCATTACAAACACGTTCAAACCGGTTTAGCTTCAGTCTTTCGTGGTTAGAGTGGCGCGACGGCTGTGGAAGATAAACGGGATACCTTGTTTTTTTTACTTTCGTTGTAATTTTTTGGTAAGTTTTCTTCAGTGTTTTTACATTAAATTTTGAGTTAAATTGGTAACTTCTTTTTTAAATTAAATTGTGTTTGATAGTTTCTTAGCTTGTGTGCTGAAAATTAAAATGAGTGAAAAAATCACAGTCTGTTTAATATGGCCTACCCCATGTGTTGGCCATATTTGACACGTTTTCTCGACTGAAATTTTATTTGTTTTATTTTTTATTTTGAAGGCTAAAATGTCTAAACAAAGTCCAAAACCACGGAAGATTTGGTGGAAGCCATATCGGCAATCAACAACCAAACAATGGGTTCTTTAAGGCGTCCAAAACTTATAATGTTCTGAGAACCACACTGAGGCGATTGGCGGCAAAAAAAGAAGTACTTGGAAGTAGTGGTAAGTGCCAAATTGGGAAGAAAGACTACTCTCCCACCAGAATTGGAAGAGTCCCTAGTAGATTACTGTTTAGAAATGAAAAAAAAAACTATTTGGCCTAACAAGAAACGACATGAGATCCTTAGCTATCCAGCTTGCTATTAAAAACGGGATTCCAAATGCATTTTCTATTGCCAAGGAAATGCAGGCAGAGACTGGCTTCATTTGTTTCTTGGACGACATCCATCGTTGTCGTTCCGTCAGCCGACTGCAATATCCTAAGCGCGCGAAGGAAAACGTCACCTAGACAACCTGGAATTGCTTATGAATAGGTGCACGGCAAGAATTCTTGGATCAGATCACGAAAAATGAGCTGCAAATTACGAAAAATGAATCCCGATTTATTCCTTGGCTCGTGATTTCGTAATTAACGAATATTTGTTTGCAATTTGCAAAACTGAGCACAATAAAGATATTGATACTCAAAAATCGTCAATCAACACTCTTAAGTATCAAAAACTGCGAGCAACATATCGGAATTTGACCTAGATATTCCTCAATCGCAGTTTTTGTATTAATTTGGGATAAAAACTTGATTCGTAAATTGCGACTGCAAATTTTTCAATTGGCGATTTTTCAATTCTTTCCGTGTACCATTTCGCTCCAAATAATATATATAACGTGGATGAAACTGGCATTTCTGTTGTCCCATCGAAAATGCCAAAAGTACTTGCGTTGCAAGGTCGAAAACAAGTTGGAGCATTAACTTCAGCTGAAAGAGGTTCTTTGATAACTTCCATATTGTGCATGAGTGCAGGAGGTTCAATTGTTCCTCCTATATTCATCTTTCCCAGGAAAAGAGACAACCCCCAGTTGATAAAAAGTGCGCCCCCAGGCTCCATATATGCAAATCATCCAATCATACCAGGAACATAGAGATTGTGGACCTTGCAAGAACAAATTAGGTGCACATTCTATCGATTCCTCCGCATTCAAGTACTTGACTGAGGAAATTCGACGATGGGTCATTAATAACACAAAAGCCTTAACACACTTCGACATAATTGAGCTATTCGGCCGAGCTTTTCTCAAGACTCAAACTGGAGAGATCGCAGTTAATGGTTTTTCGTCGACAGGATTATGCCCATTTAATAGAAATATCTTTCAAGACCACGATTTTTTGGCATCAGAAGAAGTTGATATAGCAGAATGAAAACATAATGTGGACAATCCTGCGCCTACCAAACCATGTGATATTGAGGGGGAGATTCAGATGGAGCCATCAACTTAAACTGGAATAAGATCTATCTCGGGAATAATGAAATCCAGGCCAAAACCTCCGACTTTTACCGAAATAACAGACTCAAATGTTGACCGATCAAAACATACAGATGAACCGGAATCGCAGGCCTCGGGAACTGTTTCTTCAAAACCATTAACGACCTCTTATACTCCACATGAAATTTCCCCTATTCCTGTACGTATTAAAAAAACTTCGAATCGTGGACGAAAACGAGGATAATCGCAGATAATTTCTCAATCAATCAATTCAATTAAGGAATGGAAGGAAAAGAAACTAAAGAAGAATGTAGGAATATTATCACGACCTTAATATTATAATTTTAATGCATCTTAAACTTTAATTTCAGAAGGTTCTTAAAAACCTGATGTTGGGAGGCGAAAAGATTATACCGATCAAAACGAAACGAGTTCACAAAAAGTCTTCTTGTTCAGAAAGCAATGAAAATAATTTTATTTCAGGCGATAGTTCCGATCCAAGTCCCGACAGAAGCAATCAGGCAGATGCTAAATGCATCTATTGCTTGAGCTTATTCTCAGAAGATAAGGGAGGTGAAACTTGGGTACAGTGTGTTGTGTTCACAATGTGGGCACATGAAGACTGCTCAGGAAATGAAAGAGAATATTTTATCTGCGAATTTTGCTGTTAAGAATACTCAAAAAACATTGCGTTAAATATGGCCCACCCTGGGCTATTTTTTTTTTTTTTTTTTGTAAATTCATTTTTATTTTTCAATTATCTTAGAACTATCTTAAAGCTAGACAAAAATTCATAAAAACAAGCCTACTTATCAATATCTTAAGAACTAACTTACTGGCCCCAGCCGGGCGCTCTAAGTTTAACTAGAATAACTTAATGCTAATGCCTTTCGGCCTAAGAACTATCTTAATACTAAATCCAGGTCGGTTTTATTTTTTACCAAGAAGAATTTCACAAAAAAACTCGGTATCTATGTCTTTATTTCTTGGTTTTATATAAAACGTACAAACTACATAAAACTAAATTAAAGCTAATTAAAACTACTTAAAACTACTTACAACTAATTTTAAACTAATTACAACCTACTTATAAGCTACTTACAACTAGAACAGCCACAGCAAGCATTTTCTGGTTTTTATAATTTTTAATTTTTTTTTTTGTATTTTTGTTGATTTTATAATTTTTTTGGTGTTTTTTTTTTTTTTTTTTTTTTTTTTTGTGCCACCCTGACTGTCCCTACTTAAAACTAACTACCTAAACCTATGTAAGTCGGCCATACAAGAGCAAATAGCAAGGTCAACTATTAAATGTCTGAAGGAACTTCGTCTTCGTTTTTCAACCACCAGAACTGGTTCTCCTGCTTTACCCTATCTCTTCGGTCCCGTTCGGACACAGTCCTACTGAACCGAAGGTGCTCAGCTCCGTCTTGTGCGAGGACGTCTCGACTGTAAAGGAGCCGCAGATCTACAGTTCTACGGCCGACGTGGTAGATTAGCGGAACCGCCGCTCTATCCTGGATTATCCCTCGACTGTCTAGGTGGAGGAATGCATCGGGTGGAATAAAGCCGCTTAGACGCACACTCTTGTAGTATTCGTTGTTGGGGTAATAAGCCCCGAAAATTAAGCTGTTAGACGATGACATCTTGCAATTTATGAAATGATATTTTAAAAAAATCGTATGGGAGGAGGGGATTATTTAACCACTTTGAGATAAGAGTAATGACTTTCATAAAACAAAAAAATTAAAAAACTACGGGACCACTAACTTGCAATGTTATGCTCTTTATTTTTGGTTAATTAACTTTTTTGAATCTTACGACAAAATTTATTTAAAATAAAAATAACTAAAAAATACGACAACAGCTACAAGGTCATACTTTAATTTCTTAAAAACCATTCTCAAATCAATTTTTCTTATTAATTTGTTTCATAATCATTTTTTAAAAAAATAATTATCCAACTTAAAAATAAAAAAAGTTTGTGTATTTGTTAAAACTATTTCATTTCTTTTAAACTATGAAGTATAATTTCAAAAATAAGTATTCAATTCTCCTATTAAACACTTAAAACCAAACGCTTAGATGTCATGAAGTTTAAAAAAAAAATTAAAAGTAGCTATTGCTGTTTTATTATCTCCAAAACTTTTAACACGTGCTACAAAAACGATTTTGAAAGCGCCTCATTATTTCTTTTTGTACTTAAGTTAAATCCAGATCAATACCCGAATCCCGATTTACTTATAATACTTATAAAGTGGAAATTGAGAGTTTAGTGGAGTTTAAACAACAAATTGAAGTTCCGGTGTCAAATTGCAGAAAAACTATATTTGTATTGCTTATTTTTCTTAACTATATTTTTTCCTTAGAATATATCCAACAATAATTTTAAAATTATTCTGGATGAAAAATGGGCCACCCTATATAATATGCAAGATGCATTGAAGATGAATGGAAACCTGAGTGATTGAAGACATTTTATGGAATAATTTTTTTGTATTTTATTATAATTGTGGATAAACATTGACTAACAATTACAATTGTTTGTGTACATTAAATTAATTAAACAATTTCACATCTATGTTTTTGTTATTATTCAAAGTAAAATTTTCAAAACTATTTTCTAATTTTCAAAGAAAAAAAACTGAGCTGTCAAAACAAATTAATCTCACCGCGTCACATTGTTGCTGCAATTCACATCTATTCAACGACACGAAGTGAAATTACAAATACAACAATGTAAACAAATGGGTTTTGGAGGGTGAAACGTAAGGGAAAGATTGGCTTCTTGGTAATTGATATTTTCTGGTAAATATTTGTATTCACATATAAGTGGGTACATTATTTATTTAATGATCTTTTTAGAATAACTTAGGTAAACAATGTGAACCAAAAATTGGCTTTAGCTGTTTTCAAAAGGTAACCGAAAATCCAGCAAACAACACTGTTGCACAAACTCACAAATGCACACCGTCAGTTTGGGTGATATGACAAAAGCAATTATATTATTATAAATTAAAGATTCTAAAAACATAATGATATTGAATAATTTATAGTTTTGTAATTGCATGTGTACCTAGGTATAACTTACCGTTAATAAAAATATGATAGTCAGATTTAAGATTTAATGAAACGAATAACAAAATAGTGAAATAAACAATCGTCATTACAATGCAAACCAAGTTTTTTAAAATATCAATCATTAGATCGCACAGAATGAAAGAAAATCATTCTGATCTAAAATAGCAATAAATATATCTGTTTATACTTGCAAAATCACAATGCCAGTGGTCCGCTTCTTTTCTCTATAATGCAACGTTAAGAATTGTTAATGTGTCAAAAAAATGTTGAAATGTCATAGTTAAGAATGTTAAGCTTCGTAACATTTCATTGAGGAACGATAAACATTTAAAATATAATTGATGTGTCAAACGGCAAGATGGAAAAAAATCGAAATGCATCTAGGAAAATAATTAAGAAAACAGGTATTGCAATGAATTTATTGAAAAAATACATATAATTTGAAAATTGAATTTTTACTAACTTAAACTAACTACTAGCGTAAATTTCTTTAACAAAAATCACCAAATTGTAAGAAAACAATGTCGAAAAGTATTAAATTCATCAAAAAACAATACTAAAGTCAATGAAATTGAAAAAAACATATTTGCAAACAATGGAAATAATTCCAAATCGAAAGAACTAAAAGTAAACAAAAGATAATCACAAAATAAAAACATTGCAGTTTCAAGTGTTTTGACCGACAAACTTTCAATTCATGTCGAGGAGATGATTTAGAAATTGTTACAAAGTGACATTTCAACATTGAGTTTTGAAACGACTTTATGGCGTCATAATTAGCCAGTTTATATTTCTGAGATCTCAGAGCGCTCAGAAATATAAACAGGATTCCTCTTAAAAATTCCTCATTTTTCCCCTTAAAAACTGAGACTGAAATTTTTTGGATTCGCTTGCTCAATTATTTTTTGTCGCAGTAAATTACATAAGAAGAAAAGAAAAAGGGAGTTGTTTTGACTTCCATGTGAGGAATGTTGTTTATATTTTATTCTCCTGCTCTGTCAAAAAATTGAGGAAAAATACTGAGCGCTCAAGAAATATAAACTGGCCAAATGTTACACTTTGTAACAATTTTAGAATTGAGGCACGATCAGTGTTAACAATTATTAACATTGTAGAGAAAAAGAACGGACCACAGTGTCCACGGTCTGCCAATGCACCAAAAGCAAATAAAAACGGAATTAAAACCAACTCTTTAGGAAGATAAACAATCTGAAAATCTACATACCTAACCACCCCCACACCTAATTTCTCCTGTATCTATAATTTTTTGTGTGTTAATGAGAGAAATTGTCCTGTCATTTGTTTTTGTAATTATGAGTGTAATTCGACAAGATTTTTTGCATGAAAAAATTAGGAAAAAATTATAACCTTTTTTAAGATAAAATAAAACACAACCATTTACTTTGAATATTTGAATTGTAATCTTTATTGGTCATAAGACCTGAGGTATAGTCGAATTGTAGACTCAGAACATCAATTTTGTGACATATTTTATTTGCTGAATTGTGGAACCTAAGTTGTGGATACTTGATGGTATGTCTTCACGTTTTTTAATCTGCTACATTTAAGTCGTATTTAAGTTTTCATTAAATTGTTGCTTGTACTTCCGTACATTCTCCCACCTCACGATGAAAAGAAAAAATGTAGTCCGGGCCCAAGTTGAGAGTCCCGTGTAAACGATGAATTTAGTTCAGCTGGCATCACTGTTCCGATATCGTCTTTCTGCACTGTATTATCGGCAAGATTGTAGGATAGTAGTTGTTGTCATCAACCATCACCTCTTCTTATCTCATTTACATGAAAAGAGACAAAACATTAGTAGTGAATTTTCAATAAAAATAATGCAACAAACAGAGTCAACAAGATTCTACATAGTATAAACAGAACACGGATATTTCGTTAATTGTTTTTTTTATCTCGTTTTCACCATCGCGGATGAATGAAGAAATTTGTCACACAATAGTTGCTGTTATCTCGTACTCGTAGTCTTGTAGTAGTATCCTGTATCGTGGCCGTCGTCGTCGCCATTGTTATTGTACAATTTTTACCCCGGTGTTGTGTTTCGTGTGCGTGTTCGGTTTACATAATGTTGTAGATTAATTTTTAAAGTGTTTAATTATGTGTTTATTATTATTGTCATTAATCGTTTCGTGTTATTATGTGCATAAGGTGAATTTATACAGGTGAGTAATTGTTGAATGCGATATGGAATAATTGTGTGTGTATCTGAGTCGATACGTGAACGCGCGCGTTTCCGATTAATTATTTCGCGATCGCGATGAGTGGCAGATTATGTGTGAGTGCATATTTTTTGTTTTAATTACAAATATTTTATAATATTTAAATAATTGATTGGCTTTCGATGCCGTTAAATTATTGTATAATAGTCTTACATATGTATAATAAATGCGGCAAAGTTGGCGTTATGTGCCCTTTTATATATACATACATAGTTATGTGTTCGTACATAACAGTGGGGAAGGTCAGTTTCCAGTTGGAAAGTATTCGACTTCCCGTGGTTTGTTTACTTTTGCGACGTGTTCAAATTTGCAAAAAAAAATAAAAAATAATATTGTTTGTGTGAGGGATGATATTATTTAATGCAAATTTCTGTGTTGTGTTATTATTGTGGAGTGATAATGATTATAATCAAACCAGTACGGTGTATTTGATTAATTATTGTGATTAAATTCCTGATGTTGTCTTCGACGATTTTCTTTGATGACGTTCTATCGTGATTGTGTGTTTTTTTTTTTTTAATTTGATTTCATTTGTTTTGAATTTCGATTCATGTTATCAATTTTGATTAGTTTAATCGTTGGCTTGTGTCGATTTAAACAAAATTAGTTTAAATTTTTTATAGTTTTAAATTATTCGGAAAATTAATTTTGTCGACGGAATTTGACATTTTAGACGTGATTCGAAGCAAATGCGATTTAATTTATAATATATTTAATTCGATTGAATTGTGTATTGGTGACATTGTTTTGACATATAATTTAATATGTTTGTTATTTTAGCTTATTGACAGATAATGTGGATGTTATTCTGCTGAATTCTAAGCGAAGTTGTTTTGTTTATTTATTGAAATAAAATTAATTGACTTTGTGACAAAGTTTTTTTTTTTTTTTATTTTAATTTGCAAATCATAAAGTTGCATGTGTTGCTGCAGTGCAATTATTATAATTTTTTGTAGTTAATAATGTGAATCGGTTGTAGAATTATGATTAGTTAGTTGATTTGACTATGATTATTTTTTGATTTATGATTATTTTTTGATTTATTGTAATAAATACGAAGATATTTTAAATGAATTGTTTTATTTTCTCCACGAGTGAATGTGATGCGTTTCATTTATTTAAATTATTGATTTTATTTTGAATCTTGCTAAACGATAGAAGTTTGTTCGTAAGATTCATTTGATGGCAGAAGACAAATTTTTGTTATGGGACGTTTCATCTGTCCAGATTTGGTTTTCAGAGTAACAACGCGTATAAGTCCGTCCGATCCGAAGTGCGTGCTTTCGATTCGTGCGAGATTCCAGTACGTCGGTGGTACGCGTTCGTCCTTGATGAGCACTAGATCTCCTACTTTCGGCATTCTTTGGATTTTGGTCCATTTTGGACGTTGTTGGAGCCGTGATAAGTATTCGGAATTCCACCTTTTCCAGAATCCTTCCCCCAAAGCCTGAACTCGTTTCCACCGGTCTAAATGAGTGATGTTGTTGATGATTTCGCCTTGTGGTATGGCATACAATGACTCGCCAACTAGAAAGTGCGCAGGGGTGAGCGCATTCAAATCATCGAGGCTGTCGGATAAAGGGCAAAGGGGCCTCGAATTCAGACACGCTTCTATCTGAGTAAGAAGCGTCGCGAGCTCCTCAAAGGTTAGCCTTTCAGATCCTACAACTCTTTTTAAGTGGTACTTGACTGATTTCACACCAGCTTCCCATAAACCACCGAAGTGGGGAGAAGCAGGTGGAATAAAGTGCCAATCCGTACCGTGATTTGCTAATTCTTCCGCAATTTCTTTCCAATCGTGTTTCGCTTCGGTCAACATTTTGGCTAATTCATTATTAGCGCCGACGAAATTAGTTCCGCAGTCACTGTAGATCTGCTTGCAGCTTCCTCTTCTGGCAGTAAATCGTCGAAAAGCTGCCAAAAACGCTTGGGTTGTCAGGTCTGAAACAACTTCTAAGTGTATGGCTTTTGTAGCCAAGCATATGAACACGGCAAAATACCCTTTCAAGATTTTAGCACCGCGTGCCTTCCATGACTTTATTTCGATGGGGCCTGCGTAGTCCACCCCAGTATGGGTAAACGGGCGAGATATACGCACTCTAGCAGTTGGTAAATTTCCCATTAGTTGCTGCATTTCTGATGCTCTTTGCCGGTAGCAAGAAGGGCATCTATACAGCTGGTACTTTACACTTCTTCTTATCTGTCCAATCCAGTACCTCTGTCTGATAAAACTTATCATTGCTTGTATGCCGCCATGAAGGGTGTTCTTATGGGCATCTTGAACTACCAAACTCGTGAAGTGGTGGTTGTTTTGAAGCAATATCGGGTGTTGAGCATCGTAGGAAAGGAGAGAGTTCTCTAAACGTCCCCCCACTCGGAGAATGCCGTTGGCATCGATGAATGCGTTCAACGCACGTAAGTTTTTTGGAATGTTATTTTGTTTGATTTGTTGGATTTCAGTTTGAAACATATCCTTTTGGGCTGCTTTGACGACGAATACATGGGCTGCTTCTAATTCTGTCGAGCTAAGTGGACCTCCAATAGGCCCCAACTTAGGTCGACATTTTGTTGTGAAGCGACAGCAAGTAGCAATAATACGGATAACCTTTAGTAGACTCGAAGAGTCGTATATAGCCTGAAGAAAACTATCGCTGTCATTTACTTTTACGCTTAATACCTTGACCGTTCGTTTTTCTTCTTCAGTATCGACTTCGATAGGTTGATGCGGAGCATCGAACTCCCATTGACACCGCAAGAATTCTGGGCCGTTCCACCAAGCTTCAAGTGCCTTCAATTCGGATGGATATACACCCCTGGACGCCAGATCGGCTGGGTTATGACGCGTTGCGACATGTCCCCAGCAATCGATCCCTACTAACCGCTGAATTTCCGACACGCGGTTGGATACGAATGTGGTCCATTTTGCGGGAGTAGCTCGTATCCAGGCAAGTGCAATCGATGAATCTGTCCACGCATACATCTTAACATCGGGGATGTTAAAGACTTCTCTGGTATACTGCATCAGCTGTGCCAGGACTACTGCGCCACAAAGCTCAAGACGAGGAAGAGTTACTGTTCGCTGGTTTGGTGCCACCTTAGTCTTTGATAACAGCAGATTAACATGGATGTTGCCGTCGCTATCCAGAACGCGAGCATATACTGCTGCACCATAAGCCCTTGTTGAAGCATCACAAAACCCGTGAAGCTCAATCGCCTTGTTGGTCTTACTCATCTGGGTCCACCGTGGTATTCGAAGCTGCTCGATCAGAGGAAGTTCTCGATGAAAAACATCCCAATCCTTTTTCAGTGCAGCTGGAATCGATTCATCCCATTCACAACCAAGCTCCCAGAGTCGCTGCATCATTAGTTTGGCTGTGATGATGCATGGTGATATCCAACCAAGGGGATCAAATAGCTTGGCTATCGTTGACAGCATGGACCTTTTTGTAGTAACTTCTGTTGCAGGTTGAAGATTCTGATAAGAAAAGCAGTCATCGATTGGAAACCACTTGATGCCGAGCGTCTTCACGTGATTGGACAAGTTAAATGGAAGTTCAAAATCGAGCTCCCGCTCCTGAACTGGAATATCTTCCACCAGTTGCTTCATATTACTTGTCCATTTTCGCAGATTGAACCCTGCAGTCGCCAGAAGATGCCTTGCTTTATCACGTTTCCGTTTAGCCTCTTCGATCGAATCTGCACCGCTAATCAGATCATCCACGTACATGTCTTCACGGACAATCTTCGCCCCCTCCGGAAAATTTTCATTTTCGTCATCAGCCACTCTTTTTAAAATTTTTATAGCAAGATATGGTGCACTTGCTGTACCAAACGTGACTGTGTTCATTTTGTAAATCTTTACAGCTGACGTCTTCTCCTCTCTCCACATAACCAGCTGATAGTATCGGTCTGGGAAACTAACCAAAATTTGCCGATACATTTTTTCGATGTCGGCCGTAAAGGTGACTCGGTGAGTCCGCCATTTAAGAACGAGATCTATGATACTCGACTGCAATTTTGGACCCACAAGTAGACGGTCGTTGAGGGATTTCCCATCCGAAGTTTTCGCTGCTGCATCAAATACTACTCTCAGCTTAGTAGTGGAGCTAGCTTCTTTGAACACCGCATGATGAGGTAAAAAATAGTGAAATGGGGTATCCATGACCGCATCATTTGCATCTATTTCCTCCATGTGTTGGAGTTCTTCGTACTCGCGAATACATTTCGTGTAGTCCGCACGAAGTTTTGGATCCGAATCAAGCTTCTTTTCGAGATGAAGAAACCGTCGAAAAGCGTTTTGTCGACTTGATCCCATAGCAGGAAGAGCTTCATCCCTGAATGGCAGCTTCACTTCATAACGCCCGTCAGGTAAGCGTCTTGTATGTTTTTCAAAATGATCGTTGCACATAATATTTTCTTCAGTTTCAAGTGTCTGGAACGGCAACTCTTCCATTTCCCAAAACTTCTCCAGCTGTGAGGACAAATCCATTGTTTGGACGAAGCTTCGTATTTGCCGGGGAGGTTTCGCTTGAACTCTCCCTAACACAATCCACCCTAGATGCGTATTCTGCGCAATCGGTCCGGTACCATCTTCTGAACGTCGTATCTCTGGAAGGAGTATCTCAGCGCAAACGTCACTTCCCAATAGCAGGTCAATTGGCGCAGGCTCGTAGAGATGGGGATCTGCTAACGAGAGTCCTTTGAGATGGTTCCATTTGCCGGGTATCACTCGTTGGGCCGGAAGATGCCCAGTCAGCGACTTGAAGACCAAAGCCTGTATGGCAGTCTCGAACGTTGAGTAGCGGGACGCAAAACGTACTTCAACGGAGTGTTGCGTAGTGCCGCTGCTGACCAACCCCAACCCAGATACCTCGGCAAAGGTGCGTCGCTTTTCTAGCTTCAACAATTGTGCAGCAGCTTCAGTAATGAAAGACGTTTCGGAGCCTGTGTCGATCAAAGCTCGCAAGAGGCGTAGCTTGCCATCTGCTGATCGTGCCTTGACAATTGCTGTCGCTAGAAGCACCTGGTGTGTAAAATTACGATCACCATACGACGCGTGGTAATTCAAAGTATGTCCATTTGACTGGAGCTGTTGTTGTTCCACCATTGGCTGGAACTCAGGTGCGTTTGGGTTAACGGACGCCTGATATGTTTTTGCAACAGGATTTCTCGACTGCTGCGATGTACCCGGTGCAGGGTGTAGTGGTGTGTGTGTGACGCTATTCTGTTGTTGGCTTATATGTAGCAGTGAATGGTGTCTTTGCTGGCAAAAATAGCAGGAGCTAACGCTGAGACAAGCTTGTACGAGATGCCCATAAGACAAGCAATTTTCACACACTTGAAGTCTGAGGACAGTCTCTCTCCGTCTTAAATTGTCCATGTTCAGGAAACATTGGCACTTCCTTAGTGTATGCTTGCCCTGATTGCACAATTTGCAAGATAATTGCTCTACCACGTTCTGCTTCTTAACTGGCTGTTTAATTACCTGCTTAGCGTGTAAAACTTTGGTTTTGGGTGCTTGGACACGCTTCGTGCTGACAGGTGGCTGTTCTTTGGCTCGGTATGCTATTTCCTGTTCTTGTTGACCCACAACTTCAAGGGTCCGGAAACGGGTATCCAAAAACTCGGTAAACTCCTTGAAAGTTGGTAGATCTTTCCTGTTACCTAATTTCTCTTCCCACAGCTTTTGGCTTGAACTTGGGAGCTTTTGGTAAAGAAACCAAATTAGGACGGTGTCCCAACTATCCACCGGCACATCCATGTTTTCGAGCGCTAAAAAACATTCTCTTGTGGTATATAAGAGATCTCTAATACCTGAAGCAGTCTCACGCATTAAGGAGGGCTGACCAAAAAGGTTCTGCATTTGGATGTGCACCAGAATGCGTTTATGATCGTACCTCTCCTTCAAAAGCTCCCAAGCTTTCTCGTAGCTCGCTGCTTCGATCGAAAAATTTTGCAAAAATCGATTTGCATCACCAATTAAACATGATTGCAAAAAATGGAGCTTATCGATATCATCAATACTTTCGTTATCATGTACAAGAGCCTGGAACCTATCGTGAAAGGCGCGCCAGGTGGTATACGCACCATCGAACTTCGGCAGATCAATTCGTGGAAGTCGAATCCCCGAATGCGATGAAGACGTAGTTGCGGAAAAATGCGAAGCACCCATACCTGTCGAAGCTGCCCTGAGTGGCGATGATTTTTCAATTGTGTCGACCAGCTCTGCTCGATACTCGAGGTAAATTTCATTGATTTGTTCGTAAACGACCAATAACTCATCTTGCTTTAAATTTTCCTCTAGCATGCCTGCCCCAATGATAGCTTCATGATAGGATTTGGAAGTCAACAAGTCTTCCTCCAATTTACACAGACGGCCTGATGTATATGCCCTACCCTTACGTTCCTTTGGCGCTTTTTTGAAATTGGTGAGATCTTTGATGATTTTACTCAAAATCCCTTTTTGCAGCTCACCATATTTATAATTTTTATTTTCAGTCATAATTTAATTTAATGGTAATTTATAAAAATCTTTAAATTTGACAGGTTTGAAGTAAAAAGACAAGTTTACGACACAAAAAGCAAGACTTACTGCTTTATCTGCTTCTGCTTTATGCTGCTGCGCTGTAGGCTGCTGCTGCTGTATGCTGCTGCTGCTGTATGCTGCTGCTGCTGTATGATGCTGCTGCTGTATGATGCTGTCTTCAGTGCAGTTTTACTTTTAATTTAAATTTAAGTAGAATTAAGTTTGTTTTAGAAAAAAAAAAAAATCATAAAACTTCTAATTAAAACGATATTGTTTGTCTTAGTTTAAGTCCCGTGACTGTTTTTTCAATGAATCGTAGATTCGATTTTTTTTTTTTTTTTTTTTGTTAAGCACTCACACGGCACACACTTTTAACAATTTTTTATTGTTTAAATAATGTTTACTGTTTATAGTTTGTTAATAAACTGATTCGATAAAAAGCTCGAAGGACCAAATGTAATTCGACAAGATTTTTTGCATGAAAAAATTAGGAAAAAATTATAACCTTTTTTAAGATAAAATAAAACACAACCATTTACTTTGAATATTTGAATTGTAATCTTTATTGGTCATAAGACCTGAGGTATAGTCGAATTGTAGACTCAGAACATCAATTTTGTGACATATTTTATTTGCTGAATTGTGGAACCTAAGTTGTGGATACTTGATGGTATGTCTTCACGTTTTTTAATCTGCTACATTTAAGTCGTATTTAAGTTTTCATTAAATTGTTGCTTGTACTTCCGTACAATGAGAAAAGTATTCAAAGTGTTTTCCATGTTGATCTCTTCTCTTATTATAAAAAGCTTTTTCTTCGCATGAAATCTTATTTTAATTCATTTTGTCTGCTGGAAAAATTCTTGAGGACAGAATTTTCTATGGAGCTACGACATCTGTATATAATTATTTGTGCTATAATAAATATTGTAATGTTTTCTCGGGTTCGTTAATAAAACTTATCCACTTTATTTAAATTCTCCACTTATTTACTTTACAAAACAAAACCCTTTACTTTTACAACTACAAAACAATTTATTGTTCACCACTGAAATTAATTCAGCACTTTACATTTATTACAACCAACTTTACTCATTCACGATTAAAAATAAACTGTGTCCTCTGCCGGTCAGACATGTGCTTTTATACTTTTCACAAGGTTCCCGAAAAAGCTGGAAGGTTCTAGTATTTGCTTCCAGAGCTTTCCATAGGGGAAATTTACCATAAATTTCCCTTTCCAAATCTTTCGATTTGACGTTTAGTATTGGAAGTTCGAAAGTGCTCCGTAGGTTGATTTGTGTCCCGTCTAATCCGAAATTCGGTGTTTCTTTTATTCGAGAGTGGTAAAAGTTCATTCCAGAGTCGTTATAGTACAAATGTGGCAGTCGTTACACTGCCCCCTCCTTAAGATTGATCGTCCCGAGCAAATCTATCGCATCCTTCACCATTATAACGGTGTAAACGGTCACTGTGAACTACCTTCATTTTACTTTTATGTCTTCTCTGAATGCGGTAAATGACATCGTTTATTCGTGTTACAACAGTATACGGGCTTTCCAATTTTGTTGAAGTTTCGATGAAAGTCCCTTCCGACGGTGAGGATTATAAAACCACAAAAGTTCTCCCGCTTAGAATCCGTTCGTTGTTGCTTTTGTGTCGTATCGTGTTTTCATCCGATCACTTGATAGCTTTATATTTTTCCTTGTCCTTTCTTGAATCTCAAGAAGCTTTTCTTTCAGGTTTTCCACGTAGTCGTCTATTTCTTGGGGCTCATTACCATAACATCCAAATTTTATTTCACTTGGCAGTCGTATTGTGTTCCCGAGCAGGATTTCTGATGGTGTATGTCCTATTGAGCTATGTACTGCACTTCGATAGGCCATCAAGAATAATGGAATATGCCAATCCCAGTCACGTTGGTTGTCGCTTACAACTTTGGAAAGGTGTTCTTTAAGGGTCCTGTTGAATCGTTCAACCATTCCATCAGATTGTGGATGAACCGGTGTTGTCCTCGTCTTTTTAATGCCAAGTAGTGTACAAACTTCCTGAAAGATTTTGGACTCAAAGTTTCTTCCTTGATCTGAATTCAATTCCATCGGTACGCAAAACCTGCTTATCCAGTTGAAAACAATCTGATCCACGACTGTTTTGGTTTCTTGGTTTGGGATACAAATGCCTCAGGCCACTTGCTGAAGTAGTCCATTACTAACAGGATGTATCGGTTTCCACTTTCGGTTTCTGGAAAAGGTCACGCAACGTCTATTGCAATCCTTTCAAAAGGCGTGCCCACGTTATACTGCTGAATTTTACTCTGAATTTTTCTGCCTGGTCCTTTGATTGCAGCACAAGTTTCACATTTTCGGCACCATTTTTTAACGTCTTCTCTTGCATGTCGCCAGTAGAATCGCTTCCTTACCTTCTCCAGTGTCTTTTTGATCCCCAAATGTCCACCGGAAGCTCCCTCATGCATCTCTTGAAGGACGTCATTAACTTTGGATCGAGGTACGATTAGCTGCATCACATATGATTTGCCGTCTGTGGCACATGAAGTGAGTCCCATTGTGCCCGATACGCCTTAGGAGTTGAACTTTTATCGGAGATGTCACCCCATTATGGTTTCTCCTGGTGTTCTTTCCATGCAAGAATGGGTTCAATATCCGAGTTTTCTTGTTGGGCGTTCCCCAGTTCTTCACTACTCCAACCGTGAATGGGATCGATTCTTAATCGCTGGATGGCAGCTATCTCCTTTTCTTCTTGACGTGTGCAATTCTTGCAGTCGAGTTTGCAGGGTCTCCTAGATAAGGCATCTGTATTTGAGTGCAACTTCCTCTTCGATGTTGAATCTGGTAGTCGTGTGTCTGCAATCTCTCGATCCACCTTGCCACTTGACTTTCTGGATTTTTGAAGTCCAAAAGCCAATTAAGTGCGCCGTGTTCTGTTCGAAGAAGGAACTTCTGTCCACAGATGTTCTTATGGAAGTGTTTTGTAGCCGATATTAGAGCTAGAAGTTCTCTTCTGGTCACACAATAATTTCTTTCTGGCTTTGAGATTACTTTGCTGTAATAGGCGATGACCTTCTCTTCTCCATCATGAACTTGTGACAGTACGGTGCCAATTCCCACGTTACTTGCGTCAGCGTCGATGATGAAAGGTTTTCCTGGCGTTGGATAGACCAGAACAGGTGTATTGCATAGGCGCTGCTTGAGTACTTGAAAGCTTTTCTCACACTCACTTGACCATTTGAATGGTTTGCCTTTTTCGGTAAGCTGATGCAAACTTTTCGCGATGCTAGCAAAATCCTACAAAACGACGATATCACGTGGCGAGACCAAGAAAGCTCCGAAGTTGTTGTTTATCTTGTGGAGTAGACCAATTCTTAACAGTGTCCAGGATCAGTCTTCACTCCTTGGGACGAGATGATATGTCCCAAGTATTTTACCTCATACTGGAAGAATGCACACTTGTCTGGATTTAATTTCAAGTTTGCTTCACAAAGCCTCTGGAACACGGCCTTCAGGTTTCCAAAATGCTTATCAAATGTTTTACCATAAACGATGACATCGTCCAGATAGACCAGGCATGACTTCCAAGTAAGTCCTTGTAAAACGACTAATTATTTGGCAAATCGTTGATAATACTTATTAGATAAGTCCTCATCTTTCTCTTTTTTATTTTGTTTTGTTCTATCTATTTTTTAACATCTTCATATTTAACTTGTACATATATGTAAATAGGATTTGTCTATTTTTTTTTCTCTCTTTTTCAATTCAAATTTATATTCTTAAATTAATTCAAAGGCTGCAAAACTTTATAAGACTTATGTCCTACTTTGTAAGCGATTTTGAAATAAATAAATAAATAAATAAATAAATAAATAAATAAATAAATAAATAAATAAATAAAATAAATAAATAAATAAAACGCACTCCATCAAATGCTCAAATGTTGCCGGATCGTTGCATACTCCGAAAGGCATTTCTTTGAATTGCCACAGACCATTTCCTGTGGTGAAAGCCGTCTTTTCTCGATCTTCTGGATGGATTTCTACCTGCCAGTAGCCACTCTTCAAGTCCAATGTTGAGAACCATTCTGCTCTTTCCATCGCATCCAAAGTTCTTGGCAAAGGGTAGCTGTCTTTCTTTGTCACATCGTTCAGCCTCCGATAGTCTACACAGAATCGAGTACTTCCATCCTTCTTTTTGACAAACACACTTTCACACTTTCCCACAACTGCTCTTTTTCTCAGCTTGACTTCGTACGGTTTGATGTTAAGTATCCGTACGGGCACCATGTTGTTGTTTGGTGCCACAAGAGTCTTCCCCAGGATGATGTTTTGATGTTTTGGGAAGACTGCTCAGAGTCTGGCTCCACCATAAGGTATCGATGGCTTCCCAAATCAGTCCAAACGAACACTTCTGAAGAAGGTGGCAGGCAAATATCTTCCTTTATGACAGTCCTTAAAGTTGATGTGCTTTCATTGCCATAAACCATAGGAATCTCCACATTTCGATACTTAAGAACTTGCTTCCCCATATCAAGGATTGCTCCATGCTCTTTCATAAAGTCGATTCCAACGATGCACTCGTCACAAATATCTACTACCAGAAACACATGTGAAAACTCCAGTTCTGCCAAATGGATCGTAAGACGAATATCTCCGTACACTCTGGCTGCCTCTCCTGTTGCAGTTTTCAGACGGTAGGTGTTGGTGTTATGCAGCCATGTCATCTTAACCAAGTCTCTTCGAATAATGAATGCAGTGGCACCGGTTTCCATCGTAGGCACTTGTTTCTTGCCGTTAAATGTTGCCTCCACAGTCAGACTTTTATTGTTTCGTTTAGTCTTTATTCCAGAGTCGTTATAGTACAAATGTGGCAGTCGTTACAATATAAATAAATAAATATACCTACTTTTAGAGGGCGCTGAGCTTCAACCTCCTCTTAGCAGCATATTCTTACGATTGACATTGACAAAAATAAAACACAAATGTAAAATAAACAAAAATAAAGATTTAATTTGCAAACGTGTTACTTCTTACTTGTTTAAATTTTTCTTTCACAACGATAGAAAGAAAAATCATCATACTTTCATTTCAGCTCATATCGGGTTTTTCAATAAGAGCGCTACAGAAGTTTTTTTTTAATAAAACAAAAACGATTTAGATATCAATGAAATTCTTTATTCCTGAGGAAGTACATTCGATGCCATGTATGGGACTCGATTTCTTGTGCATGGCCACCACGGGCACGCTTGCAGAAGTCCAGACGCTGAACCCAATTTTCGATGGTTTTCAAGCATAAATCGGCCGATACTGCTGCAATTTCACGTTTGATATTCGTACGAAGTTCATCAATCGTCGCTGGCTTGTTGGCATAGACCATAGACTTGACGATACCCCACAGGCAATAGTCTAACGGCGTAAGATCGCACGACCGAGGTGGCCAAGCGACTGGACCATTTCGTGAGATAACACGTTCTCCAAACTTGGTTTCCAAAAAATTGATTGTGACATTCGCTGTGTGGCTTGTGGCACCACGCCGTCCTGTTGGAACCACATATTCTCCAAGTCCATATCATCCAATTGCGGGCAAAAATATTCGGTTATCATTGAATGGTAGCGATCCCCATTCACAGTAACGTGCCGGTCTTGATCATCACGGAAGAAGTACGGCCCAATGACGCCGCCGGCCCATAAACCACATCAAACCGTAATTTTTTCGGGATGCAATGATGACTCATGGAGTACGTGTGGATTAATTGATTGGATTGGAACATTTTGTACTGTGCCTGTGGATTCAAATTTTTCCACTAGACGCTCAATTGTTGATCTGCTAGGACGATTATGACGACCATAAATTGGACGTAGCGCTCTTAACGTTGAAGCCACTGACTCCAAATTTCGTTACTAAATTTTAATAATTTCGACTTGTTGTTGGCTCGTTTATCTTTCCATCATAAAATGGCAAACCTTATTGAAGAGAAATGTCAAAAGAGCAGCAAGAAATATGGCGTCGTTGGCTGTCCCTGTCGCTCTACTTTTGTAGCGTCCCTGTTGAAAACCCCTTTTTTTGAGCCTCTTTTATTCATTGCCAGAACCTATAGCTACTTTTGAAAAACCAAAATTTCTTGCCTCCTTCTAACTCTTACAAAAAAGTATATAGCCTTTGTATATAAAAATCATAGTACTATTATGGCGGCTGTCGATAGTAACGCCATCTTTATGGCATTTGTTTCGCATTTGGCCGGAGAAATTTTACTTTGGGTGAAGACATGAGAGTGTGAGACAAAGGTAGAATGCCACAATAGGATAAGAACGTATTCTGAATTTATGAGAGTTGAACAGAAACAGTTAGAAGACATTTTTGGTAAGGAATATTGATATTATGAAGAAAAAGATAAAGCACAGAAACAAGAAAACTATCAATTTTGCTTTTGATTTCTAATTAGTTTTGTGTACTTTTTTTCAGAATGAAGGAAAAGCTAAGGGATACAAAACAAAACAACAAAAGTTGTTGGTTTGTAGGATTTTGAGTGTGTAAAGAGGTAAGGGATAGGTAGGTAATTGTATGAGAATATTTATATTGGTTTTTATTTTTTAGACAGGTACATAATAACTGTCAGCTGAGAATTACAAGGTCGTATGTGATAAATATATGAATTTGAGATAGGTATGGCGAAAACAAAAAAATAGAGTTATTTTTAGTGTATTTAGAGAAAGGTTTGTTCAGTTTTTTTGACCAAAGTATGCTCAAACACCAAATTCTAACGTAAAATGAAAAAAATTAAAAACGATTTTTTGCCATGTTCCTAATCTATCTTGTCTTCGAACATCAATACAATTTGTCCAAAAACAGCAGTTTGAAAACAGGAATAATATCAAAGAGCCAGTTTCTTATTTTCGAACAGATGTTCGAGGATAGGAAAATCGATAAAAATTGGTCTCCTTTTCTCAAACACGGCGTGGCGCTGCGGTTCCAAAAAAATTTTTAAATTGTGGAAAAAAATATATTTAGTTGAACCCACATTAAGAATATATATTAAAGTTAACGAACAAACTATAGATACAAAATTCTACTCGTTGTTGTAAAATAGGGAAGTGATCAAAGATACACGATATGTTTTGTATGTGCATTTTTCGGTATTTTGGTGCTATCAGTTTTAAGAGTATTTTCAATACTCTACTTAATTTTGGGTCAGTTTTCTTGATAGGTGTACTGTAGAAAAAAATATACACGTTGAAATAACTGAATATTTCTTGTCTTCTCCGCTACCAAAAAATCACAAAAGTTGGTATAACAGATGAATTTTACCTATATAAGTATTTTTATTGTTGTCTCGCATACATAGCTAGACTTGCAAAAAAAAGGGTTATTGTGGAATTTTTATAGATATTAATATCATGATATATGACTAAAACACCATAACGGAGAAGACAAGACTGCACTTTCTGTCCCAACTTTCAATGACTTCTAAAAGGTTTGAATTTCTTTGACTGTAAAAACCCAATGTATTTTGTATGAAAAAAAAAACAAGTTTTATCAACTTTGTTCGGGAATTCTTATTAAGATATTGTAGATTTCTGTACTAATATGGTATAAAAGACATTTGCAAGTTAATACGTCATTGATTTTCTTAATAAAAAGATCTTCCCGAGACGCATTGGCGGATACAAGGGGTCATGGGGGTCATGACCCCCCCCCCCTGGGGTTTTTTCCAGATATAAAATATTAGACACATGAATTCGTCATAAACAATTAATCATAATCAAAAAATTTCACTGCTCAAAGGATATAATCCGCCTTCAAATTTATTTTAATTAAACGTGCGTATTTAAAGAGTTTAAACACAAAAATCAAAGTAAAAAAAACATATTGTCGGCTTTCTGTCAAAACAAATTTCGAATTTGAAAAATTGCTAAGATGACACAAAACACCGATTTAAAAGGTAATAAAATAGAATTTTAAGATAATGAAAGGTTTTAAAACTGGTTGATAGAGCCAAAAGAAACCATTACACAGTTACTAGGCATTGATATTCGAATTCAGTAATTCTTGTTGACCAAAAGTAAATTAAAATGTCATTTATGGACTTGCTAGGTTTTTACAGAAAGCCGATGATATGTACATCGTTCGTGAAAAGTTGAAAAAATAATTCTTCTGTCAGAAAAACAATAAAATTTTTCATTTCAAGAATAATACAGAATTCTACTTTTTGTTTACTATAGTTTTACCGTAAAAATAATTTGAAATTGATTTGATGATTTTGTGAACATTTCTGACACCGTACACCGAATCACTGCTTGACCAAAATAGAGTGCTGCAACTGGAGCTGGAGCTGCAACTGGAATAGCTGTCAAAAAATGCTGTATGTGATTTTTTTACTCGCCTACAATGTGCTGTACAGCTTTCTGACAGTTTTGGCATATCAAGTCAGCTGTGCGAACTTAATCCAACACAAAAATAAAAATTTAAACAAAAATTAACATGAATAATGATGAAATGGAAGCTTAAATGACTGTATGTCTTTATCAGAGATTAAAAAGAGTTTGAAACTCTGTTCAACCCCCATGTAAGCACTTGGTTGCGCTCACTATTCTGAAACGTTAAAAAGCTGCATGCAAAACTTGTCCAGCTGCGTCTGCAGCTCCGTATGCAGCTGCGTCATGATCTGTTCGTATCATTGGATTTGTGTGTATTTAACATTTTGACAGCTATTCCAGTTACAGCTGCAATTGCAGCTCCGTCTCCATTCTGTTTAGCCAATCAGATTACAAATTCCATGGCATCCCGTATGTATACTCTTCGAAAGGTTACTGGTCATAAAAGGACAGGTAGTAACAGTAGATAATTTTTCAGACATAGAATTTTCAAAAAGTAATACTGAACCATAAAAAAACTTTGAAAATTCATTTAAAAAAATTAATCAAGGTGACCTTTAATAACAATTTAGTGACCTTTGCTATGAAATATTTATTTCTTAAGATAACCTTAATAAGGTACCTAAAAATTTTGTTCAGTGACCTGGAATGAATTTTAAAAAAATTTAAAATCCTATTAAAACAAATACACAACCACTTAATGTAGCTAGTTGACCTTTTATCAGCGGCCTTTTGAATTGGGCACAAATTACAAAATCGTGCAAATGAAAAACTCGCATTCGAGATCTTGCAAATAAAAATCCCGCTAATTATGTGACCACTCAATTTTGAGTAGGTATTCGAGATTTCAATTTTCGAGATTTTGGTTGGCATTTGCAATATTTAATTTTTACTTAGTGTGAGATATCATTTTTCAAGATCTATAAATAATGCAGTTTCGATATTTAAGATATTTAAGAATCTTGCAAATTTCTAACAGTGAAGTGCGAAAAATTGGGCGGTTCTTGGAAAAACTTTTACAGTTGATTCAAAATTTTCTAAGTCCAACTCAACAAATTTCTAAAGTTAAACTTTTTACTGTAAATTGCGATCAACTTTTAGTTTCTAGCACTAAAACTTTAAGCATAGAACAACTTGAAGACATGAGTGGTAGCAAGTCTTTTTTTTATGGAAAAATTTCCTCATTTTACTTCGTTTTCCCAAGACTGTAATTGCTTACGCTTTCCCACTAACTTGGGTGCACCATTTTGGGAATACAAAGATTTTTGTTTTGTAATTTTGACGTTTCATGAATTTGTTTTGTTCGGGAAATGTCATTAAGGGAAGTATAACAAAAGTAGCTTCTAGTTGCCAGGCAAAAGATCAAAATAGATCTTGTACAGTAAATACGATCTAATTGTAAAAGAGCTAAGATTTTAGGGGCAAAAACAAACTTTTCCTAAACAATATTTTTAGTATCTAGTGGCATGATGGTTCTGGCTTCAATTCTTTAATTAATTAATTTATTTTTCAAAAAATATTTTCAATGGAAACAAAATGTACGACTGTTGCAGGTATTTGCTGTGATGTTCAAGTTGCCTGGAATTAAGAACTTTTAAAATATGCCAATAATTACATATACAAAAAATATAAAAATATATAAAATGAGGACATTAAAATTGTTCTTTTAATTGTTTAACAACTTTTCAAATAGCTTAAAGCTTAAAACCGATTTGATAACTTGAAAAAATATGAATATAAGCACAAACAAAAAATTAAAATCGTTGTAGCGATTTTCTTAAAAAGCAATTTCTTATATTAAATAAAATAATATTTAATTTTAAAATACATTTATAAACTTGTTTCAAAACATTTCATCAACGCGTTCTTGAAATATTGAATTTTCAAAAAAATAATTAATATCTTCTTAAAAGGCCAACATTTATTTTTATTTTGAAATGCAATATTATTGAGATTGTTGGAGCCACAAACCTATTAATTTGCTTTTTAAATAAATTCACCTTGCTATTTCAATATATAAATTCATCTTGCTATTTCAAACTGTTATACTATTTGAATTATATAATCTTTAAATTTAAATCTGGCGCTTAAAATTAGACCAATCGCCATATTATTTATAATTTAAATTCGCCTTTAAACTTTCTCTCATTTAAAACTTAACGAAAACTTTATATATAAATACTCTGTTAAAACATTGAATAAATCTCTTTTTCTTTTTGTATTAAAACCCTAAGGGGAAAGTCTCGTTGTTTTTATTCGCCGTTCTCGCAAATACAATTCTTGTCGCTTTTCGCTAGAAATTTATGGTTTTTTCGATAGCCATAATTTCATATATCATAAATCCAACTATAAAATATAGTATCTGTTTGTTTAATCGTGATCTGGCTAGTTTCGCTATTTTTCGCCTAAATTTAGTTAAACTTTCGCTACCGGTTTTCTTAAGTCGAAGAAAAACGCATCAACCAGGACCTTCCTATCCTAGTCGTTATAAGGGAAAAAATAGAGATCCTAGGTTGACGGTCAAATAGCCTTTTGATCGTTCAGAGATTTTTATGGAGCTTTTGCATGCAAATTTTGATTGAAATTCCTTAAAAAAATCGAAGTTCAAAAACCCTTAAATGGCAGGTACCGTTATTAACAGTTTTTTTGATTTTTTTCCAGAATGTTCACCATACCTACAGTAATCCACTGGTTTTACTAAATTCGTTGAAGCTGTTTTTTAGATAAGTAAGCTTCTTCTTAATGGTTGTATAGCAAGTACCGTAATTTTAGAAGGTAAGAAATATCCCCTCCGAAGAATAAAAAAAAAAATAATAATTTAAAAATTTGAAGAAAATCGCTTCAGTGGCTTAGGCTGTAGCTGTAGGTCAAGGAATATACAGACCGACTACCAGACAGAATTGTGCCACCCACTTTACTCGAATACAAAACTTGCCCTATATCGTAAGTACAATTTTTTTTGGGTGCAGTACTTTATTGATATTTTAAGAAACGTGACCCCCCCCCCCCCCTGGGGCAATTTCTGGATCCGCCCTTGCCGAGACGTTCATTCAAGTTTTGTTTTCATAAATCGCATTCATTTAAAAACTTTTCCGAATCAACTATTTTTTTTTTTTACACACAAAAAGTTTGTATGTGTAAGAAAATTTGTGAAATTGGAAAAGAAATGTACTAAAATATATTTGCATTGGATTGAAGGCAAAAATCGAAAAAATAACCATAATACCTATAAGACGTTCAGGAATAGGGGCCACAACCCTACGCTTTGAGAAAAATTTTTTTTTAGTTCATGGTTGTATGTTTGACCTAAATGATCTAAGAAAAGGTACATACCTACTGCAATTTTGTATACATGCATCCCAAAATTTAATGGGAAAAGAAAAAGAGAAATGACAAAAGGCAAAAAAAAACACTATCAACTTTTTTATCGATAGTATAAAATAAGTAATAATTTTGATATGAATTCAATGTCATGGTAACTCACGTTACATTTGGGAGAGATTTACGAGCTTTTTTACTTAAAATTTCATACTTATTTAATCATATAAATGAAACAAAATATACAGTTCATGCAAGGTAATGAATTCGACTGCTAGGAAAAAATTTAATTTTTGGAGGGTAAAAACTCTTTCTTAGTAAAAAATACGAAAACCTGTTAGTAACTTACGAAACACGTTTCGGACACGGGTTTTACTGCAGTACCTTGCAATTTTTCTTAAAACTAAACACACCAATAAAGCTTAAGAAGTTTGTTAAATTAGGCACAAGAACATATCAGCCTATTTATAACTATAAAGAAACTTTAAATTACTGAAAATATGTTATAATACAAATTTAATAAAATACATGGAAACTCACGTTACAAAAAGTCGGTAACTCACATTATTACCATTTCCAATTTGAAATTAAAGGGGTAAGCCTATCATAATTCCATTTTATTTTCAGCCATATGTTCGTTACTTGAAAGATATTTTGCAATTCTAATTTTAAAAGTAACACACAATAGACAGGGGGCGAGATACATTTTTCGTTTTTCTACCTTCATGTCCACTTTTAAATGGAATTAGCCATACGACCTTGATTTTCTGGCTTTATCTGATCTAATTTAAATGCTGATACCTACGTACATATAGGTATTTCAAATGTTGGAAAACCTCGATTTTTATTATTATTCTCAGGTGAAGATATGTATACATATACCTAGGTACTCAAAAAAAAAAAATACCTGCCTATACTAACCTACCTACCTAACTTTAACCTAGCCCTAATTTTGAATTACTAACTTTTTAACTAGTGGGCTTCAGGTCAAATGAAACAAATTGTGACCAAAATACTATAACATTCATTTCACCTAAATCTCCATTGAAACTATTGATTATTAAAATATGTACCTACCTGCCTATCAAAAGAGATCCTACCTTAACCTAAGCCCACTACTCAATTTTGAATAAGAACTTTAATTAAAATATACCTACCTACATACATAGGTACATATACAAACCTATTCATTCCAACCTATCCTCGAAAACAATAATAATACAATTTTATCAATAATAATATAATAATAATAATCAATAATATAATAATAATAATCAATGATATAATAATAATAATAAATAATAATATAAAACTTTCATTCAAATGCCCTCCCTCCCAACGGTTTTCACCTTGAAGTGGTGAGGGGGCTTACGTCTGACCCTCCAGCAACCCAGCTGCAGTGTCAAACAACCAAGAAAAACCAAAACAGAGATGTAAATCGAACAAATGAACTATGGATAAAGTTTACAAAGATGATGAAAATCGAGTGAGGATGTGCACTCAAGTGTCGGCAGAGGTCACGGCTGTCGGCGAGGACTTGGCTTCGAATGAAGCTAAGTCGCCAGTGACACAATATGTAAACACCAAAAAGAACGACAACAAATTCCAAGAAACAGACAGCATTCCAGCCTGTAGCAGTGATGCCAAAAATATTGATGAGGTATTTTCCGAGTACCTCATGGATGTTTCTGACTCTGAGGACAATGCTGTGGGAACTGGCGGAGCAGAACTAGCGTCTGATGAGGAAAATCAAATCCTCAATGACGACGACTACCAATCCTTCGCCAGCTCGGACGCAGATGTCACAGTGGCGGAAAACCCTGCTATAGGCCAGTTGGAAAAAGCTCCTATGGCCAAAATCCTGGTTCCACCAGGTGCCAAGGCAACTTCGACTCCTCATAAAGGATCTGGCGATTGTGATCCAACCAAAGTCTGTGGGGACGGCCCAGGATCTTCAAAGAATCGATGCTCGTATGGGCCAAAACCGATCGAGGAAAGAATGGTACGTCCCAACACACAGAACGAGGGAGGAGATCATGACTCAAACCTCCTTAAAAGGATAGAAAATGCAAAAAAGAGCCGTGCGCAGGTATGGCCAAGGTGAAACCAACAAACTTAGTCTCAGGGACTGGAAGCGTTTGAGCTGGGCTCGAAAGCTTTTTGCCAAGACTGAGGCTAAGAATAAGATTTCGGTCGAGCCCAAACAGGGTGGATCCAGACCAAATTAGGAAAACTCTGCAAAGCAGGGTGCCCCTCCCTCCAATTGAGCTGCTGGCAGTAATAATAAAGTGGGACCAGGCAAATGTCCAAAGCACTTAAGGGTCGAGCATACTGAAACCAGCAGTCAAAGAAAGAGGACCAGGCATAATGACTCCACACCCCAGCCAACGAACGCAAATAAGAAGCCAAAGATGGCCGCTACTCTGGGTGACGTTGTAGCCGAGAGCCTTCAGGGGGCCGTTATAAACGAGGGGAGCACCGAAAAGCGGCTAACAAATGAGCAGTGGGCTCGGGTGGAGGTAAAGCTTCTGGAGTGCATAAACTCTGAGATTCTTGCTTTCACAGGTTTTGTGCCAACTGCCGGTAGCCAACACACAAAACTTAAAACACAAAAATGAAATTGCTGCAAGTCAACCTTCAGCACAGTAGGTTGGCCTCGGCCACCTTAAACTCATTCTTGGCAAAGGAGAACATTGACATTGCCCTCGTTCAAGAGCCCTGGGTTAACAGTGGCAGAATCTGCGGACTGAAGTCCAAGGATTACACAATTTATTTTAATAAAGGGCCTACAGAAGGTAATTATCATAGTTGCATAGTGGCGAAAAAAGTTATAAATCTTTTCCTCTTATCTTCCTATTGTAGCGCAGACATGACGACGGTGAAGTGCGAAAGAAAAGGGGCCCCGCCCCTTATCTTAGCCTCCATCTATATGCCAGGTGATGAACCGGGCCCTCCGCCGTCAACTGCCCTTGATGACCTGGTAACAGCAACAGGTAAGAATGGCTGGGACCTTCTGGTATGCTGCGACGCAAATGCTCATCACATACAGTGGGGGAGGACTGATATTAACGCAAGGGGTGAGTCACTTTTTGAATATATTATAAAGAAAAATTTTTTGATTTTAAACAGAGGTAATGAACCAACCTTCATTACAAGAAATAGAAGGAAAGTGCTCGATGTGACGCTTTCCACAAATTCTGATTCCATTGTAGTCAAAAACTGGAAAGTCTCAAGCAATTTTACATTCTCAGATCACAGAATGATAACAATCCAAGTGGAGCACGAAATAGACAGCCCAAAGCCCTATAGAAACCCCAGAAAAACAGACTGGGTAGCCTTCCATGAAAGACTGGCCTCATCTTTGGGCCGTTGTGAAAATATGCCTCTGTTAAAATCTTCGGACATTGAAAAACATGTCAGTGAACTGACGTCAGCTATTCACAGAGCTTACGAAGGTTCTTGCCCCATTACCAAAGGGATAGGCAAACTCAACCCCGTTTGGTGGACTAAAGAGTTGGCCACTCTAAGGACAAAATCTAGGAGGCTTTACAATAGAGCTAAACATAGTAATGAACGTTCTGACTGGGATATTTTCAAAATCAGCAAAAATGAATATAAAAACAGAACTACGTATGCAAAAAAAGCAGCCTGGCGGAAGTTTTGTACAGACATAGAGTCAACAAATGATGCTGCTAGGCTCAGGAAAGTCATGTCAAAGGTCCACACACCCCCTGGTTTTCTTAAAAGACCGGATGGAACCTGGACTGACTCCTGCTCTGAAACCCTGGAGTCTCTTATGAGCACCCACTTCCCAGGATGTGTGTTTAATGCATCTTTTATGGATAGGGGCCCCACTATAAGCCAGACTTCTAGCATTGGCAGTCAAATAGTAGATAGCCGAAAAGTAGCCTGGGCCATAGACTCCTTCTCAGCGTACAAGTCTGCAAGGCCTGATGGAATAATTCCTATTATGCTCCAAGGCTCTAAGGACGTCATTGTACCATTTCTGGTGAAAATATTCAAAGGATGTTTAAACATCACTTACATTCCATCTAGCTGGAGGGAAGTCAATGTCATTTTCATTCCGAAAGCTGGCAAGCCCACTCGCACTGAACCGAAAGATTTTAGACCTCTTAGCCTATCTTCTTTTCTTCTCAAAACCTTAGAAAGGCTGATACAAACGCACATTCGCCTTATGCTTAATGATAGTGTTCTCTCACAGGCCCAACACGCATATGTAAAGGGCAAATCTGTTGAGACGGCACTTCATGAAGTGGTTGGCACGAAATCAATCCATTTTAAAGAATATACCTTGGGAGTATTCCTTGACATAGAAGGGGCTTTCAACAACGTTAAAAATCGTGCAATACGACAAGCCCTAGACTCTGTCAGCATTGAACCGATGCTGTCAAACTGGATTGACTCCATGCTTCAAACTAGAACTGTTAATGCAGAAATGGGTGATAGCAAGCTTAAAGTTAGGACGTGTAGAGGTACACCACAGGGAGGAGTCTTATCTCCTCTGCTCTGGCTTCTTGTCGTTAACCAGATTTTAGTCAATTTAGGGCAAAGCGGCGTCAAAATCGTGGCGTACGCTGATGATATAGTTATAATGGCATCAGGAAAATTTGTCACCACTCTGTGCGAGCTCCTACAAACAGCCCTTAACAAGCTCAGTAATTGGGCCAGTAGCTGTGGACTTAATGTCAACCCACTGAAAACAGAACTGGTTCTGCTTACGAGAAAATGAAGTATTCCAAATATAAATACTCTCACCATCAATGGGACGCCACTCCATATAACTGGTACGGCGAAATATCTTGGTTTAGTTATAGATCGTAAACTTAACTGGAAAGAGAACATTAAAGAAAGGGAAAAAAAAAGCTGCAATAGCCTTCTACACATGCAGTAGAATTTTTGGGAAGAGATGGGGTCCCAGCCCCAAGACCATTCATTGGATGTACACAGCCATTGTAAGGCCTTTCCTGACGTACGCCTGTCTGGTTTGGTGGCCAGCCTTGGATAAGGCAATCAATCTTAAAGCCATGACCAAAATTCAGACTGGCCTGTATCGCATAACTAGTGCCATGAGAACCACTCCAACCGCAGCCCTAGAAACTTTCCTCTCACTTGCCCCACTCGATCTGTTCACGAAAGAATTGGCGGCCAAAAGTGCTCTACGACTTAAAGAGTGCAAACATTGGAAAAAGGGCCACTGTGGTCACAGTACTACAATGAACTTCACCGACATAGACATTCAAACAGACTATATTTCACCGCACAAAGATTTTAACCCAGTCGCACTTACAGATATTCCAACAAGGGAATTATGGAAGAAAAAAAAAGTAAATCATGTATCGGTATTTACAGACGGTTCCAAAACGGACGCTGGGGTAGGATCTGGCATCTTTTCAGAAAATCCACCCCTAAACATATCGTTGAGGCTGCCAAATTTTTGCAGTGTTTTCCAAGTGGAAGTGCTTGCAGTTTGCGAAGCCGCAAAATACCTTTCCAGATGTGAACTGACGAACAAAAACACTGACATCTTCATAGATAGCCAGGCGGCAATCAGAGCCATTTCGTCAATTGTCACGAAGTCCAAACTAGTCGATCGTTGCCGTAGTGAATTAAAATTACTCGGCGTAACAAATTCTATCACCATTCGATGGGTCCCAGGACACCGTGACATTTATGAGAATGAAATGGCTGTTGAACTGGCCAAAAACGGTTCATCACTTGAACCGAGCCAAATTGTACCCTGGGTACTAATGCCACTGGAGCAAGAAAAGTACAGAATTCGCCAAAGGTTTCTCAAAGCCGCTAATGACAGATGGTCAACTATTGATACCTGTCGAGTTTCAAGAAGTCTTTGGCCAGATACTTCAATGAAAAAAACAGAATATTTACTGAAGCTTAGCAGACCTCGACTGTCCCTCCTGGTTGGAATCCTTACGGGTCACAACTCGATGGGAACCCACATGAGCAGAATGGGCATCAGCACATCCGACTTATGCAGAGGGTGTCAGGACGAACAGGAGGAAGAGGGCTCATCTCACTTCCTTTGTGAATGCCCCAGCCTAGCTATAAATAGGAAAAATGCCCTCGGAGAATACTTTTTCGACGAATTGGGCGACATCTCGTCTTTGCCACTTAAAAACATCCTCACCCAACTAACAATTTAACTTGTATTAGGTCCGATTTTTTGAATTCGGTAAGCTATAGCTAGCATATAGCTAAAATAAGGCTTTTTTATACAAATCAACCGTTTTCCAATATAAATTTTGAATAATAGCCTGTTTATTGGATTTTTAATTGAGATTTACAAGTTGTATACAAGGCTTGTATGCTTAAGTGTGAAAAGACTCTTTTAAGGCCTGTCTAATTTGTTTTATTAAAAGTAAATAAAAACATTTTGTACACGACTTACTTAAATAAGCTTGTTATACACAACAGCAAGATTTGACATTTCTCTTTAGTTGAATGTAATCTGCAGCGGGCTAAATAATTATTCGAAAGTTTTCGTCTTTCTTTTCAAACAAATATAGAATTAGTATATTTATCAAAAGTGGTGAATAATTATTATAGTTATAAAAATATCAATAAACTTTATTTCGATTCACAATATAAAGCGTGCAATCGCCGATGTGTTCCTCAGTTGATGTGTTTCTTGATAGAATTTGTGTTGTTTTTTTTTTTTGTTTATTAAATGCATTACTAGTTTTGTTTATTTTTGCATCTTTTCTCGTAAATTGTTTTAATCTTACAAGACTACGCGACAATACTAATGCACTTTTGAATATATGTTATTTATTCATATGTGAATAAGTTTGTTTATGTTGTGAAAATGTTTTTTTTACAAATACCTTCCAACCAAAAAATTGTTCGAAAATGGGTGTAAGGAATTTGACACTAAATCATTTATAACTACTTATGTTTTAAGTAATAATTCTGATTACCAGTCAACAAAAATTTTGTTAAATGTATATACATATGTATACCTATTTGTATTGAAGAATAAAATAAAAATTTTAAAAGAAAACCTATGGAAATTATTGACTTTTTTTTAGCTATTTCGTTTTGCTTATGACAGATGCACAGATGTTGCCTCTGTAAGGAAGGAATATAGTTTTCATAAAATGTTAGTGGCAAACTTAATTAAATGATTGCCTTCTTTCGTGAGCTATTTTGATTTGGATATGACAGCTGTATCCCTCTGTGAAGAAATACAGTCACTCATAAAATTATTCGGAATACAAAGTTTTTTTTAAGCATGAGTTTTGTTTACATACAAATGTACAAAAGTAAAAAATGCTTTGTTTTTTGTCAATAAACAACTCAATCCTATCTTTTATCCCAAGTTGAACAAAATCAAAAGTTAGAGCATTTTTTTTTCTTTTGTAGAAAAGTAAAACAAAACTACATCTAGAAAACAGTTTAAAAGCTAATTCATGGATGTCACTCACATCAATAATAGTTGCTGAGTTAGACTTTTCCGTCATTCTTTGGGCATTCAGCGCAAATAAAATTCATACGCTTCTTTACAGGAATATAGCATATATTTGTATTTTTTCACTTTTGTACTTTTAAAGGTACATGAGTGATATGAGGATGTAGTTAAAGCCTTAACGATTTCCTTATGAAGGAAATCTTAAAATTAGATAAACTTAAATTGTTTTCTTATGTTCATAACTTTTAGCTTATCCAATTTAAAGTTCTCTTTAATAAAAGAATCGTTACAATTAAAAAAAACTGATGCTCAGAAAAAACGTTTTATTCCGAATAGTTTTGGTAGTGACCGTATATAATTTTCATAAAATGTCAGAGGCAAACTTTTAGAAACTATTGCCTTCTTTCGTGAGTTATTTCATTTTGCTTATGACAGATGCACCGATACTGCTCTGTGTAAGGAAATATTAGTTTTCATAAAATGTGAGTTGCAAAGTTATTCAAATGATTGCTATCTTTCGTCAGCTATTTCGTTTTGCGTGTGATATATGTTGCACTGCGTAAGGAAATATATAGTTTTTTTTTAAACGTTGGTAGCAAACTTTAAGAAATGATTGCCTTCTTTAGTGAGCTATTTCATTTTGCTTGTGACAGAGGTTAAATGTTTAAGACGAATGAATCGCTCGAACCTGCTGTTATAATTATTCAAGTTGTTTCTAAAGCTAGCTTTATATAAATAAATATTTACATAAAACTCAATAACGAAATGAACTATTGTAAGGATTTAAGTTTCTCCTTCAATCGACAAGAAAATTAATATAAAATTGTTGGGTCAATAGAAATGGAAGATTTTTTAAACTCATTCGCTTATCTATCTGAGTTCTTGTCATACGAATGTATAAAAAAGATGTTAAAGATTTAAACATAATTTTGTTTTCACTTCAAAAATCAATTCATTCGTATTTTAAACTAAAAACGAAAGTATCAAGATTCACGTAACAGACTGTTACACAATTGTCAATAAGAATTACAAGTTAGAAAATTTATAAACGCCAGCCGATGTTCGCCGCTGTTTATAAATATGGCGGTAAATTTTTTGTTGTTTAAGGTGTTCTCTATTACATCGTATTATAGGATTTGATTAAAGAGTTAGGTTTTTATAAGTCCAACACATGGCCTTTACGACTCATATATTCGGGTAAAATTGTACAGGCTGTGAAGAATACGTGAAGTGTATCAACTCATTGAAATTTGTACATGTCTTTTCTGATTTGGGAATGGCCTAGTGGGTAGCGTGCTGGATCATTGATTGGGAGGACGTGAGTTCAAACCTCGGAGGAGTCAAATAAAGTAACATTTTTTCAATTAAATAAAATTTTTCATATTTCAGAACAAAGAAAACACGCAGTCCAAAACCACCTCATGAGGAGAAAATAAACAGATAAATAAAATTAATAAGAATACAAATTAAATAATTGAAAGCAAGCATTTCTTTTTAACAACTGCATTGAAAGGCTTTAATAAGGCCTTAATGCAAAGTCTGTATAAGGCCTTTCAAAAGTCTTATAAGACAAGCCATTTTCTTTCAAATAATAACTTGTTTACCTGAGCAATATTTTGTCTTTTTAAGGCCTAATTACACTGTTGATCGGAAGCTATTTGATTGTATAGCACTTGTGATGACAGGTAAGGGAACCAAATAGCTTGTTTAATGTCAGCCAAAATGATTTGTGTAAGGCCTGTTTTAGTTTTAATACAAGCCAGAATATAGCTTGTATTAAAACTTAAACAAGTTAAATTGTTAGTTGGGCAACTTCATCCAAAGATCAGGATGGTTTAGGGAGGCACCTCAAACCTAAGACTTCACTTAACCTTCCCTCCTAAACTTCCCATTCCTTCATTTCCCCCACCCTGGGGAGCACAATGGATCCATTGAGATCCGAGTGAGGTGATGCGGCTTGCCGCATCATCACCCCACCTAACCTAACCTAACCTTCATTCAAATAGGTAGGTAGGTATATAGGTCACAAGAGATATGCCCATAACTACCCACCCTCGCAAAACAGATCTTGGAAACAAAACTCCAACCTAAATATCAAATATGAACCTACAAAAAAATATACATTTTGCCTACCATCGAAATCTTTCAATGAAATTTCAAGTCAAATACAACCCTACCATAAGTTATTTTTTTTTTTTTTTGTAATTCATTTTCATTTTCTTAAAGCTAGACAAAAATTCATAAAAACTAGCCTACTTATCAATATCTTAAAACTTACTTACTGGACCTAATCGGGCGCTCTAAGTTAAACTAGAATAACTTAATGCTAATGCCTTTCGGCCGAAGAACTATCTTAATACTAAAATTCTATATCGGTTTTTATTTTTCCATGAGAAGAATTTACAAAAATGCTCGGTATCATTATCTTTATTTTTTTTGGTTTTATATAAAACTTACAAACTACACAAAACTATGTTAAAGCTTATTAAAACTAATTAAAACTACTTAAGGCCACTTAAAACTATTTACAACTTATTATAAACTAATAACAATCTACTTATAAGCTACTTACAGACTAATAAACTAATTATAAACTAATTACAACCTACTTATAACCTACTTACATACTACTTACAAACTAGAACAGCCACAGCAAGCAATTTCCGGTTTTATATCTTTTTTTTGTATTTTTGTTGATTTTATAATTTTTTTGTGTTTATGTATGTTTTACAATTTTTTTTTTGTGCCACCCTGACTGTCCCTACTTAAAACTATTTACATAAACCTATGTAAGTCGGCCATACAAAAAGAAAATAGCAAGGTCAACTATTAAATGTCTGAAGGAACTTCATCTCCGTTTTTCAACCACCAGCAACTGGTTCTTCTGCTTTACCCTATCTCTTCGGTCCTGTTCGGACACAGTCCTACTGAACCGAAGGTACTCAGCTCGTCCCGACTGTAAAGGAGCCGCCGATCTACAGTTCTACGGCCGACGTGGTAGATGAGCGGAACCGCTGCTCTATCCTGGATCAGCCCTCGACTGTCTAGATAGAGGAATGCATCGGGCGGAATAAGGCCGCTTAAACGCTCACTTTCATAGTATTTGCTGTTGGGGTAATAAGCCTCAAAGATTAAGCTGTTAGACGAGGACATCGCTCTTGCAATGGGACCTCGAATAAGCTTCAGCAAGAAATTATCTATCCTGTTTATGTTGGCCCCGTTGTATAGAGCCAGGCTGGAATAGTAGTGTTTGTACTCCGACTCTGGTGTTCTGTGCAATCCAAGGCAGCGTCGAAGACACTGCCTCTCAAGCACCCGAATCTTTTCCATTTGAGATGGCAACATTGAACCAAACCGGGCATTAGGCAATCATCAGCCGGATAAGGGCCATGTAGCAAATCACCTTCACCCTGCTATCAAGCCGGCTGCTATAAAACAACCGTTTCGTCAGAGCAAAGGCTCCCCTAGCCCTGGCCAGAGCAGCATTTATATGTCTGTCGAAATACAAATACTGATCCATCCAGATGCCAAGGTACCTTACTACATTTTTACTCGCCAATGGATGTCCGTTTGGCCCTACGATCACCAGCTTGCGCCAGTTGTTTCTCGTATCCCTTGTGGCTCTAAGCAACGGAGTCCCAAACAAGATACTTTCTGATTTCTGAAAGTTGATTTTCAACTTCCAGTCATCACAATATTTCTGAATATTCTCGAAGTCACGCTGCAAAAGAATCCTGATGACCTTGACTTTTGGAACTGTTCTGTACGCAATAAGATCGTCGGCATACGCAATTGCCTGAGATAGACTACTTATCAGATCGTTGGTGTAAATGCTGAATAGAATCGGCGAGTTCACCGCTCCCTGCTGAAGACCATTTTTGATATAAAAGGTTGTGGCAGAAGTTATATTGCCACTCTTGACAACAAACTTTCTGCCATTGAGCATATCCTTAAGCATATAGTTATAATAGTGGTTGACTAATGCCAAGTCTGGTCAGCTTTAGATAAAGACCCTCTAACCATACGGTGTCGAAGGCTTTCTCCAAATCAACCAGACAGGCACCCGTACACTGCTTCTTAGATTTGTTCCATTGAACATCAGAAACGAGTTTAGACGCGGCATATATGGTGTTATGTCACGCCTTTAAACCGAACTAATTATCCAGTATGATGTTATTGTCCTCTGCCCACTTAGACAGAGCTCTATTGATAACTTTTTCGAATACCTTGCTGATACTCGGAAGAAGACTTATCGACCTGAGATTAGCCGGATTGGAGTTGTCCTTTCCCTTTTTCGGAAGAGGATGCATCACAGCTGTCTTCCACCGCACTGGATAATATGCATTATTCAGAGCGTTGTTAAACAGAGTGGTATAAATGTCTACTGCTTCTTGAGGTAAATGTCGAAGTACAACGTTGGATATTCCATCGACTCCTGTTGATTTCTTCTTCTTTAATGAATCTAAGATGAGCTGGAGCTCTACCTTCGTAATTAACAGGGAACTGGGCCCATTTCGCTCAGTGATTATGGCGTTTGCCAAATGATCTTCATTAAACCCGGTGAAACCGAGGTTCTCTGATCGCCATTGCGTGATGTCATTCCGAAGGTAGAAGTGATGGAGCAAGGCTCTGTTTTCCAGGTCATGATTGGGGCGAATGCACGCATTCACCTTGTACACTTGCTGGAAAGCAGCCCCCACAGCCTCCACTTTCTCCTGCGGATCTTCGATAATAAAGAGGTCATCGTCCAAGACGGCGTTCTCTGGATTAATTCCTGCTATTAGAAATACTTCTCTGTTTTCTGTCGTTCTCTGAAGCTTAAAACACGGAAGGTCGTTCCGATCATTCCTTCTAAATATCTTGTTAATTTGCGGAAACATGCTCGGGTCGCTAGCATTAACGGCCCGAATTTTGTTGTCCCAATACAAATCAATTGACAACCGATAGTTTTCTTTAATTAGTTGGTTGATGTTCTTGATCGACGACTTCAGTGTCCTAATCTCCATATTGTGAGGCTCAGTAAACCGTCGGTACAAAAGTTAAAGTCTTGTTAGCAGTCCATTTTTTTGTCTGTGTAATGCATCAATGGTCGTGCCCCGGTACATGTCGGTTGTGTCCCATCGTTTGTATTTCGGTATTGTTCTGTTTATTGTTTGTTTGATTGTCTCCTCCATTTGCTCCAAGTATTGGTCTATTTCGTTATTGTTAAATTCCGGTCATTTGGTGGCGAAATGTTATTCGAACTGATTTCGCTCGATAAAGCGTTGGTAAGGCGTGGCCAGTGCACCTTACTGTAATTGTTAGTATGCACAAGTACATACTCATCCAACTCCACGAGCTCGTTCGAAAGTTGTATTACGGCGGCGAGTCCGCAAGTAACCACACTGTCGTACTCGATCTTACGTAAACAATTTCTCGGTCTTTGACCCACAGTGTCAGTTATTGTCAGTCTTGCGTCTATTAGCAATAGATCCAGACAGGCACCGCTTCTTGGCGTTATACTGACTCATTCAATTAAAAAGATGAATACCTCTCGGATAAGTTATATGACTATCCATAAAGCCTAGCAAGCAAATTGCAAGTTAATTACAAAAACAAACCTACCCTCAATAACGAAAGAAAATACACCTATGATTATATCTATGTATGTATATTTTTCTTTTCGCATTGACCAAGGACAAAAAACAAAATCTGTGAAAGTTTTAACTTCGTTGCTACGACACCAACGCAAACAGCTGACACAGGAATCTCTTTCACCCCCTTCATATAATTATCTTTGCTTCTCTGGCTGCATATAAAATATATTTTGAAATAAAACAACAAAAATATTAGACTTTTTAAAGAGGAAACAAAGATCATTTTCTTACTTTCTTTGACTTTTTCTTTTATTTGACATCTAATAAAAAGCTGATTTTACTTTTTTTCTTACTCCATTTATTTCTTACCAGAATCGAAATAATACTCTCGCTCTGACTTCTTATTTTTCATTCTATATGATTCTATGTTTACAATCCCCCAACGTTAAAAATGCCGTCGATAGTGGCACCGCCACTATTGTTCTACTATTTGAATCAATGCCATTTTATGTACAAAAGCAAAATGAATAACAAGAAAGAGAGGGTTGTATTATATTGATTCTCGCAACAATAATGGGAGTTATGGAGACAAGTGAATCAGATGTTAGTATAGTAACATGGTAACGACGGAAATAAAAGTAATACAATTGTTTTCTATGACTCGATTGTGTTTGTATATGAGCTTGAGATAAAAGTTATATGTATGTTTGTTTATAGATCTATACATACTACATATGTAGGTATGTATGTAGATTATTATTTTCGTTTACAATTTTAATTTTGCTATTCAAATCTTGGGTATTTGTTTTGAGATTTTTAATTTCTGTAGCAATGTTGCTACTTTTCACTACATCTATGCAAGAATTATTGAAAGACAGGTTGCGATATTTCTATATTTTTACTTACGTTTGCATATGATATCTGATCTTTTTACAAAATTTTATTATAATCGTATGATAACAGTCCAAGGTATACGATAACCGAACTGGCCTAAATAAATGCAAAACTCTTATTTCTTACAAAAAAATGATTAATCAAATAAATTAATTTTTGTAACTTCATATCATGGGTTTTATACATATAAAGGGTTTTTCAACAGGGACGCTACACAAAAAGAGCGACAGGGACAGCAAACGACGCCATATTTCTTTCCGCTCTTTTGACATTTCTCTTCAGTAAGGTTTGCCATTTTATGATGGAAAGATATACGAGCCAACAACGAGTCGAAATTACTAAAATTTACCACCGAAATTCGGAGTCAGTGGCCTCAACGTTAAGACCGCTACGTCCAATTTATGGTCGTCATAATCGTCCTAGCAGATCAACAATTGAGCGTCTAGTGGAAAAATTTGAATCCACAGGCACAGTGCCGCTGTGCTGCCTCTGAGGCTTCAGTTGCAGAAAGCCCAAATGTGTCTCTCATACGTCGCTCTCAAGCGTTGGGCATGTCTGTGACGTCGTTGTGGCGAATTTTGCGAAAAGATCTTGGCCTACATCCTTACAAGATTAAATTGACGCAAGAACTGAAGCCGCTTGACCACCAGAAGCGTCGTATGTTCGTGAATTGGGCTGAGCGACAACTTGAAAATGATTCGAATTTTCATCGAAAAATCATCTTCTGTTATGAGGCTCATTTCCGGCTGAATGGCTTCGTCAATAAACAAACTATGCGGTATTGGTCAGGCAGCAATCCACACGTACTCCATGAGTCATCATTGCATCCCAAGAAATTACGGTTTGGTGTGGTTTATGGGCCGGCGGCGTCATTAGGCCGTACTTTTTCCGTGATGATCAAGACTGGCGCGTTACTGTGAATGGGGACCGATCAATTATAACCGAATATATTTGGCCCCAATTGGATGATATGGACACACAGCGAATGTCACAATCAATTTATTGGAAACCAAGTTTGGAGAACGTGTTATCTTACGAAATAGTCCAGTCGCTTGGCCGCCTCGGTCGTGCTATTTGATACTGTTAGACTTTTTCCTGTGGGGCTACGTCAAGTCTATGGTCTATGCCAACAAGCCAGCGACGATTGATGAACTTCACACGAATATCGAACGTGAAATTGCAGCAGTATTGGCCGATTTATGCTTGAAAAACGTCGAAAATTGGGTTCAGCGTCTGGACTTCTACAAGCGTGCCCGTGGTGGCCATGCAAAAAAAATCGAGTTCCATACATAATGGCATCGAAAGTACTTTCACAGGAGTGAAGAATTTTATTGATATCTATATGGTGTTTCAATAAGGGGGCTACAAAAGTTTTTTTGAATAAATCAAAAATTATTTAAAAAAACTTTTGTAGCGCCCTTATTGAAACACCCGATTCAAATGTATTTGGGTTTTATTTTGGATTTTAATCGCCTAATAATAGCTGCACTTATCGCTTGGCCAGAAGGGGCAATTTTATAAAAAAAAACCTAAAATGGAACAAAATATATTTAAAAAACAACAAACAACACAACACTGACAGTAGTTTTTGGAAAGCCAGAAGTCCATTCTTACATAGTTTATTTTCAAATAAAGTTCTATTCAGAAACAGCTTCGGTTAAAATTATTTCAAAGTAACAATTTTGAAAAAAGTGGGTTTTTCACATACATGTAGGTACTACATCTGAATATTTTGATGAAAAGAAAAAATAGAAAAAATTACGGAATAGATATATTTTGTCCTCGTTTTTTATTTCGTTTGATATACATATATGTTTATGTATGTACTACACGATATAATATTGTAGGTTCAAATAGGGTGGCTCTTATTTTTAAAATTTTGAATTTCTTTCGTCTTTCGTGATCAAGGTAAATTAAAAATAAACTCTGTGTAAGATTTTTTTTTTTAATCTGCCAACGTTAACACGTGCCGGAAAGCACTTGAAATTTGTATACAAAAACCATGGGAATCTCTCAGCCTTTTACTCAAAATTTAGGTAAAAAATGTGTTAAAGTGAATGGAAAATCTTCAAACACTTGGTACATAATATTAAGTACCATAAGAACATATAAAAAAAAACCTTTTATTTTTTTTAAACAATATTTAACCAGTTGAAAATAAGACCAAATGCACAAAAACAAAGGAAACTCCTGGAAATCCTTACCACTTTAAGCATAAATAGTTTTTCGAAGCCTGCATAATTTTATATCATTATTTGATTGCAAGAACTAAGGTACCCTGCTTTTTTTTTCTTATGCATAGGTATTCACCCTCATTGCGATAGTCGTTTTACTTGAACGCCAATTATCGTTTTTGTAGTCGTGTCGCTTTCAAAACGGTATTGCGTAACTTAAACGCCAGCAGCCTCGTCGCTCTTAGATTCCACATCCGAACCACTAAGACAGCTGATATTTTGACATAAATTCAAATTGCAATTTTGAAATTAATGAGCAGTCGTTCGGTTTAAGTTAGCTTAAATTATTTAATTTATGTGGTTTTAATCCAAAATCGTAATATAAGACAGATGCGACATAAAGTTTAAAAAGTTTCTTTATTAAGTTAAAAGATTTGAGCAATTCCAAATTTAGAGCACGGTTCGAATTCATTAAATTTGTTCTTATAACTATTTTATGCAAATTTGTTTATAAATAGAAAGTCTTGAAAAATGTATAGTGTGGCCAGCTATTTTTCATGGAGCAGCAGTGACGAAAAAGATGAAGAAAGAAGAAAAAAAGATTTAGTTGTGCAGAGGCAATTGATTCGATCCAAAGCTAATCCAATGGATTTGCCTGACTTAAAGTAATTATATGCTAATAAGATTTATATTCCAAATTGAACTAATTAAAATATTTCCCAGATTTAAAATGAACTTTCGACTCAATAAAGAAGCTTTCCAATATATTTTAAATTTGATGTAAAGTAATTTTCCTGACAAACGTTCTGTTTCAGCACCATTAATTTTAAAATTAGCTGCCACCTTAAGGTTCTTCGCTGAGGGAGGCTACCAAAAAGGGGTTGGGAATGATTTTAATTTGGGTCTGGCGCAGCCAACATTTAGTATCATTCTTAAAGAAATGTTAAATTTTCTTGAACAATATCTTTGCCCATTGTGGATAAAGTTGGAACTCATCGAGGAAGAAAAAACTGAAGCAAAATTACATATTTTCCAGCAAGCTGGAATTCCTGGTGTTATTGGCGCCGTCGATGGAACACATGTCAAAATTTTGGCAGAAAAAAGTCGATCAACATATGTATTATAATAGAAAGGGATTCTTTAGTCTTAACGTTATGCTAGTAAGCATACCCCAATATATGTATGTAGTTCATACGAACTTGCAAGTATATTTTAGGTTTGTGATCATCGAATGTGCATAAAATACGTAGATGTAAGACACATGCTGGCGCAAGCCATAATTCACTGATTTGGAACTCAAGTGAGCTAAGAGGCACTATGCAAAGGAACTATGACACAGGAGAAAGAAGTACATGGTTACTGGGTGTGAAATAACAAACTTAAAAGACAAACTGTAAATGAAACTGAACTTTGTAGGTGATGCGGGTTACCCTCTTGAGCCATTTCTCATAACTCCTTTCAGATCACCTGAGGAAGGTAACAGGCAAAGTTTTTTCAACATCAAACACTCAAAGACCAGAAACATCATCGAAAGATCGATAGGTGTGGTAAAGAATCGATTCCGCTGTCTCCTCGCTGCAAGACAATTGCACTACTCTCCACAAAGAGCAACGCAGATTGTGAACGTCTGTGCCGCTTTACACAATATTTGTATTTTTTACAAATCAGATCTTCTCAGAGATTTAATTCTGTTTGACAATGAGTTTTCATTATTTGTACATGAAGATAATTCGATTTCCAATGATGACCAAACAGCTGTTCGAATACGAAACCAAATTTTGAACTGCATTTAAAAAATTGTTTTAGCGAACGAGTTTAAATACTTTTATTTAATAAAACTTAAATTATGTAATAAATACAAATAACAAAAACTAAAAATTGAAATTATTTGGTGTTTGTTTCCATTAAGTCCATTTTTCTTTCCTCAATATCCAATTGTCTTTTGCGAATTTCGAGGTCCATCATTTTTAAATTATTTTCTTGTCGGCGTTGTTCTTCATCCCGCTCCATTTTCAGTTTGAACATCTCAAGCTGCTTTTCTTTTAAGTAAAAAAGTTTTCTCTGGAATCTGGCACTTTCTTTCAAATGTTCACTCATATTTTTAAACGAAATAATATTTTTCGCCATTTTAATTTGTATTTCGTTCAAAGATTCTTTTATACTAGTGAACAATTCCTCTTGGACCACAGTTTGATTTTCCAAAAGCTTTTAGAAAACATTCTCTTTTGGTTTTTTAGATTTTATTTGCCTCACATCTTGAAAGTCCTCTTCATTTTCTATACGTGGGGATGAACGTGAAAACGGTTGTGTTGATGCATTGACATTTGGATCACCTAAAATATCAGCAATAGCCTTCGAAATTAAATCATCATTCGTAGTTGAAGGCCTTTTGGAAGTGGTGTTTTCTTTGTTTGGTTGGGACGCAAAATCGAAACTACCACCGGCCACATATCTGGTTGGATTTATAACATCATGCAACGACAAGAGCCTTACTATCGCTTCCTTAACACATTTTTGTGTAAAGGCTCCTCCACCTGTGGCTTCAATTTCTTTTTTGTTATGAATCAGCTTCTGTTTTACTTTGAATTTTGCGTCAAACTAAACCTAAGAACAAGAATTTGTATTTATTTTCAAACTTTTAATAATGTCCTTACTTTCTGCCATTCCTTTCCATTACGTGTCGGTGGTCCAATGCTGTTTAATTCTGTGGCCATGGTCTCCCACTCTAACTTTATATGTTGCGCTGTTGAGACACCTCTCTTAAAATTTTTTAGCTAGGTGTTGATTTGCCTCCATTAGCTAAACAAGTATTTTCATTTGCTTCTGATTTGTTACTTTTACCCTGAAGAAACTCGTTGTTATAATAAATTATAAAAACAAAAGAAAAAAACTTACATTTTGAAGCCGAAAATTGCTCTGTCGTTTGAAAATTTATGAACGACACAAATTGGGGTATTAACAGACGTTTTTTTTTTTCTAAAACGACTATCGCAATACAAAATATAACTGTATTACGACAAATGTCACTATATAAGTAATAATAAGTAAGCCATAAGTAATGCCAAATTCTTTTGTCGTGTTTTGGTATGGCGTTGAACGACTATCGCAATAAGGGTGATTATTTCTAAAAGTGTGATGAGAAAATATAATATATTTTTGCTTCACGCTTTAAGAAATAAATTATGAACTGTACCTACCAAGTGTAATTGGAAGAATATGGTTTTTTTGCTTCTCAACAAGTTATATCGGACTTACTAATGGAAAGATATTATTATTTTTTACGAAATCTTTGTTTTAAATCGAATGATGTTGGTATGTACGATAACTCAAAAAAGCTAAAACTTATTTAATAATGTATTTATAAGTACATAAATTACATATATTAGGGTAGCCGTTGTTTCTAAATCATTTTTTAATGGGGTGTGCCTGCCATTAAAAAATTATCTCGTAAGAAAATTTTATTTGACTAAAAAAATGTTTCCGAGGTCTAATTCAAAGTACAGAATTTTTGTTCTTTTCATGTTAAGTTATTCTTTTTGAAATACTGCAGCTTTTTTTATTGATTTTTGTTCTTTATTCATCTCTTTGAAAAAAATCTATAGACCACGATTCTTTATAAAATATCAGGTATTATTGGTAGGTACTTAGTACCTACCTACTACTTTTAATTTTATAATGTTTTTATATTGGAATTCTCTTGGTAAAATCGAGTTTAAAAATTTTACTGTTCTTATATTCCTTTCAAATTAATTTTCGAAGAACTTTTCAAGGGATGATTACAAAATAAAAGGACATACATGTTTGGTTTAGGCGGTGTCTGTCATTTAAAAATAATTTTGGGACATAGTGAATACCCTAATAATACCTAATACCCAGGTGTATGTATGCCTTCACATACGGATGACGGTTATTTTTGAATTTCTTTCTTACAATGAGATTCTTAAAATGTCGGTAAAGGTATAAAAGTTGATGAAAAATCTTCAAAATTGGTACACATGAAGTACCATAAGGAGTAAACAAAAAAAATTATTTTTAATTTTTTTAACGATATAGAAATTGCAAATAGATTTTTTTACTAATAAATTTCACCCTTCTGCAAATCAATTTCATCCGTTGGTAAATTAAATTTACCTTTTTGCAAATAAGAGACACCTGCTACAAATCAAATACTTAGTCTTATATTACGTAGAGTTGTTATGAAAACATTGCGTTGTCCAAATAGTAATAAAAGTGTTTTTTTTATTTATGGGCTGGTGGCACAAGTAAAAGTACGGTAAAGTTCATACTCAAGCAGTAAAACAAAAATTAATTTTAATTTAAAATTATTAAAAAAGCGGGGTGGTAATCGGCCTCTTGAATTTGTGTGCCTTGGTATTTAACAAGATCTAGCAAAGAGGTAGGTAATGGAACAAAAACTTCGAAAAACTTAAATTGCTTAGTGATTAGTTCCATAAATACTGGTTAAACACAATAATTGTGGATTACTATAATTTGATTTGCAAAAGGGTGGATTCAATTTCACACAATCATACTACTTACATACAATAATAAATTGTTTAATTATCATTAGGTATTTCAATGATTGTTCAAGGCACTCCTTTTTCAATCCAACAGTGTCAAAGTTAAAAGTAGTGCCAACGCAATGCTTAGAACATCCAAATGAAAACAAACCTAAATCAACCACCCTAACCTCACCATTCAGAAATCACAAAAAACCTTAATCGCCACTGGCTACAATGCTCCCACAGTACACATATCTATATATCTCAATATGTGTACTGTGCAATACGCCTACCTAACCTATGTGTGTATGTAAATACCTACAATAGTCTACAAATATTCTATAATAAATATAAATAAATAAATATAATTTCCGAGGGCGCCGAGCATCAACCTCTTCATAGCAGCGTATTCTTGCGACTGACAGAAATAAAACACAAATGTAAAATAAACCAAAAAGAAAGATTTAATGTGCAAGCATGTGTTTATATTTATTCTTACACAACTATAGAAAGATAAATAGTCATACTTTCATTTCAGCTCACATTAGAGCCAAATACGCATACGCACTCAACTCTTAACCTCTTTTATTCATTGACATAACCTATACTTTTGAAAAAACAAAATTGCTTAATTTCTTATATAAAAGCATAGAGCTCTCTCATTTTTTTAATTATTACATTTTACTGTGCACACATTTAGTTAGGCTCAGCACCTGTAACCCCTTCCTCTACAACCTGATGATATTAGACCAAGCCGTCCAAGCTGGCTGTGAAAACCAGCTGTTTGCTGATGACTCGCTTACATACGCAACTTCAATGTCACCTACTGTTTCCCGGTCTGGCTCACGATCACAAAAAACAGGGATTAAGGAACTCCAAATCTTCGAGAGGAAGATGTTAAAAATCTACACCGGAATCCACTTCGTTCGGCAGCGAAGAAAACATTGCAGGAATGAAGATCTGTACAGAAAAGCAAGGATAATACCGCTGGACAAATATCTGCCAAATTCGGCAAAGAAGCTAGTGCAGAACACCGTCAATTACCCCAATCAGCTAATGAGAAAAATAGCCACCGAGCAACGACATCCCGAGCCGAGGTACCTCAGTGTGATGGAAACTCTGGACCCCAATATTTTCACCGACAACGACGAAACAGACGTTTCTTTCAGGTCCGTCAAGCTGCGTCCACCACAATTGAAATTCAAAAATGTAATGATGGAATAATTTGACACTAATTTCATGCTAATTTATTACCGCAATCTCGCCCAGGTACTAAATTCCCTTCCCCCTAAAACTGGTGGGGGACCCAGCTTGACGTCAAGCTGCGTCCACCACACATTAATAGACAAATTTTCGAAAAACTAATGATGCAATAATTTGATGTTAGTTTGAGCTCTTGAAATGGCGGAATTTCAAATGCCTCAAGTCTATCCTTATCACTTAAAAACAGCTTGTTATCAAGCGAGCTGTGTACTTTTTACCACAACGCGAAATTCAAAAATGTAACGATGAAATAATTTGATGCTGATTTGATGCTAATTTTGTACCGCAATCCCGCCCGGGTACTGAATTCCCTTCCCCCTCAAACTGGTGGGGGACCCAGCTTGACGTCAAGCTGCGTCCACCACACCTACCTAAACAAAATTTCAAAAAACTAATGATGCAATAATTTGATGCTAATTTTGGGCTCTTCAAAGTGGTCCAGCCCTACCACTTAAAAACAGCTCGATAACAAGCGAGGTGTGTAGACTTTTTAAATACGATCTTTGAAAAAAAAATAAAAAAGTGCATAAGACGTAAAACTAAGTAATTTGAAACAATATAAAATTTTGTCTTTCTATCCCTACCAGTTTTGTTTTTACAGACAAAAAACTAAATTCTGATGACGTCACTTATATGAAGCTGCTTCCACCACAAAGGAAATTCAAAAACATAATTATGCAGGAACCAAGTGCTTCTTATGGGCTCATTTATTGTTGTAATTTTAAATTTTGGGCTCCATGGTTTGACCTTGAAATCTATTGCTGAATATATAGAACTAGGTAATTTGAAATAATAACATTTTCCATCCATCTTTTCAGATCTTCCATTATTTTTTTTGGAGACATCATATTAACCATTTTATCACATTCTTATTATATAATAATATAATTCAACTAATCAGATCGCGAATTCTTTTTTATAAATATCATTGATGAAAATTCAACTGACACATACAAATCATAGCTCACACATATTCTACTTCCTTAAAATAAATAAGCAAATGAAATAATTTTTTTAATTACACCTTCCTACCTATCTATTTCTTTAAACTATATATATACGTTGAGTGTTGACTAGTTGATTTTTATTTTAGTTCCGCCTATTGCATGGCTTTTTTTGGCCAAAATAAAGAATTTACTATATTGAACTATGTAAAGTTGTTTCTTGGTTTGGTTGTTTAGTGGGTTTCTGACCTCTTAAGGAAAAGGTTGGGTGTGCTTTAGCTTAAGAAAATTTAAATACTAAATTATTGCATACATACTCACAGGATGATTTTTCAAGGATATTCAAAAAAGAGTCAGACGCAAAGAATCATCGTGTAATAGAGGACATGCAAATTCATTCACTATTAGAGCTTGATTATACGACTCTTGTTTTCGTTCGTCTCGTTTTTCGCCTTTTTGACAGGTACGTACCTTCGTGATTACACACAACCAAAAGAGTCTATTAGTTTTTCTGACGTTCAAAAAATATGGGGTTAATTTATTGAAAAATATTGGAAAATAGACAGTAAAAATAATTAAAAATATTTTTAGATCACTTCATTTTCAATCTCATCTTCTTTTTTAATCACGAAAAACTTTTTCAAAGCTCATTATTAAAAACTTATAAGCATCCCCCGCCTCTACTCCTTAGTCAAATCATAAACGTCAAAGTTCAAGCAGAAAAAATCTTAAAATTTTCATACGTGCTTTGGTTTTTTTCATTTTTTCATTTCCCCTACATTTGTACACCCCTCAACCAATATGTCAAAAAAAACCAAACACGAATTGTTTAAAAAAACGAATCATGTGATCAGGCACTTATATTATTGTTTGGTGAATAGCTTTTAAGCTATGAACGTTCGGTAAATACCGCCCTACGTATCACCGACCACTACACATTTGTAAATGGCCACGTTCCGATGTTTATTCTCAGTTATCCGTATTGCTTTGTGTTGCTGCCTTTGTTAAAAACAGCTGATGACAACTGGCATATAAACAACACAAGTTATCTTAAAATTTGTGGGATACCTATAGATAACATAGTAAGGGTATTCATGCAACTTCTTTAAAACGTAGATAAGTTTACAAATTGGTTAAGTTTATCTTTTGGTTAATGAACTGTCAAATTTTGTACGAGAAATGATTTACACAATTTGGTTAAACTTATCAAAGGATTTCGCTGCGTAAAATTAACCAAACTGGTAAAACTTATCCAAACGTCATTGTGGCTCTTACTCTGATTGAATTACCTAGCATTTAATCAAATGTATAAAAAGGTTGTTCATGCAAACTTTGCGTAAGCTTATCATTTTACACAATAACACAACTGCCCCACCTACATAATGACTATAAAAAATGAGCCAATATCTAAAATGATTTTTTTAATATAACAATAATGATACAAATAATGAAGACAAACGTAAAATTTTTGAAACAATTTAGCTTATATCACTCAAATTATCTTTACGTGGACGCTGATTTAGACTTTTTAAGCTATAGCAAACAAAAATCTAAGTGTTGCAACTGTTTTTTAATGCTATATTTCAACCAACTTTGTCGTTAAGGGAAAGTAGGTATTATCCATCTTATAAATTATTCTGTTTTAAATTTTAAAAATGGTGTATTTTAATTTTTGATTTTGAAATATTTTATTTTCAATTCATTGTCTGTAATAAATTGTACTCACGTTCGATTCCGCTTATATCCATAATACCAATATAATCTTCGTTTGAAAATGAGTTGAAGTATGCTTCATTTTGTGCAGATGCCGTGGAGTTGTTCTAAAAAATAATATAAGCAATTAAGGTTCAACTGTTTTTGAGTAGGTATTTATACTTTTCTTCCGTATTCAAAAATGTCAACATGATAATATAAAATAAAGACTCCAAAATATAATGAGTTTCTATCAGTCCGGGGGCGACCGTAAGATAACCTAACTCCACAATACACATATTAAAGGTAATGGCAGTTTGGGTTTAACATGCCCAAATCTGACAGATGAAGAAAGAGACACAGCTACACAACAGAAACAAATTTAAAATGAACACAAAAAAAATACTTCGAAGCATAAATAAATAATATAAAGAGGGGAATCCTCGGCTGTCAAACTGATTTGCCTACAAGCTCCGACCGTGGTGAATGTCATAAAGTTGCACTAGTAACCTTTACCACACTAACACTAATGCAACTTAATGATTTTCACCACAAATCGTCGGTTTTTTTTTTAAATTTGTCAGTTATTTTAAAAACCCAATGGACATGTTCATAAAGTATAAAAGCAGGTGAAGTGAATTTTTAAGTGCTCACTTCCCTTTATATAATTTTATTTTAAAATTGCATTGGCTACCTAAATTCAAAGCGTTCTAAGATAATAAAAGACTACCAATATGTCTTTTATTATCTTAGAACGCTTTGAATTTAGGTAGCCAATAGTAATAAATAATTGAATAAATAAATGCATGTTAATTGAACCATAGTGGGAGGAAATTTGTTTGTGAAATATGAAATTTCTTAGTACATATGTTAGCCTTTTTACACCGAACTCAAAACGCGGTTTTCGAGAAAATATCGGCATTGGAGAAAAACCTAATCGAAGACACAAGGTTTCACATACATTTTATTGAGCTTCAGGTTTTCGTAAAACACAAGTTTTATATAAAACCAGTCGAAAACTTGTTGGAATTCAGAGATGAACAAAACAAACGTACCTTTTAAAAAGTTCAGTGCCTAGTAAAATGTCAAAAAAGAAACTGATTGGATGCTTTTATATGGATCATATTTCTATAAATAATCATCATTTTACTTACTTATTGTAAGTGGTTGGTGAAAGAAAAACTTTAATGTCAAACGAAAACGTATAGTGTAATGTTTGGTGTGAATGGTTTTTGAGTTTTTGAAAAGTTTTTGCCGAAAACTGGTTTTGGGGTTTGTTGTGAAAATCCTATTATTCCTTAAATTTGTATTTCTTACTGGAATACTTCCACAGATTTATGATCTTCACAGAAACGAACTATCAAAATTAGTCTGGATATTAATAGCTACGTTTTTTGCATGTCCATATGCACTTTGGGAAAAAAAAATGACACCGGTACATTTCAACATTTGCCTTGGTTTGCCATTTTATATAACCAACAAACATTTAATATTTAATTATTATTTGTTCAATGTATTTTTTTTACTTATTTACAGCACAGTGATTTAAGATTTTGTTTCACTCATACATTGAACAAAAAAAAAAGACTGGAAAACTATGCACCAAGCACCAAATTCTTTTAGTTCGCTTCCACCATGGTGAGCACTCTCCCATCTGACGGGAGAAGTTAACGAAAACTAAACGAAGAATACCACTTCGCAATTATGTGCGCGTCATATGGATTACTTTCGCCCGGTTTCCTACGACCACTACGTTAGCTTCCACCTATTCTAGTTCTACCTTAATTCTAAATTATTATTGTTGTTGCTGTATTTGACTAGTAAATTGCTTTGTTTTGTTGTCTTGTTTTTTAGACAGAATTATTTTGAGTTACAAAAAACACAACTAATGCTATTATATGTATTGAATTTCCTTTTTGCTTAAAGGTTCTCCCAAACCAACGCTAATGCGGAGTGATTCGCACAACAGCAAAAAATATGACAAATTCATAACGCTAAACAACAACAAAAATTCGTCGTTGCTCCGCATTCGCGTTGGTTTGGGAGAGCCTTAATTATGTAACTAGTTAAACAAAAATTGCACATTTTATCAAAATATGTTCAAATTTTAATCAATGGTTCATTAATTTTAATTTACCAAATCGGTGAGTTAAAATTGGATGAACTTAGGTTAAATGATGGTTAAGGCCAAGTAAGTGATAGTGGAGAATCCAGGGCCAGTTTGTTCACATTAGATTAAATTTGAAGTAAGTAAGTCACAGAATCTGGTTAAATGCATCTAACTTACCAATATTGGCTAATTAGCGATTTCTATAATTAACAACTCAATTTAATTGGAACGGCAAACCATTCGGCTACAATGCGTTTTAAAAAAATATATTTAGGTAAACATATTGATGGTGCAGTCGTACCTTTCAATAATATTCCATTAAAAAAAGTGTGTTTGCACCCTCAAAACAAGAATTTTTAGAACACATCCCCTGAGGTGAATTCAGAAATGTCACGAAGTTTATGAATTCTTGAATTCAATGGAAAGTTGGTTGCCGGAAATTTTTGATACAAATAAAAATATTACTTAAAATTTCTGGCACAACTAAATATTTGTTGTTATTATTTAATAAAAAACGAGAAAATTAATAACAAATATAAAAGGATAAATAAGACAACGATGCAGAATGGCAGACGCACTAAAATAAAAAAAACATGATATCAAGAGTGGAAAAAAATTGGTCTGTCAAAACAAATCAAATTCACCGCGTTAAGTTGTTGTTGCAATTCACATCTATTCATCGACACGGAGTCGGATTACAAAAACAACAATGTAAATAAATGGGTTTTGGAGGGTGAAACGTACGAAAGTTTCCCATCTTTACATTGTTTATTTATGCTTCGAAGCAAATAATTTTAAGCTGAAGAAGATAATAATGAAATGAAAGGGCCATTAGATTAAGATTGTGATGAGCGTTACCACTTCGAGAAAATAGTCGAAGTAGATTTGAAGAAAAAAAGGAAGTAGATTGACAAAAATCGAAGTAGATTTCAAAATTAACTTTTCTTATACAAATCTATGTGTTTATTTTGTTTTTGTTTTAATAGAAATTCTGGGGCTATATACTTGAGTTAAACACAGAAAAAAGAAGTAGATTTAATATATTAATGTAAAATTGAAGTAAGTTGAGACAGAGATTTTTAAAATGAAGTAGATTTCAATAACTTGATGATGGTGCAAAGTAGGAAATAGATTGTAATTTTTTTTGAAAAAAGGAAGTAGATCTTCTTCAATTGAAGTAAAGTGGTAGTACTTATTATGATTGTGTAACCATTATTACATATTTTAATGTACAAGAAGACAAAATTTATATCTTTGATTTAATAAAAAAAATTGGTGTTCCACTCCCTTGGGAATTTTTGCAATCAAGTTGAGTTTTAGGTACAGTGTATGTGTGTTTCATCGCCACAGTATTGCAAAATTGAAACTTCCTTAGTTGGATTCATCCTAATTTTATAATGTCTAAAATCGTATAAATGCTAAAAAAAACTTTTGAAAACATTTTTCTTTAGGTAATTCTGTTTCGTGAAATAACTTTTTCAATGGATAAAGTACACTTTTTATGAGATATAGAAGGGTATTGCTGCTATAAAAGTTAGACGAGTGCTTTAGAGTTAAAGTATACTTTATCTCGTTTAAAATTGAAAATGAGCCGACTCTCGCTGTACAAAAATATTTAGAGCAGACTCTCATTTTAAGTGTAGTTTAATGTTGGTTTTAAATGTTTAAAATTTTGCGCCAATATCCTCCGAGTTTTCATTTTCGTTCAAGTTGTGTCAAAATCTCTAAGACCACTGTCAGTTCTTTGAATTTGTACTGTGGCAGATTTCTGTATTTTCCCAACTTCTGATTGGCCAGAATTCAGAAATCTGAATCTTCATTACTGAAACTGATACATTGAATGCAGCCACTTCCAATTGGACAAGGACTCTAAGAATTATTTTTTTTTTGTTATTTATCTGACAACCCATTTTTGACAATATGCATAATTAATATGTGTTCTTTGTCCTAATTCAGCTTTCAGTTGATACACCATTTGTAGAAGTTGTTTAAAATATAGGTACACTTACAGTTAGCCAAAAATGCAACCTTAAAACTGCATCTTCTAACAATTGATTTATAAATGTTTGGACTAAAACTAACGGTTGGCATATTGCTTCTGAGGACCCGCTATGAAATAGGTAATCTTAGGGTCACTTCCCGGACTATTTGTTAAAATATATCTATTGCAATTAATTAGGAATAATCTAGAAATATAATATTGAATATTAATTAAATGTTATTTTATTCAATATGAAATCGTCTTAGAGTCATTCCATATGAAAACGTCGAAAAACATAAAAATTTTACTTTAGCACTTTAGATTTTTTTCAAACTTTGTAAGAATATTCCTTATTCGTCAAAGGATGGATATTCACCGTGTTTTAATTTTCCCATGACTCATTTCCCTCCTGGCCATACTGAAGCATTTGAAAATCGTCGTTTTAGTGCTTCAGTATTTTTGCTTTAAGAAACAACAGTAGTTACCCCGTTAAAAATAACAGAAAGTATTGATTTGATGTTATTTTTAATGTATTTTATTAAATTTAGTGGCGCAACAGCTCATGGAGAACCAGGGCCTAGTGACTAACAACTCTCAACCATTCCTGTGTGCGTGTTGTGGGCAGGAATGGAGGGGACCTACAATTTTTTGCCGAGTCCGAACGGCTAGATGAGAAGCACTTATTCATGACAAGTATACTCTTGGAGGATTTGTCAGTCCCTCGCAAGAGGCAGTACCTCGGAAAAAAACATTTCTGTTTTTAGGTGGCAGAGGCCGGGAATCGAACCCAGACCTTTGGCATGACAGTCCTACGCACTAACCATTACGCCACGAGGTACTACAATATCAATACCAACAATATAAAACGAGGTGTGGAAAATACTTGCGTTTTTTAGAATAATGAATAATTTGTGTGGTCACCTTTTTTATATTGACACTTAAAATAAAATAACAATAGTTGGCTCACTCAATATATGGCTTGGAGAGCATTTCTATAAGTAAAATTGTCTGTACAAGTTAGCTTGTCCATTTTTTTTATTTTAAAGTGTCAGTTACATTATAACGGTAAATTTTTGTTGGTTGAGGCCGTAGTCCACCCCGGACTGTGGCGCCACCTTAAGTTAGTAAGAAGCGGCGATATTAACCGAAAGCTCATAACAAAAGCAAAAATAGCTATGTTTATTTTGCAATTCAAAATAATACTGTCTGAAAAAAATGACAGCAAAACAAAGCAATTTACATGACAAATACAACAACAACAACTATATCCATATAGAGTTAGCTATGTCCAGATAATTAAGAAGATTAAACTTTTGTCCCGATAATCGCGGCATTGCCAGACTTCTATTGTCATTGTGTTATCGATAATTGATATAGGAATGTCTGTTGGTAGGATAGTTCAATACATAATGGCAGACCAACACAGTTTTTGAAATGCCCCAATGTCGTTTTTTTCGTCAAAGTCCTTATGGACATGCAAATAAGCACGTGCGCCTTGGTCTGCCATTTTGTATTAAATCATTTTACCACCAAACATTTGACATTTCTACACAAATTGTCGATAACATAACTACAATAGTTGTCTGGCAATACCGTTTTTATCGGGACAAAAGTTAAACCCACTTACTTATCTAGACAAAACTAACTCTATATGGGCATAGTTGTTGTTGTATTTGACATGTAAACTGCTTTGTTTTGCTGTCGTTTTTTTTAGACAGAATTTACTGGAGTTGCAAAAAAAACACAACTAATGTTGAATATTTATGAGTGTCCATAAATGTAATGAGCACTACACGGTATAAGAATAATAAAGATTGCTTGACAGTTCAAGGAGAAGATTCGTGACGTCATTCCGAGTCAATTGTTTGCCAGGAGGACCAAAAACTAAAAATAAAATATTTTTGTTCTGAAGTTATTTAAGGTGCCAGTTATAGCTATCATTGAAACGTATCATTGAAAATTTGAATGATTGATTTTGAGACATTTAGAAAGCAAAATAATTTATTATTTTGATGGACACCTAAAGTTCAGGTCTTAGTTAATATTTCTAGTGAAAAAAAAATTCAATTAGGCCCAACTTTCCACATAAAATGACTTTTAAAATTCCAATGATCATTAATAAGGTAGTTCAAATATTGAAATAAGAAAAGTCTTTTTATGTGGAAGGTTGTGCCTATTGGACATTTTTTTTATTAGAAATATTAATCAAGTCCTAAGCTTTATAACTGGCACCTTAGGTAGAACTAGAATAGGTGGAAGCTGCCGAAAGGTTATGTCAAAAACAACCGAAAATTGGCTCTCCGAAACATAGATTTCACTAGGTACTCATAGTGCACTTAAGTGGTTGGAAGTGAAAAAGAAATGTAAATTTTTGATTGTTCAATGTAATTTGTTTACTTATTCAAAGCACATAGCACTCCGTGCTCTGAATAAGTAAAGCTTTTAATTATTTACTATGCGAAACCACGGAAATTCAATGTAGTATAGATTAAATAAAATAAAATTAAATATCTTGTTTCACTCGTACACTAAACAGAAAATATATAGAGTTGAAAACTATGCGCTAAGTGCCAAATTCTTTTTAGTTCGCTTCCACCATTTTGATTTTGCATACGCCCACTTACGAAAGAGTGGTCTGTGAGCGCTCTCCTATCCGACGGGAGAATTTAACGAAAACTAAACGAAGAGTGCCACTTCGCAATTATGTGCGCGTCATATGGATAACTTGTTTTCGCTTGGTTTCGAACGACCTTTATTGTTAGAATTCAAAGTAGAACAATAAATTATTTATGTTTTAAGGTTATGTGTTTTTGATATTTAAAGTAAAACGATAAATATTTATTTGAACATCTGAACTAGTGGTCCCGACCAATCATAAAGTTATGAGCGCTCCCTCCAAAAACTTATTCGAAAACCGTCAAGCAAAACAAACAAAACCCTTCAAGCAAATTCAGTAACCAATTTTTCAGATCTTTTTGGATCTTTACAAATATGAGTGTTGCTTGCACACATACTTTATTTCCTTTTGTTTTTAGGGATTAGAGTTGTTCCCACTTATTTTTAAGTTAATTTTTCTAAGTCACGTGGTGAAGATCACTGCTATGTGTTAGGCGACCCTTCATCTCATATACAACATGCCTTGTAAAACCTTGTGAGTGCTCTCTCCACAAATTTGTATACAAACTAAAGCACGAATTTATCTCTCTTTAGAAAATCATAAAAAAAAATCTGAAAAACCTATGATAATTTGATTGTTTTTTTTTCTGTTCAAAATATGCTAGACTTTAATAAGTATTTATCAATTTTATCATAAATCATACCATATTTAATAACCGACAGAATGACTCAGAATTTATTAAAAATTAGGTGGATAAAACTAAAGCACATTTTTGAAATCTTAAATAAAAAAAATATGTTGTTTTGCTAATATTTAGAGACGAAACAATTTTTTTTTTTCAACTATTTACTACACCTCAACGACAAGGCATGCAGTCAATTAAGCTATCAATTTTATGTATGGTCATAATAAATGAATATGAATTGTTGAAGAATGGACTGTTAACACTTTCATTTCATGCCATTAATTCTCTGATCTAAAATTTTCCAGAAATTCTATTTGGGGTTGAGATCAGGGAATTATACTGGCTAATTCGTAACAGCAATGTGATTTTCGTTTTGCCAATTCCTTACAAGCTTAGCGGTATTTTAGGATCGCTATCATTTAGGATAATTCATCAAAACCGTATAATAACGTCAACAAAAGGAAGCATGGCATTTCGTAGATTCTCCCAATACATGAAACTATTCATTATACCATTTATTTTGTAAATTGATCCGAATCCTTGACTGAAAAACATCTCCAAACAGAAATTTTGCCTTTCCCATATGCTCTATTATGCCCTTTGCTCCACGTCAATTTATCTGGGAAAAAATGTCCTAGTTTTTGGTTGGTAATATAGCAAGGCATTATCAACCGTCCTTCGACAGATATTCCTACCTGAATTTTCTAGGCCTAGTTCAGTTAACATACTCGTTGACTTTAAATAAGGATATTTCTTGTATCCCATTTATCCCATTTTATCTTCGCGACTGATGTTTTTTTTAGAATTTGTCTCAACTATGAACCGTTTAGACATATCCCTAAGTACAAAATCGAGCTTTTATTTTCGAAATCACTGTTCGACTCATACCTAATTAATTTAACTGATTCACCGTTAGTGCTACCAGACACCATTTCTGCTTTGAATCCATTTGAATATTTACTTTGATCCGTTTTTTCACTTTTTATATCAATAATTATAGTTGACCCGAAACGGGCCCGATAACATAGCTTTTTTTAACTTTTTCATTATTGAGAATCATGAGAAGAAAAAAACAGTTACATTTTAAGTTGGTAAAAAATTGACTTAATACAGGCGAGTTGTTGCTTAAATAAGTTACATGTGCTTTAGTTTTATTAACCAAATTTTTAATAAATTCCGAGTTATTTTGTCGGTTATTAAATATGGTATTGTAATATTTTCTCAGGTTCGTTCATAAAACTTATTCACACTATTTAAATTCTCCACTAATTTACTTCACAAAATAAAACACTTTACTTTTCTTACTACAAATCAATTTATTGTTTACCACTGAAATTAATTCACTAACTTGACTTTTATTACAACCAACTTTACTCATTCACGATTAAAAATAAACTGCGTCCTCTGCCAGTCGGACATGTGCTTTTATACTTTTCACATGGTTCCCGAAAAAGCTGGAAGGTTCTAGTATTTGCTTCTAGAGCTTTCCATAGGGGAAATTTCCCATACATTTCCTTTTCCAAAGATTTCATTTTGACGTTTAGTATTGGAAGTTCGAAAGCTCACCAAAACTCTCCGAAGGTTGGTTTGTGTCCTGTCTAATTCAAAATTCGGTGTTTCTTTTGTTCAATGTTCGAGAGTGGTTATAGTTCATTCCAGAGTTGTTATAGTACAAATGTGACAGTCGCTACGCCGCCCCCTCCTTTAGATTGATCGTCCCGAGCAAATCTATCACATCCTTCACCATTATAACGGTGTAAACGGTCACTGTGAACTACTTTCATTTTGCCTCTATGTCCTCTCTGAATGCGGTAGACGACATCGTTCATTCGAGTTACAACAGTATACGGGCTTTCCAATTTTGTTGAAGTTTCGATGAAAGTCCCTTCCGACGGTGGGGATTATAAAACCACAAAAGTTCTCCCGCTTAGAATCTGTTCATTGTTGGTTTTGTGTCGTATCGTGTTTTCATCCGATCACTTGATAGCTTTATATTTGCCATTGTCCTTTCGTGAATGTTAAGAAGCTTTTCTTTCAGGTTTTCCACGTAGTCGTCTATTTCTTGGGGCTCATTACCAAAACATTCAAATTTTATTTCACTTGGCAGTCGTATTGTGTTCCCGAGCAGGATTTCGGATGGTGTATGTCCTGTTGAGCTTTGTACTGCACTTCGATAGGCCATCAAGAATAATGTGGCTTACAACTTTGGAAAGGTGTTCTTTAAGGATCCTACTGAATCGTTCAACCATTCCATCAGATTGTGGATGAAGCGGTGTTGTCCTCGTCTTTTTAATGCCAAGGAGTGTACAAACTTCCTGAAAGATTTTGGACTCGAACGTTATTCTGCTGAATTTTACTCTGGATTTTTCTGCCTGGTCCTTTGCTTGCAGCACTAGTATCATATTTTTGGCACCATTTTTCAACGTCTTCCCTTGCATATAGCCAGTAGAATTGCTGCCTTACCTTCTCCAGTGTCTTTTTGATCCCCAAATGTCCACCGGTAGCTCCCTCATGCATCTCTTGAAGAACGTCATTAACTTTGGATCGAGGTACGATTAGCTGCATCACATATGATTTGCCGTCTGTGGCCTCCCATTAACATCTTAACACTCCTTCTTGCACATGAAGTGAGTTCCATTGTGCCCAATACGCCTTAGGAGTTGAACTTTTATCGGAGATGTCACCCCATTATGGTTTCTCCTGGTGTTCTTTCCATGCAAGAATGGGTTCAATATCCGAGTTTTCTTGTTGGGCGTTCCCCAGTTCTTCACTACTCCAACCGTGAATGGGATCGATTCTTAATCGCTGGATGGCAGCTATCTCCTTTTTTTCTTGACGTGTGCAATTCTTGCAGTCGAGTTTGCAGGGTCTCCTAGATAAGGCATCTGTATTTGAGTGCAACTTCCTCTTCGATGTTGAATCTGGTAGTCATGTTTCTGCAATCTCTCGATCCACCTTGCCACTTGACCTTCTGGATTTTTGAAGTCCAAAAGCCAATTAAGTGCGCCGTGTTTTGTTCGAAGAAGGAACTTCTGTCCATAGATGCACTTATGGAAGTGTTTTGTAGCCGATATTAAAGCTAGAAGTTCTCTTCTGGTCACACAATAATTTCTTTCTGGCTTTGAGATTACTTTGCTGTAATAGGCGATGACCTTCTCTTCTCCATCATGAACTTGTGACAGTACGGTGCCAATTCCCACGTTACTTGCGTCAGCGTCGATGATGAAAGGTTTTCCTGGCGTTGGATAGACCAGAACAGGTGTATTGCATAGGCGCTGCTTGAGTACTAGAAAGCTTTTCTCACACTCACTTTACCATTTGAATGGTTTGCATTTTTCGGTAAGCTGATGCAAACTTTTCGCGATGCTAGCAAAATCCTTTACAAAACGACGATATCACGTGGCGAGACCAAGAAAGCTCCGAAGTTGTTGTTTATCTTGTGGAGTAGACCAATTCTTAACAGTGTCCAGGATCAGTCTTCACTCCTTGGGACGAGATGATATGTCCCAAGTATTTTACCTCATACTGGAAGAATGCACACTTGTCTGGATTTAATTTCAAGTTTGCTTCACAAAGCCTCTGGAACACGGCCTTCAGGTTTCCAAAATGCTTATCAAATGTTTTACCATAAACGATGACATCGTCCAGATAGACCAGACATGACTTCCAAGTAAGTCCTTGTAAGACGCACTCCATCAAACACTCAAATGTTGCCGGATCGTTGCATACTCCGAAAGGCATTTCTTTGAATTGCCACAGACCATTTCCTGTGGTGAAAGCCGTATTTTCTCGATCTTCTGGATGGATTCCTACCTGCTAGTAGCCACTCTTCAAGTCCAATGTTGAGAACCATTCTGCTCAGGGTAGCTGTCTTTCTTTGTCACATCGTTCAGCCTCCGATAGTCTACACAGAATCGAGTACTTCCATCCTTCTTTTTGACAAGGACGACTGGGGATGCCCAAGGGCTTTTAGAATTTTCGATAAGTCCATCTTTCTTCTGCGTCGATATCATCTCTTCAACTTCGGCTTGTTTGGCTAATGGGAGACGTCTTGCTGGTTGTCGAATCGGTCTAGCGACTCCTGTGTCGATTCGATGCTGCACCAGTTGTGTTCGACCATACTGCCCACTGGGTGAAGAGAGTATATCAGCGTACTCGTGAAGGAGGCTTCAAGCGACACTTAGCTGTTGTTCACTTAAATTGGATGACTTGAGAATTTTTGCCTTCATAGAGTTCAATTTCCTCGGGTCCACAGATTGTTGAGTGTCCACTTCTGTGATCTTAGTAAAAGCGGACACTGATTCACACTTTCCCACAACTGCTCTTTTTCTCAGCTTGACTTCGTACGGTTTGATGTTAAGTATCCGTACGGGCACCATGTTGTTGTTTGGTGCCACAAGAGTCTTCCCCAGGATGATGTTTTGGGAAGACTGCTCAGAGTCTGGCTCCACCATAAGGTATCGATGGCTTCCCAAATCAGTCCAAACGAACACTTCTGAAGAAGGTGGCAGGCAAATATCTTCCTTTATGATAGTCCTTAAAGTTGATGTGCTTTCATTGCCATAAACCATAGGAATCTCCACATTTCTATACTTAAGAACTTGCTTCCCCATATCAAGGATTTCTCCGTGCTCTTTCATAAAGTCGATTCCAACGCTGCACTCGTCACAAATATCTGCTACCAGAAACACACGTGAAAACTCCAGTTCTGCCAAATGGATTGTAAGGCGAACCTCTCCGTACACTCTAGCTGCCTCTCCTCTTGCAGTTTTCAGACAGTAGGTGTTGGTGTTATGCAGCCATGTCATCTTCACCAAGTCTCTTCGAACAATGGAGGCAGTGGCACCGGTGTCGATCGTAGGCACTTGTTTCTTGCCGTTTAATGTTCCCTCCACAGTCAGACTTTTATTGTTTCGTTTAGTCGGTGAGACCTAAAAAGTGGCTCTGGGGCCATCGATACCAGAAACCAGCTACTGCCCCTCGAAGTTGGTTCTTACTCGTTTCCCGGTTGGGAAACAGGCAGAGTTTGAGTATTGGTGATGGTAATCTGCACTGACGTTGGAGATGTCTGGTTTTGGTAAAATTCCAGCATCGAGCAGGTCCATCTCGCTGGTTTCTCTGCAACGCTGTTCTCTGGCATGAACACTCCTCAATTTCTATTTCTCTTCCTTGATGGACTCCTTGAGAAGCCTGTTCTACTGCTTCCATAGTCAGGGCGAACGCTAATGCCTCAGGCAGTGTGCATTTTCCAGCAGTTCGAATTGCTCGCTGAAGGTTGATATCAGATACAGCACGGACAAAGGCTTCTGTTGCGAATTGGTTGATGATTTCATCCCCTGCAGCCGGATTTGCCAGATGTGCCAACCGTTCGATGTCTGCTTGGAGTTGTTGCAGAGTTTCTCTTCTGTTCTGGACTCTAGTATTGAGTTGAACGCGGAAGATTTCTTGCATATGGCCATCGCGTTTGTCAGTGGCCTGAACAAGAGCATTGAAGTTGCCATTCTTGTCTGCTGGTATGGTTTGAAGCAGTTCAGCAGCAGCTCCTCTTAAGGCAAGCGTCAGAGCTATATATTTGTTTGTCCACTTCGTCCCAGCCGTTCGTTGCTGTGGCTGCCTCAAACTGTTTCTTGTAGATTGACCAAGAAGTTTGTAAATCAAAGGTTGGTGGATGCATCTCCTTTCTCATTGAACATTCACCAGAACTTTCTCAAACCTTCATTCTCTTTACTTTATTCAATTCCTTTGTAATGCATTCGATTTTATCTTCGAGCTTTGCTTCTACTGTCGATAATTGTTTATCGACACGCTCGTCAAGTGCAATAATTCTGTTGTCAAAGGCGTCTAACTTACCTTCGAGAAGATTTCGAAGATTCCTTTGTTCTTGGCCTTGTTGTTCTAGAAGATTCTTTTGTTCTTGACTTTGTTGTTCAAATTATTCGAGAAGATTCTTTTCCTGACTATCAAATTTGGCGAGCAGCTGACACAGCAGATTGGTCATGCCTGACGTACTTACTTGTTCTTGCTCTTCCTCCATTTCAATGTCGAATATAAATGTGTCTGGGTTTTCTCCACGTTTTCTTAAACCTTCTTGCAGACGAATTATAAGATCATTCTTCGTTTCAGCAGTAAGAAGACCTCGCTTGTTCAGTTCTGCCTTAAGTTCAACTAAAGTTAAATCATTTAGAGTTTTACCCATTGTCTTTTCTTATTTTCACTTTCACAGTCACGATCACTGTTTGCAATTATTGTCTGTTAAAGCACAATAAATTATCTAAGCACAAATCAATTAAGTTTTATTCCACTTCTAACACCAATGTAATATTCTCTCAGGTTCGTTCATAAAACTTATTCGCTTTATTTAAATTCTCCACTTATTTACTTCACAAAATAAAACACTTTACTTTTCTTACTACAAAGCAATCTCAATCGCGATTAAAAATAAACTGCGTCCTCTGCAGGTCGGACATGTGCTTTTATACAAAGTTCCCGAAAAAGCTGAAGGTTCTAGTATTTGCTTCTTGAGCTTTCCATAGGGTAAATTTCCCATACATTTCCTTTTCCAAAGATTTCATTTTGACGTTTAGTATTGGAAGTTCGAAAGCTCACCAAAACTCTCCGAAGGTTGGTTTGTGTCCTGTCTAATTCGAAATTCGGTGTTTCTTTTGTTCGATGTTCGAGAGTGGTTATAGTTCATTCCAGAGTTGTTATAAAGGGTGATTTTTTAAGAGGTTTAGAACTTTAAAAAAAAAAAAACACAAAAAATTCAAAAAAATTAATGAAATATTTATTTGAATCGATAGTTTGAACCTTGCAATTTAATGTTTAAAGATAATTTTATGCAAATGTTGACCGCGGCTGCGTCTCAGGTAGCCTATCCGCTGAGTCCAATTTTGGCATACTCTTTCACACATATCGGCCGGTATCTCACGAATGAATGCATGGATGTTGGCTTCCAGTGCGTCAATCGAAGCGGGCTTGTCCCTATAGACATTAGCCTTGACATACCCCCACAAAAAATAATCTAATGGTGTCAAATCGCACGATCTAGGCGGCCAATTGACCGGCCCGAAACGTGAAATTAACTGTTCACCAAACTCGCCTCGCAATTGCGCCATTGTTTCGCGTGCTGTGTGGCATGTGGTACCGTCTTGTTAAAACCACATATCATGCAAGTCAAGAACTTCCATTTCGGGCAAAAAAAAGTTTGTTATCATCGCTCGGTAGCGTTCACCATTGACAGTAACGCTGCGATTCGCATCATCTTTGAAGAAATATGGCCCAATAATGCCGCCGGCCCATAAACCGCACCAAACAGTGGCTTTTTCGGGATGCATTGGTAGCTGTTGCAATGCTTCTGGCTGATCTTCACTCCAAATGTGGCAATTATGCTTATTTACGTACCCATTCAACCAAAAATGAACCTCATCGCTGAACATAATTTTTCGATAAAAAAGCGGATCCTCGGCCATCTTTCCAAGAGCCCATTCACCAAAAATTCGGCGTTGTGGTAGGTCGGCTGGCCTTAGTTCTTGCACCAGCTGTATCTTAAAAGACCTTACGCCCAAATCCTTCCGCAAAATTTTCCACGCAGTGCTGTAACAAAGGCCTAACTGCTGGGAACGGCGCCGAATCGACATTTCGCGGTCTTCTGTCACACTAGCTGATACGGCCGCAATATTTTCTTCACTACGCACAGTACGTAAACGTGTTGGTGGTTTAATGTCCAACAAAGTAAATTTGATGCGAAATTTGGTCACAATCTTCCGAATAGACTGCTCAGAAGGTCGAGAATGCCGACCATAAAATGGAAGCAGCGCGCGATGAACATTTCGAACCGAGCACGAATTTTGATAGTAAAATTCAATAATTTGCAAGCGTTGTTCATTTGTAAGACGATCCACGGTTAAATTGCAAACCAAACTGAAGCTGTTTGACAGTGACACAAGGTACTAAACACACGTCAGCTGTCAAAACCAGTGTTGCCAAAACCAAACCAGCTAAAAATTCACCCGTTAGTACAAATGTGACAGTCGTTACAGTATGATAAAATTAATAATTACAAATTAAAGTCTTACATATTCTGAATAGAAAAAAATCAAAACCGTAAAATTCTCATAGGTTTTTCATAAATTTTTTTAAGATTTTCTAAAGAGAGATAATTTTGTGCTTTAGTTTTGGCCGACACTGTATATATATTATATAGAATATCAATTATCAAGAAGCCAATCTTTCGTACGTTTCACCCTCCAGACTCTTTTTGTTTACATTGTTGTATTTGTAATTTCACTTTATGTCGATAAATAGTTGTTGTTGAAATAATCGTTTTTGTTCTTACTGTAACGTAACGTAATTCATAAACTTATTTTATAGTGTACTCTCGTACTCATTGCACTTTCTTATTTATCATACTTTCACACATATCATACATAACCTTGAATTACATTATTTAACACATTGCAAATTATATTTCTTTCTCTTTAATAAAAGTTCTTACATCCAACAGGTTATGGGCCCAGGGTTCTCTGATCAATAAAATAATATTTTTAATTATTTTTTTTGTCAATGTCCAAGAAAGATTTAGCTGCTGAGAGTTTTTCTGATTCTGCCATTGACGACCGTACGATTTTAGAAGAAATTAAAGACGAAGTTCGAGAGACTCCTGTAATTCCGATTGAAGCTCACGTGAACATGTCTGATCATAAGATATATCATATTCATCGATTTAATGGGCAGGATTATCATCTATGGCGTAGGCAGATGGAGATCTACATGAATGAGAACAAACTAAGGCAATATATTTTGGGAACTGCAACTCGTCCTGCTACCAACTTCGCTGCTTGGGATGAAAAGGACGCAGAGGCGCAGGCTTTTCTGATGCGTGGTGTGGAGTTGCATCAGCTTAAATATTTGTCTGACTGCACAACGTCTGCTCAAATGTGGTCTAGATTAAAAACCGTACACGCGGAAAAGAGTGACCAGTCTGTGCAAGTTCTTTTGGACAGGTTCATTAATTGCAGAATGGACGAAGATGAAAGCATGGCCGATTACGTTGCTAGGGTTATGTCTCTTGCTCAGCGTTTAAAAGACATGGAACTAGAACAGAAAGAGCAAGTAATATTGGCTAAAATATTAGGAAGCTTACCATCAAAATTTGACAATGTAAGAACTGCATGGTATGCTGTGCCACGAACAGATCAAACTATTGATAAGCTCACTGACCATTCGGCTAACGAAGAGGCTCTTCTAAAATCGAGGTCAAATGGAAGTGAACGTACTAGTACATCTGAGGCTGCATACATGGCAAGCAGTAGCTGGAATAAATTGAACAGAAACAAGAGCAAAAACAACAAGAACAGAGGTGATACTTCAAAACGCAGAGGCAAATGCAATTATTGTTCTAAAGAAGGGCATTGGGCTAGAGAATGCCTCAAGAAACAAAGGAATCAGCAAGGTACAAGCAATGCTCAGTCTTTTATGGTTGAAACCAGTCCAAGGACATGCATCCTCAGCATCTTTTACCGACAGGGCAGAACTATTCACTTTGGGTACATTAGGAGGTTCTAACAAAACGCGTGATGTTTTTTTGCCGATTCAGGGGCGACAGACCACATGTCTTTCCAGAGGGAGTGGTTTAAAAATTTTGTCTCCTTTGAAAACAAACATTTTCACGTTCAAGTTGGTGATGGATTCTCTTTGAATGCGGAAGGTATCGGTGATGTAGATGTACAGGTTCAAAATCCCGTGGGGTCGTCTCCAATACATACTATCAAAGACGTACTTTATGTACCACAATTAGAAAAGAATTTCATATCTGTGCTTAAGGCAACCGAAAAAGGATTTAGGGTCATTTTTGAGGAAGGTGCCAATCGAGTGATTTTTATTAAGAGCGGCCAGGTGGTTGTTGATGGTTTCAGAGATCATTAGCTTTATAAAATGAATTTTACGCCAATCAGGAAAATTGAAATCAATTCATTGTCTTCTGATTCAAATATCATGTTGTGGCACGAGCGTTTTGGACACGTGAACTTCAGAATGCTGCGGGAAATGAATAAACACAAAGTCGTCGAGGGTTTGCATATCAAACACAATGCTGAGGACGATCCGTTCTGTGAGGGCTGTGCATATGGCAAACTACATCGTTCAAGTTTTCCAAAAGATGGTGCAAGATGTTCTACAATTCCTGGTGAAACTTTTCATGCCGATCTATGTGGAAAAATGAGTGTCGCTTCTATTGGTGGAGCTAATTATTTCATGCTCTTGAAAGATGACTGTTCCAAGTACTGTTTTGTATTTTTCTTAAAAAACAAAGCAGATGTTTTGGAGAATGTGATGCAGTTTTATGCGGAAGTTCAAGCAGATGGACATCACATAAAGAGGTTGAGAACTAATGGAGGCTTAGAATTTTGTAATGATGCAGTAAAACAATTTCTATTATCTAAAGGAATAAAGCATGAGCTGTCAACACCAAGAGCTCCAGAACAAAACGGATTTATAGAAAGACAAAACAGGACGATTGTAGAGAGTGCTAAGGCAATGTTGCATGCTCGGAGTCTGCCGCAATATCTTTGGAGTGAAGCTACAAATACCTCTGTTTATTTAAGAAATAGAACGGCATCGCATACTCTTGATGGTAGAACGAATATGAGAAATGGTATGGAGTCAAACCATCGGTGGAGCATTTCAGAGTTTTTGGAAGCGGGTGCTATGTTCATATCCCAAAAAAACAGCGGACGAAATGGGAGAAGAATGCTGTTAGTTGTCGTATGGTAGGTTACAGTGATGGAAACAATGCATACAGAGTTTATGACGCAGCAGGGAGAAAGATTTTCATAAGGAGAGACGTCATATTTAATGAAATTTCTGTAGTACCTCACGTTGTTGTTGACAAAACGACTAGCTGCACGGGAGAAAGCCATGGAAACCAGAGGGAGAACGAATCGCGAATGGGTGCAGAAGAAATTCAAGGTAACAAAGCCAAACCAAAATGGAAAAATCCCAGATTACCAATTCCTAGGGATCCATATCCAAAGCGGAATGAAAAGGATTCTGAAAAGGTAATAACGATGGCTGAGTTGTGTGTGGCACAATTAGATCCATTTGATCTTGAAGAGGCGATGGAGGCTGAAGATTCAGCAAAATGGATGGAGGCAATTAATGATGAGCTGGAGGCACTAGAGGAGAACAAGACTTGGGTTTTGGTTCCAAGGCCAGATGGTAAAAATGTCATCACAAATCGTTGGATTTTTAAGAAGAAGTTTAAAGCTGATGGTCGCGTAGATAAGTATAAGGCTCGGCTGGTAGCAAGGGGCTGTGCGCAAAAGCGTGGAGTGAATTACGAAGAAACGTTCGCTCCTGTTGTTAGATATGAGTCGGTAAGAAGTCTCTTAGCAGTTGCAGCCGCTTTTGATCTCAACATTTACCAATTTGATGTTAAAACCGCATTTTTACATGGAGATATCGACAGTGAAATTTTAATGGAACAACCGTATGGTTTTGCAGAGGACACCCGTGTATGTCTAATGAAAAGAAGCCTGTATGGGTTAAAGCAGGCATCACGCCAGTGGAACAAGAAAGTGGTGCAATTTTTATTAAATTTTGGATTGAAACAATCAAACATGGATTCTTGCATTTTCTACAAGGAGACAAGTCGCTTTTATGTAGCACTGTATGTAGACAATGGACTTGTTTGCGGTGATGATATGCTCATTATTCGAGAGCTTTTGAAACGGTTACATAATGAGTTCAAGATAATTTACAAAGAAGCGGAGTTCTTTGTTGAAATGCAGATCGAAAGAGATAGAGAAAAAGGTAAAATTAAAATTCATCAAGATGCCTATGCAAAGAGAGTGCTAGAGCGTTTTCATCACAGTGAATGCACACCTGTGTCAATTCCTGCTGATCCAGGTATCAAGTTTACAAAAATGGGAAATGATATTGATGGTAATGAAACTAAATTATTTCCTTATCGACAAGCTATTGGTTCTTTGATGTATTTAATGATTTCCACCCGACCGGATTTAGCTTTCATTACAGGAGTCTTAAGTCGTTACATGGAAAACCCGAAACAGATGCATTGGCAAGAAATAAAACGAGTTCTTAGATATTTAAAAGGTACTTTGTCGCATGGAATAACTTATGGTGTGAACACAAACGAGACTACACTGATCGTATATTATGATGCCGATTGGGCAGGCGATGTTGACACCAGATGCAGTACTACTGGATGGGTTTGTTTTCTTAACGGTGGACCTGTAGCTTGGAGTTCCAGAAAACAAAGTGTCATAGCAACATCGACTACCGAGGCAGAGTTTGTGGCATTGTGCTCAGCAACGAAAGCCACCATATGTTTGAGACGAGCTTCAATAGACTTTGGTTGCATGCAGACTAATCCAACACCGATGTTTTGTGACAATCAGAGGGCGATAACAATTGTTAAGAATCCGGAATCATCAAAGAGAACTAAGCATATTGATACTCAGTTCTTCTACACGTGTGACCAACAAAACAGAGAAGAGATTAATGTGCAGTTCGTTTCTACAGATGATCAACTAGCTGACCCGTTGACGAAACCGTTGGCTAAAGAGAAATTTTGTAGATTGAGAGAACTTAATGGTATTTGCTAATTTTTGTTTTGAATTAACTTTTTTTTTGAATTAAATTATAAAAAAATAAAAAAAACGAGAGGGAGTGTTGAAATAATCGTTTTTGTTCTTACTGTAACGTAACGTAATTCATAAACTTATTTTATAGTGTACTCTCGTACTCATTGCACTTTCTTATTTATCATACTTTCACACATATCATACATAACCTTGAATTACATTATTTAACACATTGCAAATTATATTTCTTTCTCTTTAATAAAAGTTCTTACATCCAACAGTTGTGAATTGCAAAAGCAACAAGACCTATGCTGAAGGATGTGCTGAATGACGAGTTGATTCTATGAGTCCGTGTTTCACTGGTTTTTACTAAAACTATGCAAATCTAATCAATTCAGCTGTTTGTTGCAGCGTGTAGGCAAATCAAATTGACATATAAGGATTGCCATCTTTATTTGATAATCACTGTTCAAAACCTTCGAAGTGACCGTTGTTTTGTGTAAACTTTAAGACAAGTCGGTCAATAATACAAAACCGTTAATCCGTTTGAATCAAAAGAGGCCGTTTTGGATAAAAAAACTTAATTAACAACGTATAAATTAAAGTTTTTCGTTAAATTTTTGTAAAAAATTTTTAATATTTTTTTCTTTATTTTATTATATTACTTTATTAAGAACAGAGATTCTGCCTCTGAAAATATAATTATTATGATTACCCAAAATCTAGAACTTAAATACCTATTTTATGATTACGTAGCATATCTGTATTATTATTTATTTCCCAACACATTGCTTTCATATTTCCACGAATTGGAAATTATTTGCTGGAGGCTGCAACATTGGTGTCATTGCCCAGACACCATGTCAGCATTTTGCGTGGGAAGCACAATGTTCATTGAAGGTAACATGTAGTCGATAACTCTTCCCCTCTTAATTAAAGACGTCCTCGTTTTTTCAAAAGTATGGAGGATTATAGATGCTGGGGTGTTCCGTGATTCTGGGGTAGGTCAAACTAGCTGGATCTAATTTTGAAGGTATGATTATTGGTGCTATTTGCATTTCAGGGACTCTTTTGTTTTTTAGGTGTGTTTTCCTCACGATCAGTATGGTGAAGAATATTAAAAGAAAGATGCAATAGTTGATCCATTGGTGGACTTCTTTTTCTGATTGAATCTTATTGATGTGTTTTGTATTGTTCATGTGAAGTTCTTTCATGAGCTGGAGTGATAGAATTTCTTCTATTTCTGCATCATCTGAGAGTGGATGTAGCAAAGGAGGTAATGCGTGAATTTCGGATATTTCTTCTGCAATATACTGTTGATTCATTATTTTTAATGTGACATTGGAGAATTTGATGAGATATGGTCCGTTAAGTGATTGGGTATTGTTGTTGAAATCTATGTTACCGTCAAAATTATTTAAGAGGATTATTCCTGGTGATATCTCTTCAATTGGTAGGATATGTTGGCTATTCGTTTTCTTACATGTTGCGTTTTTACCTTCTATTACATTAAATATACATTTATCGTTGCTTAAATCTATGATATTTGATTGCTTACATAATAAAATATCATTTACCTATAATTCCAAACATAATATTATTTCTTTTTAAAATATTTTCTTGCATGATTTTGTTAACGTATTTTCTGTTCTTTATTAATGGTTTTACAACGAATTTTTCATAGATTACGTCTTCCGTATTTGGGATATTTATAATATAAAGTAGAGTTGATACATTTATGGCAACTTTGACTTCGGCAAATTCTAGTGCCTCTCTAATATACCCAATTCAATTGCATATATTGAGTTCATTATTTCTTCTTTAATTAACTTTGTTTTGTAAAGTAAACTTAAAACTAATTCTATTTCAAAGGTTTTATCTTTTTTTATTACACTAAGAATTTCATTAGTTACGTTCGTTAATTTATTTATCCTATCAATATAAGCTTTGTTTATAAGAATTTGGTTATTATTATTTTCAAAGACGTTGTTAATTTTATCTACCATTATCGAATAATCGTCATGGTCAGGATTTCCTGCCACCCATTTCCATGTTGTGCCAGTGAAATTAAGTGGTCTTTTAGATCTATTGATTTTAATATTGTTAGTAAGGTTCGTTGTTTGTTTGAGCTCATGGTCTAAGATTGGGAAAAACGGATAACTCCTTGGAATGTGCTGGTTCATTAGGGATGTGGTTTTGAAATGAATTCCTCATAAGGGGGTATTTCGATGACATTGTAACGACTGTCATATTTGTACTATAATAACTCTGGAATGAACTATAACCACTCTCGAACATCGAACAAAAGAAACACCGAATTTCGAACTAGACAGGGCACAAACCAACCTTCGGAGAGTTTTGGTGAGCTTTCGAACTTCCAATACTAAACGTCAAAATGAAAGCTTTGGAAAAGGAAATGTTTGGGAAATTCCCCCTATGGAAAGCTCTAGAAGCAAATACTAGAACATTCAGCTTTTTCGGGAATCTTGTGAAAAGTATAAAAGCACATGTCTGACCGGCAGAGGACGCAGTTTATTTTTAATCGTGAATGAGTAAAGTTGGTTGTAATAAAAGTAAAGTGGTGAATTAATTTCAGTGGTACACAATAAATTGTTTTGTGGTTGTAAAAGTAAAGTATTCTATTTTGTAAAGTAAATAAGTGGAGAATTTAAATAGTATGAATAAGATTTATGAAAGAACCTGAGAAAACATTACATTGGTGTTAGAAGTGGAATAAAACTAAATTTATTTATGTTTAGATAATTTAATGTGCTTTAACAGACAATTATTACAAAAAGTGAAAGTGACTGTGAAAGTGAAAATAAGAAAAGACAATGGGTAAAACTCTAAATGATTTAAATTTAGTTGAACTTAAGGCAGCACTGAACAAGCGAGGTCTTTCTACTGCAGGAAATGATCTTATAATTAGTCTGCAAGAAGGTTTAAGAAAACACGGAGAAAACCCAGACACGTTTATATTCGACATTGAAATAGAGGAAGAGCAAGAACAAGTAAGTACGTCAGGCATGACCAATCTGCTGTCTCAGCTGCTCACCAAATTTGATAGTCAGGAAAAGAATCTTCTCGAACGATTCGAACAACAAAGCCAGGAACAACGCAATAAACAAAAGAATCTTCTTGAACGTCTTGAAAAGTCAGAAACAAAAGAATCTTCTAGAACAACAAAGCCAAGAACAACGCAGTGAGCAAAAGAATCTTCTTGAACGATACGAACAACAAAGCCAAGAACAAAAGAATCTTCTAGAACAACAAGGCCAAGAACAAAGGAATCTTCGAAATCTTCCCGCAGGTAAGTAAGAAGCCTTTGACAACAGAATTATTGCCCTTGACGAGCGTGTCGATAAACAATTTTTGACTGTCGATAAACAATTATCGACAATAGAAGCAAAGTTCGAAGATAAAATCGAATGCATTACAAAGGTATTGGATAAAGTAAAGAGAATGAAGGTTCCAGAAAGTGCTGGAGACTGTCCAAGGAGAAAAAAAAATGCATCCACCAACCTTCGATGGACAAACTTCTTGGTCAATCTATAAGAAGCAGTTTGAGGCAGCCACGGTAACAAATGGCTGGGACGAGGAGGACAAATATATAGCTCTGATGCTTGCCCTAAGAGGAACTGCTGCTGAACTACTACAAACCATACCAGCAGACAAGAATGGCAACTTCAATGCTCTTGTTCAGGCCATTGACAAATGTGATGGCCATATGCAAGAAGTCTTCCGCGTTCAACTCAATACTAGAGTCCAGAAGAGAGGAGAAACTCTGCAACAACTCCAAGCAGTCATAGAACGGTTGGCACATCTGGCATATCCGGCTGCAGGGGATGAAATCATCAACCAATTCGCAACAGAAGCCTTTGTCCGTGCTGTATCTGATATCAACCTTCAGCGAGCAATTTGAACTGCTGGAAAACGCAACCTTCCTGAGGCATTAGCGTTCAGCGTCACCTGTCGATCTCGTACTGTGGCAGTGATTAGACGTTTTCGGCTTCCCCAATTTATTTAAATTAAATATTTCGTAGTGACTTGTTGAAGTTTACATACAGTGAAGCTATTTTTAATAGTGCCAATAGCACAAAGGAAGAGGTAGCAGACCGACAACCCAAAGGTAGTGGGTTCGAATCCCAGTCGGGCAACGATAATTATTTAGTTGCTTTTTTCCACAATCGCGAAGTCAAAAACTTCATTGAGTGGGAGGAGCAGCAAATGGCAACGAACAACAATGCGAGGACATCAAAAGGTGTCCCAGCAACAACAATAAAGCCAGCTATGGCACCAACAGCCAAAGCTACAACAAGTAGCCTACAACAAGCAGCCGTAGCAACAACAACAACAACCAAACAAGCAATGGCACCACCAGCCGTACCGTCAACTAGTGCCGTAGCAACGGCGAAACCAACAACGGCACCAACAGCCGATACGAAAAACAAGAGGAGGAAGAGGATTAGCTGTGCGCCGAACCTCGTGAAGCGCCGCTCCACCATCACCTCAGCCCAGCTGCCAGCTGGGGTGAAGGAGATGGCGCGCATAGCCAAAACGACAGCAGCAGCAAAAATCCATCAACAACTGGATACCTCGCCATCCGATGATGACATCGAATATATGTCAGAGGGTGGCGAGGGACTGTACACAACAGGGGACAGCAACAGCAACCTGCTTGTTGATCTTACATCTCCAGAGGCGTCCTCTGAAGAGGAAAGTGAGGCGCAAGAAGCTCTGGATGAACAGGCCATCAGCCAAAAAATCGATATAATACGGGGGGAGATGGAACGTCTCAATGCCATTGTGACCCCATTGATTCAAGCTTTAAAGCAAAAACAAGTAGCTCGACGCGAAAAAGAGAGGCAGGAGCGCGAGCAGAAAAAAGCATTACAGGCGCCACAAAAGACAGCGCCACAGCCTGAGCTGCCACCGAAAAGCCAGCAGCCAGAGCAACAGCAACAGCAACTGCCAATACAAAACCAAAATAAGCAGCAACAACAACAGCTGCCAACGAAACAACCACAGCAGCAGCCGAAGGAACAACGGCAAAAAAAGAAAACAACACAGCAGCAGCAGCAGCAACCACAGGAGCGGAGTCAGCAGCAGCGGAACAAGCAGCAGCGAGGAGAACACCAGCAGCAGCCACAGCCGCCCAAAAATAAAAAAGAAAAAGTGCCACCAATAAACACTTACAAAATGGAATTGCAGGAAACTATTGACCTATGTTAGTCGGCCATAGGCCAAAACTTTTTTATTAAACGTTTAAATAAAGATAGACATGCTATCCACTGCTCCACAGTGGCTCAGCATAAAATTATTAAAGAGTTACTGAAAAAATCCACGACTGAGTTCTTCAGTTTTACCCCCAAAGTGGATAAGTATCAAACGGTCCTATTGAAGGGCATAGATTCCTGCACGGAACCACAGGTGCTCTTAACTGAGCTCCGTCAAAAAGCGAGCGACGATCTCGACTTTATCGGGGTCAAGCCGTTCGCTACAGTCAGAGCCAGACGGGAGAAGCGGTCTTTGCCGTTCTTCTTAGTTCAGCTATCGCCCAGCAGCAAACTGGATAGGTTGAGGAGTATCTACGTCCTCAACTACCAGGTTGTAACTTGGGATAGACTAAAGAGACGCGGTGACATGCTTCAATGCATGCGCTGCCAAAGGTTTGGCCACGCTGCAGCAAACTGCGAAATGCAGTCACGCTGCGTTAAGTGTGGTGAGGACCACATTAAGGGAGAGTGCAAGCTCGGAGAGGAAAGGGTCGAAGACATGACCCAGCTTAAATGTGCACTTTGCGGAAAGGAGGGGCACCCTGCTAATTATCGGGGTTGCTCAGCTTTTCAGCAAATTCGTAACAATAAAGCGGCTAAGCAGACAGTGGTAGAGATACGCCCATCAAAGCGTGCTCCCACAGCAACGCCCGTTAATCCCCAAATTTCCTACGCCCAAATGGCGGCAGGAAGGGGAAAAATGGTACAGCCTGCAGCTAAGGCAGCCCAACCGGCCCTAGTGCCAAAGGCGCCGGACGCTCAGGCCGAAATTAGAAGTATGTTGCTGGCAATTCAAGGCCAGTTAACAGGACTTCAGACCCAGATAAAGGAGCAGGCGACTAGGGTAGACTATCTCTACTCTGTTTTGCCTAGCCTAACTCAAATTAGAGGTTAAAGGCGCGCTGTCGGAGAGGCCTCTTAGGATCCTTGCTGTGAATGTAAATTCACTGATTAGGACCGAACGTAGAGCTAATCTTTTCCAATTGTTGAAAGACCAAAGTCCAGATGTGTTTATGGCCAGCGAAACGAAGCTGAACCAGAAACATAAATTGACTAACAATAATTACAATATCGTTAGAAGAGATCGACTAAACTCCACTCAGGGGGGGGGGGGGGGGGGGGTGGCGCAATCTTCATATGAAAAGGCATTAATCATAAAGTTATATATAATAGTAGAGTTGCGCAAAACAGTTCCAAAAGCGGAACGGATATGGAACGATTCTTTTCCTCATTGGAACTAGTTCCTGGAAACATGTCCACGGAACTATTAAGATTTTGCTAACTTCCCATTAATTATCGTTCTGTGTTCTCGAATTAAATATATATACATAGGTATTGGTAAATGGCCATCGGTCTCGTGGCTTTAGTGTCATTTTTGTTCATAGTTCACTAGTCGCTTTTATTAGATATGTGAAGTGTAATATGTTCATAGTTCTTTTATAGTTCCAAATCAAGGTCCTAGGTTTTAAGTATCAAACAAGTACTAAAATCTCGCAAGTCAAAATACCACAATTCAAGAAGTTGAATGACTTTTATTTTAATTTATCGCAATAATGACGATTTCTGGCATCATTTAGCTAAGGACGTTTACACGTGGTTTTGTCGTTTATTACCATGTAATTCGTCTCTCTGTGGCTGTTTACAGTTGGGTTTCTCATTTGCGCCCATGGTGTTCTTTTGTTTTATTTGGATATTTGTTAACCAAAAAAAGATCTTTGGTGAGACAATAGCGAGACAATGACGAGATGACGGAAAAAATGGCCAATACCAAACACTACGTGTAAATGTCTCAGCGAGACTATACCAAGAAAACCACGACACAGGTAGTCGTGTAAATGGACACTGCAAGACAAAAACAATACTCGCGGCACTGAAAACCAAGTTTGGACTTTTTTGCCTCATTTTAGTTTATATAAACCTTCTTGAAAAATTATGTTGTCAAGACTATAGCGATACCAAAGCGAGATGACAGTAAAACATCAGTGCTAAGAACCACGTGTAAATGTCACAGCGAGATCCTCACGAGAAAGCCACGACACAGATTCCCTTGTTAAGGGGCACGACTAGAACACAGTGAGACGACTTGAGTCTACTGAAGAAGCTCTAAAATATTTCAAACAGCACCTCTTTTATATATCCTTTTTCTTGGAGTAAAATTTGTTACTATTTTGATTTATCTTCCAAACAGTTTTGAGTCATTCCATATGATAACGTCGAAAAATAAATCCTTATGGTTCAAAGGAAGAATATCCATCGCGTTTTAATTTTCTCATGCCTCATTTCCCTCCTGTCCCCGTTGAAGTATTTGAAAATCGTCATTTTAGTGCTTCAGTATTTTTGTTTTAAAAAAAAAAATTCTATTAAAGATATCAAAACGTTTGATGACATATTAAAGCTTAAAAAGAGTACTAATTGATAAGTAGCAATATCAAAAACGGTGCCGAAAGTACAAGTGTTTTTCTGATTTTTTGTCGTTTTCAACTGACTCTGGTGTCACGACTATTGAACAAAACAACATAATTTTTCTTGAATATCAAGTACACTTATTATAAAATTTTTAGGTTTTGAAAAATCGCAGTTCTTGGACTATAATATCGACATGTTTGACATGAAAAAAGTTGATACTTTCAGGACAGTATTGACACTGTTAAAAATAACAAACAAAATAAAAAAAATATTCTCACAAAGCTTGAAATAAATCTAAAATACGAGTAGGTTGGCATTTTCGATTTGACGATTTCATATCGAATGACCCTTTTAGGTTAATTGCTTGTTCTTATTTTCATAAAATAAGTCAACAGATAACAATTATTTTTATTGAAGTTAAATATCTCACCAAAATACCTTTTCGATCTCTGCCAAACGTACTATTTAAGAATGGAACTACGAACGAAAATATCTTAATATGTCTCTGGAACTAAAAACTAATAACCGAAACTGGAACTGGATGTGGATATGGAACTAGAACAGCAAAGGAACTATGAACGAGAAAAGACCGATTACCATGTATTTCGTTCATGGAGTAACATTTCTTTTCTTTCATACCTATCGATACCAACACGACTGTAATATTTTTGAAACGATGTACGCATATAGGTTTATATTATGTCTTTCCTTTTTTTGCTTTCTTTCTTAAATTTTGTTTTGGCTCTGTGAAGATGAAGTATGAAGTTTGAACTGGAACTATCAACTATGCATGAATACTTTTGTGTGCATGAGTTTGTTCAGTTCTTGAAATTTTGGCTGTTTGATGTTGGAACTACGGACATGTTAGAGTTTAGTTTGTGGAATGAACTGGAACGATTCCGACAGAAGATATAGTTCCTGGAACTATACAGTTCCGGAACTACCCAACTCTATATAATAGTGAGCTGCGTAAATTTTGGCTGTTGGAGGCGTGTGTCGTATGCATTCTTCTCCAACAGGGGAAGCGAATGTATGTGATCGTGGCTTATGCACCGGCATCACCTCAGCCAACTGATTTTATGACAGAGCTTGAAAAACTTTTCGAATGTCTACACTTGAGCTTGGAAGAAAATTACTTTCTCATGGCCGGTGATTTGAATGCCAAACACCAAGATTGGGGAAATCAAATTCAGAATCAAAGAGGTATTCATCTTTTCAATTGGATGAATCGATACAACACTGAATATGGTGTCAACCTGCTGGCTACGGATCGGCCATCGTTTCCAAGAAGCGGTGCCTACCTGGATCTATTGCTAATAGACGCAAGACTGACAATTACTGACACTGTGGGTCAAAGACCAAGAAACTGTTTACGAACGATCGAGTACGACAGTGATCACTGCGGACTCACCGCCGTGATACAGCTTCCAAACGAGCTCGTGGAGTTGGAGGAGTATGTACCTGTGCACACTTACAAATACGGTAAGGTGCGCTGGCCACGCTTTACCAACGCCTTATGGAGGGAAATCAGATCGAACAACATATCCCCACCAAATGACAGGAATTTGACAAATAACGAAATAGACCAATACCTAGAACAAATGGATGAGACAATCAAACGAACAATGAACAGAACAATACCGAAATACAAGCAACGGGACGCAACCGACATGTATCGAAACGCAACCATTGACGCACTACGCAGACAAAAAAGTGGACTGCTGACAAGACTAAAACTCTTGTACCGACGGTTTACTGACCCTCACCATCTGGAGATTAGGAAACTGAAGTCGTCGATCAAAAACATCAACCAACTAATTAAAGAGAACTATCGGTAATGCATATGAATGTTTCTAACAGCTGAAATCTGCGCAGATCACTATTATATATCACTTTATGATTAATGCCTTTCCGTATAAAGATTGCGATATCCCCTCCCCCCTCCCCCTTGAAAGGAGTTGGGTCAATCTCTTCTAATGATATTGTATTTGTTTTTAGTCAACTTATATTTGTGGGTTATCTAAGTTTCGCAAGCCATAAATATATCTAGATATGGTCTTTTAACAAAGAGATTAGATTAGAGGTTAGCTCTACGTTCGGTCCTTATCAGTGAATTTAAATTTCACAGCAAGGATCTAAAAGCAAGCTTTGTCTGAAATCTTTAAAGTATCTGGGTTACATCTCAAGGTACAGTTTTGTTCAGATGGATCCATAGAAAATCAGCGCTATTATTGATTTTCCTCCTCCTAAGTCTTTGCGGCAGCTACGACGCTTTTTGGGAATGGTGGGCTGGTACTGCAAGTTTATAAATAATTTTGCATACTACTAATACTGCCCCACTACTACTAATACTGCCCCAGTTACCAACCTCCTGAAGAAGAGTCCTTTTTCTGGAAATCTTAAGCTCAGAAAGCTTTCGACGAGCTTAAAGAAATGCTGACTTCAGCTCCAGTATCAGTGCTCCCAGACTTCCAACGACCCTTCATCATTCAGTTAGATGCATGTCAATACGGTGTTGGCAGCGTGTTAGCGCAGGTGGAAAATGAAGAAATTGAAAGGCCCGTAACGTTCATGAGTGAAAAGCTCAATAATCCTCAACAAAACTATACCGTCAGTGAGCAAGAGTGCTTGGCAGCAGTCCATGCAGTCAAAATGTTTAGACCCTACGTGGAAGGTCACGAATTCACCATCACTGCAGACCATGCTTGTCTTCAGTGTTTCGATTTTTTGACTAAACATCGTAAAGGAGCAAACAACGTTGTATCAGACTGCCTTTCCCGAAGGGAAAATGAAGACCTGAGTGCATTTGAGGTAGGGTGTCCATAATACGATTGATAAAAAAGATAACATTTTCGAAAATCCAAATTTCTACTGTAAGAAGCCGCCCCCCCCCCCCCCCCCGGTGATACCATTCGTGTGTGTTTTTCGATCAAGTATTGCTCGAAGTCATACGTCCCTTGTTCGTGACTTGAACTAAGAATTTTGGCTTTTTGATGAAAATCTTAAATTACATTTGTAGCCCTTGATTAAAAACACTTCCGCTTGCTCAACTCCTTTCTCTTGTAGTTAGTTAGTTAGTTAGTTGAAAGAAACTTTATTTAATAATATTATTTGAATACAATTTACAATTCGTTTTATACTAAGTTTGATATGGTTTGGCCAAAGGCCGTCTACCAGATTGACAGATTCATATTTTGCATCATATAATTTTCGTTTCATTAAAAATCTCCTTCAATAATGCGCTGTCTATAACCAAGTGCGGTTGATGTATATTTGTACAAAACTTCCCAGCCAAGGTTACCATTCAGAATGTTCAGCACTCCATTCGTATCCAATGTGCTTACTCCAAAGTATCTCGTACGGAACTCATTTAAAATGGGACATCTAGCAATGAAATGAAACACATCCTCTCTCTCCTTTAAATTACATAAGTCACACAGAATTGGTAAGTCTTCCCGATGCGGAATGTAATTCAACTTAAGTAATTCTCCTCTTATTTTAAAAATGGTGTTTATCATGTTTAGAGTAAATCGATTTTGGAAATAAGTATTATCGTGAAGCTCAAAATTCAGTTGACTGTAGATGATTCTAAACTGTGAAGATTGTGCATCCGTTTTACACCTTTCATAACAAGAGTAGCTTACTCCCTTCAACAAAGTATTGAACACGTTCCTCAACTCCTCCGGGCTTACATCGGCTGCAATGCACACGTTTTCACTTAGATCGGCTCCCAGGTCTTCCCAACATTTTACAATATTTCCTCTTCTAGCTAAAACATATGTAAGCACTTGTTTAGGTAACCTTACATCTTCCATCTCCAATACTCTTATAATATACTCAAAATGCAGCTTAAGAGTGTCCAAAAATAACGGTGGTACTTTTGTTTCTAAGTGGAGCATATAATTTGGTGTATTAGAAGGAAGGCGGAAAATTCGTTTTAAAAAGTATCTCAAAAATCTTTCTACATCTTCAATTTGGCGATATCCCCAAACTTGGGCTCCATAGAGCAATATTGCAGAAGCAGTGGCACGAAATAGTTGAAATTTTGAACTATGTTCAATATATTTGTTGTTAACGCAACGGCCCCAAACAGAAGAAACAGCTCTTTTTGCCTCAGCTACTTTGTTCTGGAAGTGCTTTTTCATGTTAAGATTCGCTGTGATTAATACACCTAGGTACTTGTATTCACGAACTATTGCAACATTTTCTCCCTTGTAGGTCCATTTTTCATTTCGCGAATATCTACCACCGCCATCTCTGAAAATCATCATTTTGGATTTACCTAGATTCACTGTTAGATTCCAAAGTTCGCAGTAGCTTTCAAGTCTATTCATCATAAGCTGCATTCCGCAAAAAGCAAACCTGGTATCTGCAAACTACCAAGCTGAATTCCACCTCCAACCGTCTCTATGATATCATTTATGAATAAGGTAAACAGCAATGTGCTCAAGACGCATCCTTGTTTCACTCCCATTTGTGTTACAAAGTCTTCCGAAACAAGCTCTCCATCCCAAACATATGCCACGTTGTTTTCGTACATTGCTTTTAATAACGTTACAATTTTGCTCGATATTCCATTTTTATAGAGCTTGTAGAAGAGGGCTTCACGGGAGATGGAATCAAAAGCAGCACGGAAGTCGACGAAGAAGGCATAAAGCTTCCTCTTCCTCTTCTTGTAGCTCTCAGCAATGTTCATCAGAGTAAATATTTGATCAAGGGTCGAATAATTCTTCCTAAACCCAGCTTGAAATTCGTTTAATATTCTTTTGTTTTCCATCCAAATCGTGAGCCTATTGAAAATTAAGGTACTAAACAGTTTCACCGAAGTATTCAAGAACGATATGCCACGATAGTTTTCAGGGTTCTCATAACATCCTTTTTTGTGCAAAGGGAATATAATTGCTCTTTTGAAACTCTCTGGAATACTTCTTGTCTCGAAGATCCTGTTGTATTCGGTCGTTAATGCAGATACAAATTCAGACGAACTATTTTTGAAGAACTCAGCTGGTATTCTGTCTTCTCCGGGGGCTTTTCCAACTTTTGATTTTTCAATTACATTTTGTACCTCGAAAACTGTAAATGGAGCATCTAAAAATTCGTCGACAAAAAATGGAGCTGCATAGCTCAACAAAGGTGAAAACAGCGGTATATTAAGCAAATTTTTGAAATGGTCTCGAAGTTCCGGAGGTTGTAAGGATGTAGAAATTTGGTTAGTTCTCCCATTGATCGCTTTAGCAGCCTTCCAAAACTCGGCTGAACATCTTGTTGTGTTTAAAATGTCTACATTTTCTTGCTCAAATTGTTTCCTCTTAGTCCAACATAACTTCTTAAACTTTCTATTTGCTTCCGCGTACATAGTTTTAAACAATGGTGAGTTAAAGTCCCTTACGAGTCTTAAGCAAGCAAAAGATTTTTTTCTCGCTTTAAGGCATTCAGCATCAAACCATTTTTGCTTAAATATATCCATATTTTTTCTCTTTTTGCTAACTGGGACAGCTTCCATTATTATTAGATTAAGGTCTTCTATGTGTAGAGATTTGTTCTCGGTCCTTCGTTTAGTAAGTTGTTTGTTTAAATTCTGTTGGTACTCAGGCTGGAAACTGTTTCTCCATTTCAACTTTGGCAGTAACTCTAGATGTTTTGCGTTATCTGATCCCTCCACTCCCAACATCATACAGCAAATCTCCAACGGCATGTGGTCCGAGAAAGTTTGTGCAGCTACTTTAAAACTACTCAGAATTTCATTCCACTTTCCAGACATAAAGCAATAGTCAATAATTGAGCAGGCTGTTCCTCGTATAAATGTATATTCGCCATTTACGTCTCCTTCACAGCTTCCATTTAAAATACTTGCATCAAGACAATCAGTAATTTCAAGAATTTTAGCACCTTTTGCATCGCACAGTTCATCTTTTGATTTTCGGGTTGGTTTTATTATTGATGGGGTGGATCCACTCACAAAATTATTTTGGGACAGTCCAATCCTTGCATTAAAATCGCCGACAAGAAGTAAGTCCATTGACCCCAAATCCAATAATGCGTCACAAAGTTGTTCATAATCCCTTTTCCATTGGTTACAGTTGAGGTAAATGGGTAATAGAAAGATGTAAGACTGCTTGTCTTTTACTCGCAAAACATCCAAATCATCAGCTTGACTAAAACTCACTACTTCTTTAAGGCTCTTCCGATATCCAAGCAATTTTCCTCCACTTCCTCTTCCAAATGCATTTGATTTAACCGCCGGAACCCATTTCAATTCATATTCATTAAATATTCCTATAAATTTCTCCTTCTCATTATCCAAAACATGTGTTTCGAAAAGAACAAATATTTGAAAGCTTTTAACATAATTGAAAAAATTCATAACTACAAATTTATTTTTAAGTCCTGAGACGTTATAAGCTAATATTCTTAAATCTATAAATATATTTGGTTTCTGGTAGACAAATGTATTTCAATTTCTTTCATCGTGTAAACAGTCCCCAGCCTGATCACTCCTGGTTCTGCTTGTGTGAGCACCCAAATGATGTACAGCGGCTGTTTTAAACTTTTCAAGAGAATTGTTGCCAACTTCTGGTGACATTGTTGACGTTTCATAATTGACATTGTTTACGTTTTTTCCGACACGCTGAATTTCATTCATAAAATTTTGAAGAGAAGAAAACAATGTGCAATCACCACCATAAATTGATCGGAGCACCTCCAAAGGGTCTTTTAAGCCGCACTTCAAGCCGTCAGTTAAATCCCATGTAAAATGATTCTTTTCAATAAAAAGTTTATCGTCCTTAAGCTGAGTTTTCATTTGCGGGAACTTTTCGCGGAGAAATTTAGAAATTCGAAGTAGGTTGCTTTTCTTACGGCGCGTGTTGTATGGTAGATCTTTATGTATATGGTGTTGTGAGCCTTTCAGTTTACGTGTATTTTGGAGAATCTTCCACGCAGCATTTCGTGATTTTAGTCTAACTACAATCATTGCAGTACGTGCGTTTGGATTAGATACCAAATGTGCCTGGTCTATCTCTGAGCTTACGTCAGCGGAATCCAATAGGCCAGCGCAAATGGATTTAGCCTTTTCTTCCAAATCAACGTTGGCTTCGGCAGGCATGTGTACGACAACATTGGACTCCAACGATTTTTGTAATAGCTTTTCCATTTGGTCCTCTAAAGCATTGTTTCGCTGCTCGAGTTGAACGACTTTAGCAGAAATTTCATCATACTTAGTCTTCAAAGTGGATAATTCAGCGCAAAGTACTTAGAAGTCTTCTTTTGAAGCAAGTACATTGACGAGCTTAGTGTTGTTTTCAACCAAAATTTGTCTGAAAATTTCGGTGGTTAGCATTGGAGATGGTTCCTTCGTAAGCTTAGTAGGGTCAGATGATGGTGCAGATGACATTGCTAATAAGGTTCTGCGTTTATCCTCTCTAGTAAGAACAGGTGAGATTTCCAGCAGACTTCTCTTATTCATTTATTGAGGTTAGTTTTAGCTTTGCAACTAAAAAGTTTTTATCTATCTTAACTGCTAAGACTTACAAAGAATTTGTATTGCTGTGGTAAAATTGCCAAGCGGGAAGTTATTTAAGCCGGGTTTTCTCAACTTTATTACACTTTTTATATGATTTAAAGACTTTTTGGTAGGAGCTTTTTATAAATCGCTTATTCACTTTGACAGAACAAATGTCAATCCTTTCTCTTGTACCTAATTATAAATCTTAAATAAATCAGCTTTATCGTCAGCATTCTATCAAAACCTAGTAAGTCCAGTCTATTGGACGCTGTTTTAGATCATAAAAGTTTTTAAACTGGGTGATAGATCCAAAAGGAACCATAATACAATAACAAAACATTGATATTTAAATTCAGATGTTTTGATATTGTTCAAGACTCAATCAGTTTTTATTTTATTAAACATTCAAAATATCAATCATTCATACATAATTAACTACAATCATTATATTTTCATTCATTCAATTTATTAAGCTTTGTAAATTAACTACAAAATTAAAATTGTTACAATTTGCCTAAGAACTTAACTATATCCTATGATTTTAATCTCACTCAAAGATGTTATCATTGTAATTTTTTTTAACTCATTCGCAATGCCGCACACTTGCTTTGTAAAGAAGACAATTAGATTGTATCGCATAAATAAATAATATAAAGATGGGAATCCTCGACTGTCAAACTGATTTGCCTACAAGCTCCGACCGTGGTGAATGTCATAAAGTTGCACTAGTAACCTTTACCACACTAACACTAATGCAACTTAATGATTTTCACCACAAATCGTCGTTTTTTTTAAATTTGTCAGTTATTTTAAAAACCCAATGGACATGTTCACAAAGTATAAAAGCAGGTGAAGTGAATTTTTAAGTGCTCACTTCCTTTTATATAATTTTATTTTAAAATTGCATTGGCTACCTAAATTCAAAGCGTTCTAAGATAATAAAAGACATATTGGTAGTAATAAATAATTGAATAAATAAATGCATGTTAATTGAACCATAGTGGGAGGAAATTTGTTTGTGAAATATGAAATTTCATAGTACATATGTTAGCCTTTTTACACCGAACTCAAAACGCGGTTTTCGAGAAAATATCGGCATTGGAGAAAAACCTAATCGAAGACACAAGGTTTCACATACATTTTTTTGAGCTTCAGGTTTTCGTAAAACACAAGTTTTATATAAAACCAGTCGAAAACTTGTTGGAATTCAGAGATGAACAAAACAAACGTACCTTTTAAAAAGTTCAGTGCCTAGTAAAATGTCAAAAAAGAAACTGATTGGATGCTTTTATATGGATCATATTTCTATAAATAATCATCATTTTACTTACTTATTGTAAGTGGTTGGTGAAAGAAAAACTTTAATGTCAAACGAAAACGTATAGTGTAATGTTTGGTGTGAATGGTTTTTGAGTTTTTGAAAAGTTTTTGCCGAAAACTGGTTTTGGGGTTTGTTGTGAAAATCCTATTATTCCTTAAATTTATATTTCTTACTGGAATACTTCCACAGATTTATGATCTTCACAGAAACGAACTATCAAAATTAGTCTGGATATTAATAGCTACGATTTTTGCATGTCCATATGCACTTTGGGGAAAAAAACGACATCGGGACATTTCAACATTTGCCTTGGTTTGCCATTTTATATAACCAACAAACATTTAACATTTAATTATTATTTGTTCAATGTAATTTTTTTTTAATTATTTACAGCACAGTGATTTAAGATTTTGTTTCACTCATACATTGAACAAAAAAAAAAGACTGGAAAACTATGCACCAAGCACCAAATTCTTTTAGTTCGCTTCCACCATGGTGAGCACTCTCCCGTCTGACGGGAGAAGTTAACGAAAACTAAACGAAGAATACCACTTCGCAATTATGTGCGCGTCATATGGATTACTTTCGCCCGGTTTCCTACGACCACTACGTTGGCTTCCGCCTATTCTAGTTCTACCTTAATTCTGAATTATTATTGTTGTTGTTGTATTTGACTAGTAAATTGCTTTGTTTTGTTGTCTTGTTTTTTAGACAGAATTATTTTGAGTTACAAAAAACACAACTAATGCTATTATATGTATTGAATTTCCTTTTTGCTTAAAGGTTCTCCCAAACCAACGCGAATGCGGAGTGATTCGCACAACAGCAAAAAATATGACAAATTCATAACGCTAAACAACAACAAAAATTCGTCGTTGCTCCGCATTCGCGTTGGTTTGGGAGAGCCTTAATTATGTAACTAGGTAAACAAAAATTGCACATTTTATCAAAATATGTTCAAATTTTAATCAATGGTTCATTAATTTTAATTTACCAAATCGGTGAGTTAAAATTGGATGAACTTAGGTTAAATGATGGTTAAGGCCAAGTAAGTGATAGTGGAGAATCAGTGCCAGTTTGTTCACATTAGATTAAATTTGAAGTAAGTAAGTCACAGAATCTGGTTAAATGCATCTAACTTACCAATATTGGCCAATTAGCGATTTCTATATTTAACAACTCAATTTAATTGGAACGGCAAACCATTCGGCTACAATGCGTTTTAAAAAAATATATTTAGGTAAACATATTGATGGTGCAGTCGTACCTTTCAATAATATTCCATTAAAAAAAGTGTGTTTGCACCCTCAAAACAAGAATTTTTAGAACACATCCCCTGAGGTGAATTTAGAAATGTCACGAAGTTTATGAATTCTTGAATTCAATGGAAAGTTGGTTGCCGGAAATTTTTGATACAATTAAAAATATTACTTAAAATTTCTGGCACAACTAAATATTTGTTGTTATTATTTAATAAAAAACGAAAAAATTAATAACAAATATAAAACGATAAATAAGACAACGATGCAGAATGGCAGACGCACTAAAATAAAAAAAACATGATATCAAGAGTTTGGAAAAAAATTGGTCTGTCAAAACAAATCAAATTGACCGCGTTAAGTTGTTGTTGCAATTCACATCTATTCATCGACACGGAGTCGGATTACAAAAACAACAATGTAAACAAATGGGTTTTGGAGGGTGAAACGTACGAAAGTTTCCCATCTTTACATTGTTTATTTATGTTGTATCGCTCTCTTTGAGTTCAACCGTCAAGCAGTGCACATCATTCCTGGTAACCTGTATCCAACTATATATATATTGAATACTAATTACATATCTAATCATCATTGAAATTATTTTTTTTTAATTTGATATTTCGACTGGGCTTTTGCTAGGAATCTTTCGCTCGTTTTTAATCTTAAACAGATATACATCAAAATGTTTTTTAGGCATTGGCAAGGTTTTCACAAAAAACCGATCATGTACGGTAGTCTATTTTTTTTTTTCTTTTCAACAACGATAATGAACTCCTTGTTCCTACCTTTTGGTGTTAGATGGGTGAGAAGAGTACCGAGGTGGTGTATTGAGTTTTGTGATATTGATATTGCTTGGGTCTGTTCATGTTTGTGAATTTACATTCATGAAATGTAGATTTTAACTTCAGTGTGTTAATGCTTTATTTTCGGGGACAATAAAAAAGTACCTAAATTAATGAAAAGTGAGTAATACTATGTTCCCACCAAAGTTAAATCCCAGAGTTCAGCTGAAAACTTTTGAGATTTTAATTTGGTGTTCACACTGCCAAAACCAAGATTTCGTCTCATACAAACACAAACAACTACCATTGTGTGCTTATGTGTTTGTGTTTCCTTCCACTCAAAATAATTTTTATCAAAAAGCAGAATACGGGTCTCGTCATAAAGAAGAGTTCGCATCGTTACAAGATTTCATTGAGATTTTAACGAAATCTCGCATTTCGAAATCTCAAAACTGTATGCGAAAATGTGAAAATTTGGACTGATATCTCTGAAATCCGAGATTTCGGTCCAGTGGGAACATAGAATAAGAGAAATATTTTGCAGGTTAATATTAAAATTTTTAGGAAAAAGAAAAAAGACAAAAAAGAGTACATAAATGAAAAAGAGAACAAAAAAAAGAATTTCATGAAAAAAGAAAGAATAAAAGAGATCGGAGTCAAGAAAGAGAACATGTTCTCTTTAAAAGAGATGGTCTGGAAACCCTTATTTGAGGAGATAGCTTCTATGGTAGATCTTAACTCAACTCACTTTTCTTCGGATGATTACTCCCCTTGCAAAAACAATATAATAGCCAGTAAATACAAACTTCCCCATGTAAATATAATCGATGGATATGACTACAAGCGAACCACATACTCTACCAGCCTTCGAGAAGAAGACAACGATTGCTGGAAACCAACCAGCTTAGTTCCCGAGGTACTGTATAACGCCCATAATTCTCTAACTTCTTCACATTGTGCTATGGAAAAGACCATAGAAAAACTCCGGAGGTACCTATTTTGGGCCAGGTCTAGTAAGAGATGTTAAACATTATATTTCAGAATGTGTAATTTGTAAAACAGCCAAAAGTTCGAATGTGGTACTCAGACCACCGATGGGTCAACCTGTTAAAACAACCAGGATTTTTCAAATACTTTTCATTGACCTACTTGGCCTCTATCCACGATCCAAATCTAGAAATGTAGGAATTTTCATAGTACTGGACCATCTTTCGAAATTTGTCTTCCTAAAAGCCGTGGAAAAGTTCACTTGTTACACTTTTTCTTCTCGTCAATGGGGTGGGTGGGTATTCAACACCTTTTATTATGATATCATTATGTTAAAATTGTATTATTATGCAAAGTACTTTTTGCTACCACTGTACCTACACTTCTTGATTGTACATAACTTTCGGAGTTCTTTACATACCTCCCTACTTATTAATGTAAATAATCTTCTTAATAAATTACCACTGTGAATCTTTTCAAGTGAACGGTCGTCTTTTTATTCTGCTAAGTTTAACAGGTTATGGGCCCAGTTACCCAAGAACGCGTTTAAGATTTTTTTTTGTCAAAAATAGTTAAGAGAAATTATTGGTATTAAAAGTTTCGCGAAAAATATAAATTATTTTGATATCGTGTTAGATACTTTTGTTTCAAGAATACTTTCTAAGATGGACAGTGATTATGCAAAAATTGAAAAATTGCAATGCTCAGAAAATGGAACATTTGGAAGTTCCAAGTAAAAATTATTCTAAACGCGAGCGATTTATCCGAGGTGGTAAATGGGGAAGAGGTGATCCCGGCAGACACTGAAGTTGTAAAGCTGACGGCATGGCGTATCAAAGATCGTAAGGCTCAGGAAATCATTGCAACGTGTGTTGGACAGCAGCCCCTGGTTCACATTATGAACTGCTCGACGTCTGGTGACATGTGGAACAAATTGTGTTCAGTTTATGAGCAGAAATCAAGCGCAAGTATAAGTTTACTTCAACAGCGTTTCTATAGCTTTCAAAAAGATCCAGCGGATGACATGGCCACGCCCATGAGCAAATTAGAAAGCTTAGTGCAGCAGCTAGGAGACGTTGGAGAAGTGGTTTCTCCGTCCATGCTTATTGCAAAAATTTTAATGACTCTGCCCAGTCGTTTCTCCTATTTTTTCAGTGCTTGGGAGTCCACAAACATTAAAAGTCGAACAATTGAAAATCTAAGGTCACGTCTCATCATGGAAGAAACCCGGTTAAACGCAATGGACCACGTGGCATCGTCATCAGCACCTATTGAGGAAAGTAGCGCACTTGTCGCACGCAAAGCTCATGGAGAAAAGTTTCATCAAAATACTCGGAGTAAGAAAAAACGTCCAGGTAAGTGCTTTGCATGTAATCAGTATGGACATTGGAAGACCGATTGCCCAAATAAAAATAAACGTTTAAATTATGCAAACAAAGAAGAGAGTAGTGATTGCGATTGCGATGCTTTGGTTTGCTCTACAGTAAATTCTAATCTGGTAATCGGTGCAGATGACTGGGTACTAGACTCAGGTGCAAGTGAGCACATGATTTCTCGAAGAGAATGGTTTAGTGAATATGTAGATCTTGAGGAGCCGGTTCCGATAACTGTAGGGAATGGAAGTAAAATTCAAGCACGTGGTAGAGGCTTAATCAGAATATTAGCTTTCAATGATCAGGAATGCGTTGAAAAGAAACTTGTTGACGTGTACTTTGTTCCTGAGGTCAAAATAAACCTATTTTCTTCTGGTAGTGCTCTCGATAAGAATGACACTCTAACTTCATCTAGAGACAAATGCGAAATTGTAAAGGCAAATGGTGCTGTTGTTGCTGTAGGCATTCGCTCAAATCGTTTATTTAAAATGATGTTCAAGGAAGTGGATCCACAAAATGTACATTCAGCTTGTATTTCATTGAAGGCTGAACCACTGAAAATCTGGCATGAGCGCCTTGGCCACATGTGTGCTGGTCAAATAAGAAGTTTCCTGAAATCTAATGAAATTCAATTTTCTGATGAATTAAATTTTTTCTGTCATGCTTGTGCAGTTGGAAAAATGCATAGACTCCCTTTTCCCAAAAGTAGTTCTCGTGCTAAGGAGGCTGGTGAATTGGTGCATACAGACCTGTGTGGCCCAATGCAAGTGTCATCAATTGCTGGGTCAAAATATTTTTGTCTTTTCAAAGACGACTACTCGAACTTCAGGGTCATTTACTTAATTAATGAGTAATCGCAAGCTTGTGCGATGATTGAAAAATACATAAACTTTGTCCGTTCTCAGTTTGATCGTCATATTAAAATTCTCCGATCTGATAATGGCTTAGAATTTAAAAATAAAGTTCAAAGCTTGGACCCAGTCCTGACAAGTCAAAAACTCCCTATGAATTGTTTTATAATAGAAAAATGTCGTTTGAAATTTTTTGGAAGCGAAGTTTTTGTACATATACCAAAAGAAAAAAGACAGAAATTAGATAAAAAGTCAGAACCAGGAATTTTTGTCGGATACCCTGACAATGTTAAAGGTTACGGTGTATGGTTTCAAAAATTAAACAAAATAGAAATATCAAGAGATGTGTTGTTCAAAGAATTCTCAGTAGTCGATATAAATTCAAACCGCCCCCATCTTATGAAGGAAAATGATGTTGGAAGTCTGAAAAATGATATAATAATTAAACCTGAAAAATCCAAGAGAAAGGCACGTATCGATGCTGAGCCCAGTAACTACCGAGAGAAACTTCAAAGCTTCAAAACCCTGGCTAATAAGGCGGATGTATGTGTTGAGGCAAATCCAATAGGAAGCAGCTATCGAGAAAAACTTCGTAGTCATTCCCAAAATAACTTAAAAGCATGTTCTGGATTTTACACTAACGCCTTAGAAGGGTATGCTTTTATTTGCAGTTTTTAGCCAGAAACATTTGAAGATGCTCAAAAATCGGATGAAGCGGATGACTGGAACAAGGCTATGGATGAAGAGATGGAATCTCTGCGGCTTAATGGAACATGGGAGCTGGTTGACCTACCCCCAAACCGGAAAATAATCAAAAACAAATGGGTTTATAAAGCGAAGTTGTCATCGGAAAATACCATCGAGAGGTACAAGGCACGTCTTGTTGCTAAAGGGTTTAATCGACAAGAAGGAATCGATTATGCAGAAACCTTTAGCCCCGTTGCAAAGTTCACATCGATTCGCACAATTTTCGCTATTGCAGGCAGTCAATGCCAAGAACTTTACCAATTCGATGTCAAGACTGCGTTCCTAAACGGTGAGCTAGACGAAGAAATGTTCATGTGCCAGCCTTAGGGGTACAATGATGGTTCCGGCCGTATTTGCAAACTTGTTAAAATTCTTTACGGCTGAAACAAGCCTCCAGATGTTGGAATACCAGATTCACAAGTTTATTGGCCGACTTTGGCCAAGCAAAGAGCTGTTTATCCTGCAGTCTATATTGATGATGGTTCGCTTGCTTTGCGAGATGAACATGATTCGAGATTAAACTTTCTAAAGCAAACTATTATCTTGGACTTCAAATTTTTCATAAAGCAAATGGTGGATACTTTGTTAATCAGTCGAATTATGTCGATAGGATGCTTCGCAAGTTTAACATGTCAGAGTCATGTCCAGTAACTACACCCAGTGAGCTCGGAAGCAGATCTGCAATTGTAACATAAAATTCATTACCTGTGACTAGATTTCCTTACCGTGAAGCAGTAGGTAGCTTGATGTATTTAGCTATTGGAACAAGGACAGACATTTCGTATGCAGTGGGAGTAGTGAGCCGTTTTTTGGATAAACCAAATTCTGATGACGTGAAAGCCATCAAACGAATTTTCAAATATTTAAATAAAACTAAAAATTTTGGTATATTGTTTAAACCCAACGTTAATTTGAATTTTTCCATTTATAGTGATGCTGATTTTGCAGCAGATTATTCGACAAGACGTTTAACGAGTGGACGAGTTTGTCTTCTTGGAGGAAGTCCCATTTCTTTGTCGTCGAAAAGGCAACGATGTACAGCATTAAGTACAACTGAGGCAGAGTATGTAGCTGCTTCGGAAGCAGTCAAGGAGTTGATGTGGCTTGACGCGCTCATACACGATCTGCTGGTTCCTCAAAACACTAAACCAATGCTACATATCGACAACCAAAGTGCTTTAAAGTTGGTGAAGAACCCCGAATATCACGCCAGAACTTAACACATCGATGTTTGTGTTCACTTCATCCGAGAGAAATTCAACGAAGGCCGATTCGAGATTTGTCTTGTGTCATCAAACGAGCAGTTAGCTGATGCTTTTACAAAGCCACTCGCAGCAGTTGAATTTGAATTATTTTGCAAAAATATTAATATTTTGAATTGTAATTAATTTATTTGTTTGCATTATAATAATAATTGGGAGTGTTAAAATTGTATTATTAGCAAAGTACTTTTTGTTACCACTGTACCTACACTTCTTGTTTGTACATAACTTTCGGAGTTCTTTATATACCTCCCTACTTATTAATGTTAATAATCTTCTTAATAAATTACCACCACTTGCTGTGAATCTTTTCAAGTGAACGGTCGTCTTTTTATTCTGCTAAGTTTAACAGTAGTAATGGGAGTAATGAGCCGTTTTTTGGATAAACCAAGTTCTGATAACGTGAAAGCCGTCAAACGAATTTTCAAATATTTAAATAAAACTAAAAATTTTGGTATATTATTAAACCCAACGTTAATTTGAATTTTTCTATTTAAAGTGATGCAGATTTTGCAGCAGATTATTCGACAAGACGTTCAACGAGTGGACAAGTTTGTCTTCTTTGAGGAAGTCCGATTTCTTGGTCGTCGAAAAGGCAACGATGTACAGCATTAAGTACAACTGAGGCAGAGTATGTAGCTGCTTCGGAAGCAGTCAAGGAGTTGATGTGGCTTGACGAACTTATACACGATCTGCTGGTTCCTCAAAACACTAAGCCAATGCTACATATCGACAACCAAAGTGCTTTAAAGTTGGTGAAGAACCCCGAATATCACGCCAGAACTAAACACATCGATGTTCGTGTTCACTTCATCCGAGAGAAATTCAACGAAGGCCGATTCGAGATTTGTTTTGTGTCATCAAACGAGCAGTTAGCTGATGCTTTTACAAAGCCACTCGCAGCAGTTGAATTTGAATTATTTTGCAAATATATTAATATTTTGAATTGTAACTAATTTATTTGTTTGCATTATAATATTAAGTGGGAGTGTTAAAATTGTATTATTATGCAAAGTACTTTTTGTTACCACTGTACCTACACTTCTTGTTTGTACATAACTTTCGGAGTTCTTTATATACCTCCCTACTTATTAATGTTAATAATCTTCTTAATAAATCACCACTACTTGCTGTGAATCTTTTCAAGTGAACGGTCGTCTTTTTATTCTGCTAAGTTTAACACATTGGTTTATCGAAATGATAAACCAAGTAAACGATGGCGAACAAATTATTAAGAAAAATTATTAAATCTACTGCGCACCACGATTAAACTATTACCTACGACTTATGACTTTTGGTTCTTTTGACAGAACTGTCAAACCAACCAAAAAAAGACAACGAAAGAAGAAAAGGTAAAGAGATGCGAAAAAGTGTAAACAGTAGCTCGTTTATAAAAGCTACCACCACGGCTGCTCAGCTGGGCTTGGTTCAGCGAAGGAAAAAAAAAGACGATGATAAAAAAAAGGATCGTTGATTTTATTAATCAAGATAAACGAATATGATTTATTACAAGTACAATGGGGTACTTGAAATAAATAATGGGCGCCAGGAATTTTAATTAGGCTAAATTGGCAAAATTCTAAATCTAATTATAATACAAAAATAAAAAAAAACGAAAACGAAATGAAACACAATGTTTTATATTCCCAGATGGGGATTTTAAATTATTTTTATTTGGGAAACCTTGGATAAACCAGGATAAAACCCAAAATTCTTTCGATTACAAAAGAGAACAGTAAGTATTTATAACCGCTCACGGGGAACCGTTGAGCAAAAAAAAAAAGAACAAAGAAAATGAAATGCAAAATGGGCCGTTAACGCACAGTAAAAAAAAGAAATACCGCGCCCCAAAAACTAATAGGGATAAAAGCGCAATTACTAAAAGATAAAACTAACAATTGAAATAAAACCGAATAAGGTCCTACGGAATTCCTTGTTCCGAAATTCACATAAAATTACCACTGTACTTATCTTTTATTTCCTGTTAATTTTCCTCGTAAAAATTTTTCCTCTATCTTTTCGAAACTTCTTCCCAGTTTCCTCACTCTTCGAATCTCCTTTCCTATTTTTTTTTCTTTTTAACAAATTAAAATTTCGAACTTTACTTTATTTTAAAATTTCAAAACATTTCCTCGATTTTCTTTTTTTTATTCTTCAAATTTTTCTCGTATCTTCAACAAAAAAAAAACTTCTCTTCTCTTGGTAAGCTCTCACAAGAGTGAACTTCCCAGCTATTAACCCAATCCTTCCCTTGGCCATTCCAATCACTCACATATTCATACATTCAGCCATACGTTTTCGTGATCATCGGTCACGGGACATCGGCTTCCTGGAAGGCTTTTTCGCTCCCCAGAAAACCACCGTTGTTGAATCTCAACGAAACTCTCACAAACACAAGATCGACAAGTTGTTGGATGTCTGTCCAAAACTTGCTGAATCTCAATTTCTCACAAACACTAGTTCAACAAGTTGTTGGATGTTTTTCCAAAAATTGCCGAAACTTAATGGCCGAGTTCAGGCCTATCCCAAACTAAACTTCTTGTTAATACAAAATACTCGCGGGTGATTCGAAGCGTGAAGCAACTATTCAAAAATATTTCGAGACGAGAGAGTGAGGCATATAGATAGACCTTAGTAATTGAAAATCACGATACGATTTTAAAAATTAAAGAATTAAAGAAAATTCGTTAACTACCAAAAATGTCTACAATAAGTTATTAAGTTAAGTTTAGTAAAGTTAAGATGAAATTTAAGTAAAGATGTTATGTTGTTCATTTGAAAACAGGTTAGAGTCCATCTGACTCGTTACTTCTTCAGCTCATCCGCTGGCATATTGTCATGAGACGTTCTTCTGTATGACAAATACTTTTATGGATTTTGAAACCACCCGTTCCACTCGATAGTATTTCGACAATGACCCATACACCTGTATTTGTTGATTTTGCAAAATGCTAGCAAATTACACCACTGGTTGATGATACCATGGTTGCCCTCAACTTCACCAGTATTTTGCAGCCACAACGGAAAAATAAAAAAGGGATAAAGGAATCGAAGGCTGATCATTGTTGCGGTAAATTTTACCGTAACACACTTTCATCATTTGTTTCTTAGAAGATATATTTCATGTGTTTGGCGTTCCAGAAACAATTATAAGCGATAACGGGTCATAGGTAAAGTCGGGAAAGTTCGGAAGTTTTCTCTCCAGGTATGGCGTGAAGCAAATACTCACGGCTATACATTCTCCACAGTCAAACTCTTCAGAAAGAGTCAATCGTTCAGTCGTAGCAGCCATACGAGGTTCTATCCAAAATGGGCAAAATGAGTGGGATAATAAACTAAGCCATATAACATGTTTATTGAGACCAACCCTGCATAGTACTATTTGCTGTTGCCCATATTTTGTTCTGTTTGGTCAGAATATGATGCATGGGTAAGACTACGAACATTTGAGGAAATTAAATGCTATAAATGGAGAAAACGTTTCAGTCGATAGAAAAGATATGATGATCAGCCTGAGGGATACTGTTCACGATAATATTCAGGTTGCTTTCGATAGGAATGCTAAAATATATAGCACTCGGTCAAAACCAGTAGATTTCAAAGTCAGCGATGAAATTCATTGACGGAATTTCACAGAAGGTAATTTCACAAAAGGCTTCAACGCTAAATTAGTACCATCCTTTTTGAAATATTGAGTTAAGGAAAAGATGGTATCAGTTTTAAACTGGTAAAACAGTCGGATCCTACCATGCGAAAGACATTCGTCGGTAGGAAATCAATATTCAGCTTAGGGTTTCACCTAATGATCTCCCCAAACCTGCTTTGTAATGGCGAAAATATCTTGCAAAAAGTCAGACGAGAAGTGTAGGCTTTATAGACGCGCATTGTCTCAATGCGCAAAAAGCTTACAGGTTTTACAACAAGTCGAAATTATTAAAATTTACTACCGAAATTCGGAGTCAGTAGCCTCAACGTTAAGAGCTCTTCCTCCAATTTATGGTCGTCATAATCATCCTAGCAGATCCACAGGCGCAGTACAAAATGTTTCCGTGCCAGTGAGACAAAGAAGTGCCCGTAGTGTCGAGAATATTGCTGCCTCTGAGGCTTCAGTTGCAGAAAGACCAAATGTGTCTCTCACACGACGTTCTCAAGCGTTGGGCATCCCTGTAACGTCGTTGTGGCGAATTTTGCTAAAAGATCTTGGCCTATATCCTTACAAAATTAAATTGACGCAAGAACTGAAGCCGCCAGACCACCAGAAGCGTCGTATGTTCATGAATTGGGCTGAGCAACAACAATCATCTTCAGCGATGAGGCTGATTTCTGGCTGAATGGCTTCGTCAATAACCAAAATATGCGGTATTGGTCAGGCAGCAATCCACACGTACGCCAAGAGTCATCATTGCATCCCGAAAAATTACGGTTTGGTGTGGTTTATGGGCCGGCGGTGTCATTGGGCCGTACTTCTTCCATGATGATCAAGACCGGCACGTTACTGTGAATGGGGATCGCTACCGTTCAATGATAACCCAATATTTTTGGCCCCAATTGGATGATATCGACTTGGAGGACATGTGGTTCCAACAGGATGGCGGCGCGGCGGGCGCCGCAAGCCACACAGCGAATGTCACAATCAATTTATTGGAAACCAAGTTTGGAGGAACGTGTTATCTCACGAAATGGTCCAGTCGCTTGGCCGCTTCAGTCGTGCAATTTGACGCCGTTAGACTATTTTCTGTGGGGTTACGTCAAGTCTATGGTCTATGCCAAGAAGCCAGCGACAATTGATGAACTTCACACGAATATCGAACGTGAAATTGCAGCAGTATAGGCAGATCTATGCTTGAAAACCGTTGAAAATTGGGTTCAGCATCTGGACTTCTGCAAGCGTGCCCTTGGTGGCCATGCAAAAGAAATTGAGTTCCATACATAATGGCATTGAACGTACTTTCACAGGAATAAGGAATTTCATTGATATCCAAAACCGTTTTTGTTTTATTTAAGAAAACTTTTGTAATGCTCTTATTGAAAACCCAACACATGTAGCATGAAGCATGTAGCATCAGCATCGGATGTAAATCCCGCTAAGCATACTCTCTCGCTTCTTACAGGAATATAACTTTGCAAACGGGACAATTATGCCTTAAACAGATGTGCATTATGTCTGCACGCATCGCTGTGTGCAGCACCGCACTCAAAACACATGTGCATACTCTTAAATATTTATCATACACAAGACTCCAACACGCTTTTAGTAAGACATTTTTTGTTATTTATCAATAATTTTTATACAAAAATCTAGTCTTGTATTTTAGCTGTATTTCAATACCTTAATCTTGTAGATCCGAGTATTACAAGCAAAGTTATATTTTTTGTAAGCTAATGGATGAACGTCTTTTAAAGAATTTGTATTTTTTTATATTAAAATCAATTTTAAGTTGGAAAACTAAGATAAGTGCCCCTGTCGTCTTTACATTTGAATTTAACTATAAGAAACTAATAACATATTTGCTGAGGCAATAACTTTGTAAACATAATTTTTCAAAATTGTGAAATTTTTCATTCATATTTGCATTTATATTTAAAAGTGAAAATCAAACTGATGTTGGACTAAATTTGCTCTCTAGTATGAAAAAAACTAAATATTCTACACAGAATTGTAGCTTAGCATTTATCCTATGCATAAAGGCCTAACCTTTGAAGATTGGACTATTTAAACCGAAATTATAAGCTTCCCAATCGATTAACTTGGGTGCTACTTGTGCATAACGGAACTTTTCTCCACTGAACCTAGTCATCGGTCGTCGAACAACCACTTATTGCTGCGAAGCTTAGGAATAGAGACATCATGCAGCTCTGGGCTGCATGCAGCTCTTGATTTTTTCTGCTCCCATAAGAACCTGTGTTATTGTATTTCGCTGCATGAAAAAGGCTATACAAATAAATTTAGTAGCGCAACAGCTCATGAAGAACCAGGAACTAGTGACTGACAACTCTCAACCATTCCTGTGTGTGTACTTGTTGGCAGGAATGGAAGGGACCTACAATTTTTTGCCGAGTCCGAACGGCTAGATGAGAAGCACTTATTCATGACAAGTATACTCTTGGAGGATTTGTCAGTTCCTCGCAAGAGGCAGTACCTCAGAAAAAAACATTTAGGTTTTTAGGTGGCAGTGGCTGGGAATCGAACCCAGACCTATGGCATGACAGTCCTACGCACTTTTTTTTATATTTCATTTTTATTTTTCAATTTTCTTAAAACTATCTTAAGGCTAGACAAAAATTCATAAAAACTAGCCTACTTATCAATATCTTAAAACTAACTTACTGGCCCAGTCGGGCGCTCTAAGTTAAACTATAGTAACTTAATGCTAATGCTTTTCGGCCTAAGAACTATTTTAATACTAAATCCAGGTCGGTTTTATTTTTTACCGAGAACAATTTACAAAAAACTCGGGATCATTGTCTTTATTTTTTTGGTTTTATATAAAACATACAAACTGCATAAAACTAAATTAAAGCTAATTAAAACTACTCAAAGCTATTTACAACTAAGTATAAACTAATTACAACCTACTTATAAGCTACTTACAGACTACTTACAAACTAGAACAGCCACAGCAAGCATTTTCCGTTTTTTTTTTTGTATTTTTGTTGATTTTATAATTTTTTTGTGTTTTTTTTTTTTTTTTTTTTTTTTTTTTGGTGCCACCCTGACTGTTCCTACTTAAAACTAACTACCAAAACCTATGTTAGTCGGCCATACAAAAGAAAATAGCAAGGTCAACTATTAAATGTCTGAAAGAACTTCATCTTCGTTTTTCAACCACCAGAGCTGGTTCTCCTGCTTTACCCTTTCTCTTCGGTCCCGTTCGGACACAGTCCTACTGAACCGAAGGTGCTCAGCTCCTTCTTGTGCGAGGACGTCTCGACTGTAGAGGAGCCACCGATCTACAGTTCTCCGGCCGACGTGGTAGATTAGCGGAACCGCCGCTCTATCCTGGATCAGCCCTCGACTGTCTAGGTGGAGGAATGCATCGGGCGGAATAAAGCCGCTTAGACGCACACTCTCGTAGTATTCGTATTTAGGGTAATAAGCCCCGAAAATTAAGCTGTTAGACATCGCCCTTACAAAGTGACCTCGAATAAGCTTCAGCAAGAAATTATCTATCCTGTTTATGTTGGCCCCGTTGTATAGAGCCAGGCTGGAATAGTAGTGTTTGTACTCCGACTCTGGTGTTCTGTGCAATCCAAGGCAGCGTCGAAGACACTGCCTCTCAAGCACCCGAATCTTTTCCATTTGAGATGGCAACATTGAACCAAACCGGGCATTAGGCAATCATCAGCCGGATAAGGGCCATGTAGCAAATCACCTTCACCCTGCTATCAAGCCGGCTGCTATAAAACAACCGTTTCGTCAGAGCAAAGGCTCCCCTAGCCCTGGCCAGAGCAGCATTTATTTGTCTGTCGAAATACAAATACTGATCCATCCAGATGCGAGGTACTTTACTACACTTTTACTCGCCAGTGGATGTCCATTTGGCCCTACGATCACCAGCTTGTGCCAGTTCTTTCTCGTATCCCTTGTGGCTCCACGCAACGGAGTCCTAAACAAGATAGTTTCTGATTTCTGAAAGTTGATTTTCAACTTCCAGTCATCGCAATATCGCTGAATCTTCTCGAAGTCACGCTGCAAAAGTATCCTGATGACCTCGACTTTTGGAGCTGTTCTGTACGCAATTAGATCGTCGGCATACGCAATTGCCTGAGTTAGACTACTTATCAGATCGCTGGTGTAAATGCTGAATAGGATCGGTGAGTTGACCGCTACCTGGTAAAGACCATTTTTAGTATTAAAGGTTTTGGCAGAAGTTACATTGCCACTTTTGACAACAAACTTTATGCCATTGAGCACATCATAAAGCATATATAATAGTGGTTTACTAATGCCAAATCTAGTCAGCTTTAGATAAAGACCCTCTAACCATACGGTGTCGAAGGCCTTCTCCAAATCAACCAGACAGGCACCCGTACACTGCTTCTTAGATTTGTTCCATTGGACATCAGAAACGAGTTTCGATGCGGCATGAATAGTGTCATGTCCCGCCTTAAAACCGAACTGATTGTCCGGTATGATATTATTGTCCTCTGCCCACTTAGACAGAGCTCTATTGATAACTTTTTCGAATACCTTGCTGATACTCGGAAGAAGACTTATCGACCGGAGATTCGCCGGATTGGAGTTGTCCTTTCCCTTTTTCGGGAGAGGATGCACCACAGCTGTCTTCCAACGCACTGGATAATATGCATTATTCAGAGCGTTGTTAAACAGAGTGGTATAAATGTCTACTGCTTCTTGAGGTAAATGTCGAAGTACAACGTTGGATATGCCATCGACTCCTGCTGACTTCTTCTTTTTTAATGAATCGAAGATGAGCTGGAGCTCCACCTTCGTAATTAACAGGGAACTGGGCCCATTTCCCTCGGCGATTATGGCGTTTGCCAAATGATCTTCATTGAACCCGGTGAAACCAAGGTTCTCTGATCGCCATTGCGTGATGTCATTCCGAAGGTAGAAGTGGTGGAGCAAGACTCTGTTTTCCAGCTCATGATTCAGGCGAATGCACTCATTCACCTTGTACACTTGCTGGAAAGCAGGCCCCACAGCCTCCACTTTCTCCTGCGGATCTTCGATAATAAAGAGGTCATCGTCCAGGACGGCGTCCTCTGGAATAATTCCTGCTGTCAGAAGTACGTCTCTGTTGTCAGTCGTTCTCTGAAGCTTAAGACACGGAAGGTCGTTCTGATCATTCTCTCCAAATATCTTGTTTATTTGCGGAAACATGCTCGGGTCGCTAGCATTAACGGCCCGAATTTTGTTATCCCAATACAAATTAATTGACAACCGATAGTTCTCTTTAATTAGTTGGTTGATGTTCTTGATCGACGACTTCAGTGTCCTAATCTCCAGATCGTGAGGGTCAGTTAATAGTCGTTACAAGAGTTTTAGTCTTGTCAGCAGTCCACTTTTTTGTCTGTGTAGTGCGTCAATGGTCGCGTTCCGATACATGTCGGTTGCGTCACATTGCTTGTATTTCGGTATTGTTCTGTTCATTGTTCGTTTGGTTGTCTCGTCCATTTGTTCTAGGAAATAGTCTATTTCGTTATTTGTCAAATTCCTGTCATTTATTGGGGATATGTTATTCGAACTGATTTCGCTCGATAAGGCGTTGGTAAAGCGTGGCCAGCGCACCTTACTGTAATTGTAAGTATGCACAGGTACATACTCATCCAACTCCACGAGCTCGTTCGGAAGCTGTATTACGGTGGCGAGTCCGCAGTGATCACTGTCGTACTCGATCGTTCGTAAACAGTTTCTTGGTCTCTGACCCACGTGTCAGTAATTGTCAGTCTCGCGTCTATTAGCAATAGATCCAGATAGGCACCGCTTCTTGGAAACGATGGCTGATCCGTAGCCAGCAGTTTGATACCATATTCAGTGTTGTATCGACTCATCCAATTGAAAAGATGAATACCTCTTTGATTCTGAATTTGATTTCCCCAATCTTGGTGTTTGGCATTCAAATCACCGGCCATGAGAAAGTAATTTTCTTCCAAGCTCAAGCGTAGACATTCGAAAAGTTTTTCAAGCTCTGTCATAAAATCAGTTGGCTGAGGTGATGCCGGTGCATAAGCCGCGATCACATACATTCGCTTCCCCTGTTGGTGAGGAATGCATACGATGCACGCCTCTTACAGCCGAAATCTGCGCAGATCACTATTAAATATAACTTTATGATTAATGCCTTTTCGTATGAAGATTGCGCCGCCCCCCCCCCCCTTGAGTGGAGTTGGGTTGATCTCTTCTAACGATATTGTAATTGTTGTTAGTCAACTTATGTTTCTGGTTCAGCTTAATTTCGCTGGCCATAAACACATCTGGACTTTGGTCTTTCAACAATTGGAAAAGATTAGCTCTACGTTCGGTCCTAATCAGTGAATTTACATTCACAGCAAGGATCCTAAGAGGCCTCTCCGACAGCGCGCCTTTAACCTCAAATTTGCGTTAAGCTAGGCAAAACAGAGTAGAGATAGTCTACCCTAGTCGCCTGCTCCTTTATCTGGTTGTGAAGTCCTGTTAACTGGCCTTGCATTGCCAGCAACATGCTTCTTATTTCGGCCTGAGCGTCCGGCGCCTTTGGCACTAGGGCCGGTTGGGCTGCCTTAGCTGCAGGCTGTACCGTTTTTCCCCTTCTTGCCGCCATTTGGGCGTAGGAAATTTGGGGATTAACGGGCGTTGCTGTAGGAGCACGCGTTGATGGGCCTATCTCTACCGCTGTCTGCTTAGCCGCTTTGTTGTTTCTTATTTGCTGAAAAGCTGAGCAACCCCGATAATTAGCAGGGTGCCCCTCCTTTCCGCAAAGTGCACAATTAAGCTGGGTCATGTCTTCGACCCGTTCTTCACCGAGCTTACACTCCCCCTTAATGTGGTCCTCACCACAATTAACGCAGCGTGACTGCATTTCGCAGTTTGCTGCAGCGTGGCCAAACCTTTGGCAGCGCATGCATTGAAGCATGTCGCCACGTCTCTTTAATTTATCCCAAGTAACAACCTGGTAGTTGAGAACGGAGATTCTCCTCAAACTATCCAGTTTGCTGCTGGGCGATAGCTGAACTAAGAAGAACGGCAAAGACCGCTTCTCTAGTCTGGCTCTGGCTGTAGGGAACGGCTTGACGATAAAGTCGAGATCGTCGCTCGCTTTTTGACGGAGCTCATTTAAGAGCACCTGTGGTTCCGTGCAGGAATCTATGCCCTTCAAGAGGACCGTTTGGTATTTATCCACTTTTGGGGTAAAACTGAAGAACTCAGTCGTGGATTTCTTTAACAATTCTTTAATTATTTTATGCTGCGCCACTGTTGACCAGTGGATAGCATGTCTATCTTTACTTAATCTTTTAATAAAAAAGTTTTGGCCTATGGCCGACTTACACAGGTCTATGGTTTCCTGTATCTCCATTTTATAGGTGTTTATTGGTGGCACCTTTTCTTTTTTATTTTTGGGCGGCTGTGGCTGCTGCTGGTGTTCTCCTCGCTGCTGCTGACTCCGCTCCTGTGATTTTTGCTGCTGTTGCTGCTGTTGCTGTTGTGTTTGTTTTCTCCTTTGGCACTTTTTGTTGTTGCTGCTGCTCTTGAGCATTAAGGTCTGGCTGCTTGTTTTTCGGTGGCAGCTCTTGCTGTGGTGTTGCTTTTTGTGGCGCCTGTACCGCTTTTTTTTTGCTCGCGCTCCTGTCTCTCTCTTTCACGACGAGCCTCTTGCTTGTTTTCGAGAGCTTGGATAAGAGGGGTCACGATGGAATTAAGGCGGTCCATCTCCCCTCGAATTTCATCGATTTTTTGCTGATAGCCTGCGCACAGCTAATCCTCTTCCTCCTCTTATTTTTAGTGTCGGCTGTTGTTGCCGTTAGTGGGTGTGCCGTTCTTGCTACGGCACTTGTTGATGGCGTGGCTGGTGGTGCCATCGCTTGCTTGGTTGGTGTTGTTGCTGTTGCTGTTGCTATGGCATTTACTGCAGCTTTGGTTGCTGGTGCCATAGCTGGCTTTATTGTAGTTGCTGGGACACCTTTCGATGTCCCCGTCGTGTTGTTATCTGCCATTAGCTTCTCCTCCCACTCAATGAAGTTTTCGACTTCGCGATTGTGGAAAAAAGCAGCCAAATAATAATTGTTGCCCGACTGGGCTTCGAACCCACTACCCCTGGATTCTCGGTCGGCCATCACTACCTCTGTGCTATTACACTATTAAATAAAGTTTGTTATAATATGTACTTTGAGAAGTCACTCCGATTTTAATTGAATAACACTGTGAAAGCCGATAACGTGCGCACACTTCCACAGATCGAGACTGACGGTTGGCCACCTCTACCTCTGTGCTATTGCACTATTGAAAATAGCTGGGTTAAAATTAAACTTTGAGAAGTCACTCCGAATTAACTTTAACTGTGTATACTTCCACAGATCGAGATCGGCTGACAGTCCTACGCACTAACCTTTATGCCACAAGGTACTACGCATGAAAAAGGCTGCACGTGTGTTTTAGCCATTATCGTCCTATTTTTCCCCTCTTTGGCTTCTTTCGGTTGGAAAGAAATAATTTTTGTCAGTTGGCCCAGAGACACAGACGTGGTAGGAAGTACTTCCTTTTTAAAATATTTTTTTTACACCGCACATCACAAAAAAGAACTATCCGTGAAAACTAAAACAGAGAGAAAAAAAGGGTTCCTTTTTTTCGGAAAGTGTTCCATGTTTATTTTTCGTGGTGAAAAAAATAATGTTTTGCAGTGGCTCGCTCGCTTTCCTTTTCGTCTCTCGTCGTTTTACTCTGTCGCATTTTCCGAGTGAAAAAAAATTGGTAACGCCAAAACCTAACGATCTTGAACTCAATCGTAATTTAAAAGATAAACTGAAACAAAGATTTATTAAGAAAAAACTATAAACCATAACGGAACGGAAGTGTGATATTAAAAAACAAAAAAAGGGTACTGTGGCAAAACCTACTAGAGTGTGTGTCTACGCTCTCACCCCAATGCTTGTGCTCGTGACAATGAAAGAGGAAAGTAAAAACCACAAAACCCAACCATATACATATATTCTGTGCCCCTGAATATTCCCTGCCCCGTGCTTAGGTCATCTTCTTTCTTTTGTCGCTTTTTTGGTAAGCACTTGTCTTGACAGTTCATATTTGGCAGTCGTGAAGTAAACTCGAGGCAAATTTATTATGGAAAAATATTCGATAAACCAACGTGTTTTAATTTGGGTTTGTAGGTGATAGGCCCAAGCATGGACCACAACGTACTGCAAGATAGGAAGGAAAAGACCAGGAGGAATCTTTGGACGTGAATGGGGAGCGATATTGTGACATGATTAAAAACTTTTTAACGCCATAACTGCATGCTCGGGCTTGATTAATATGTGGTATCAACAAGACGGTGCCACATCGCATACAGCCAGGTTTACAATGGAATTACTGCGAGACCTCTTTCCACAACAAGTTATTTCAAGAAATGGTGATGTTAATTGAAATCCACGGTCGAGTAACGCACGCATCTTCTCATCCTAACAATACTGATAGCTACAATAAGCCACTCGAGACCGAAAAAGCAACGTCACTTAAGTTTAAATTACATTTCCACATTCCGGAGCGATAATGTAAACATTCGTCAACCACCACCTCACATCGAGTAAAATAAACATCGGACAATCTCCAATGCGATAAACAACCACCACTCCACATCGAGTAATATAAACATTGGACAATCCCCAATGCGATAAACAACCACCACTTCACATCGGATAGCAGAAACATTGAACGATCTTCGATGCGACCCGAAAATGATCACACCACTTCTAGTTCTACCTTCATACAGTTTAGTTGACTGTTCTGTTTATTTGAAAAAAGATACTTTTTAAAAACTCTTGTTTTCTCTAAAAAGTTATTTGTCGCCTGATTTGATTGCTCCGGACTTCTTTTTGTTGGGATATTGTAGTGCCCTTAGTCACAGAGACCACACACAGTTCCCACAATTACCCAATTCCTGTGAATCGCATTCAAGACACATGACATAGTTCGATTACGACCAAGTATTATCATGTATGCGTCATGTATATTGTTATATCTTCAATCATTGGAACCGCAATCGAACTACGTCAACTTAATAAACACAATACAATAGGGGATCATATTGCAATACAAACCCATCGTAGTGTAACTATGTCAAGTGTGACATATAATGATGTTGCACTATTGTATTGTTATATGTTTAGTTTATATATTTAATTCAAAATCGCTTACAAAGTAGGACATAAATCTTATAAGGTTTTGCAGCCTTTAAATAAATTTAAGAATTTAAATTTGAGTTGAAAAAGAGAAAAAAAAAAAATAGAGAAATCCTATTTACATATATGTACAAGTTAAATATGAAGATGGAAAAATAGATGAAACAAAACAAAATAAAAAAGAGAAAGTTGAGGACTTATCTAATAAATATTATCAACGATTTGCCAAATAATTGAAAACTAAAGATTTAAATCTTTGCGCGCTACGTATACTTTTCATTGCAAGGGGCAGGGAGTTCCAAAGGCGTGTAACATGGGCAAAAAATTGACGCTCAGTAATGAGATATTTAAATCGAAGAAACAGGGAAGTTCAGTCTGTTATGTAGTAAATACGGCTGTTGAGTTTAAATGATTTCATGCAGATAGCTCACCGATCGGAAGTTTAATAAAGTGTCGAGACTGCAGCCAGAGATACGTAGTACGAAATTCGATATGTGGTCATACCGTCTCAGATTATAAACATAGGGGGTAATGTTATTATATGCAACATTTAATTTGCGGCTAGTGGCAGAGTCCAAGTTGCAGAAAACTTCACATGCATATAAGATAATTGGTAGTAAAAGAGTTTTGGCTAGTAGCAATTTAGTTTTAGTAGGAATGAAATTTCGAGTGACCTAAAGAGCACGAAGACTACCAAAGACTATTCCAATGGCACTATTGAGGTGGTCGTTTCATGTGAGGGTACGATTAAAAGTTATTCCTAAATTTCTAGCAGTGCTGATATAGTCAATGATTTCGTCTTGTAGCTTTAACGGCCTTAGGGCAGACAAATCAAAGGTTTTTCAATTGATCGGAAGAGCTGTTGATTTAAAAGGATTTCAGCAAAGATGGTAATATTTAGACCATTGTAGAATGAGGAGCAGGTCCTCATTCATTAAAGCTACGGCATCGTTCTTTGCTACAAAGGGTAGACTTATAAGGAGCTGCACATCATCCGCATAAAGATGAATCAGACAATTTTTAACAACATGTGGCAGCTCGTTTACATATAGTGAGAAGAGGATTGGACCAAGGATAGATCCCTGAGCCACCCAAGCTAAGACATTGAGAAAGGTGGAGGACCGTTCATTTGCCACCACGCATTGTTGCCCCTCACTAAGGTACGAATGAACAAGCTTACAGGATTCTAAAGAAAAACCAAAATTACTTCGCAGCTTTTTACCCATAATTGGATGGCTAACAGTATCAAAGGCATGTGAAAAATCTAATAGCGTAAGCAGTGTTATATGATCATTATCCATTGCGATTCTTATTTCATCAGTCACAAAAAGTAAGACTGATTTGCAGCTGCGCTTTGGTCAAAAACCTGATTGGCAGGAGTTCAACAGGTTGTTGATTTTTAGGTATTTTTGCATCTGCTTCAGAATAGTTCTTTCAAACGCCTTTGAAAGAAATGGGAGAATAGCGATTGGCCGGAACTCTATAGCAGTACCCGTTTCCTTTTTACTAACGGGAATAATTTTGGCCTTCTTCCATTCTAATGGAAACTTGGATGTAGTTAGTATACTATTAAATAAATGAGTAATAAAGCGTAATAAATATGGTAGTAAGAGTTTAAAGAACTTAGGTTCCATTAAATCCAGGCCTGTAGCGTTTGGTTTGATTGTTATAATTGCCTCTACAATATCTTCTTCTTGTATTCCAATAAAGTTGAAAGAGCTGTTTATACCAGTTAATTCGTCTTATATGAGAGAATCAATAGGTGTAGTTACATTCAGGGACGGAGGTGCAGTGGTGAATTTTTTATTGAGAGCATCACAACCGATGTCATCGGATAACCTCTTATATGATTACCAAACACCGATTTCCCGCAAGTTATTCCACAACTTTTTGCCAGACATTAAACTACCAAGTCTGTGTTCATAGTAAGTCTTTTTTGCCCTTCTGATCATAATGACGACCTGATTGCGAAGGCGGCAATACAATTTGTGGAAATCCTCCAGTTTGTATCTCCTCCATTGACTGTAGGCGGCATCCCGACGTGACATCAAAGCAGTAATGTCACCATTCAGCCAAGCTCAATGTTTAATTATACGGGTCTTTAAGAGGACATGTTGATCGAAAAGTTGATTTAAATTATGCTTTTGAACACCTACTTGGTCATCTACGTTTGGCATGAAGTATAATGCGTCCCAGTCTATGCATTCAAAGCCATTAAGCAATTCAGTTGCGTTAATATTTTTGTAGTCTCGACATTGAAACCTTTGTTGTTCAAACTGACACGTTACATCCAAACACATGAAAATCAAATCGTAGTTGGAGAAGCCAGGTGCCAAAAGCTGGGTGTAAAGAACTACTTTACCAACGTCACTAGCAAGATAAAGATCTAATAATGTACTAGACTCTTTAGAAAAGTGGGTAGGTATAGAGTGATTAACAGGACTCAAATTCAGTGCCTTGAATCCACTAAGAAAATTTTCAGCTAAACGTGAATTCAACAGGTTACAACTAAAATCACCACATATTATTGTAAAGGAAAAAAAACAAGAAAAAGACTCCAAAGTTGTTATTAAAGGTATGGTACTGATGTAGTGTCCTCCAGCAGAAAAAAACCTCCTATTGGCTCGGAAAAGCCTAAAACCCTTCAAAGTATAGAGATCATCACTTCTGTCTGGCTGAAACCAAGTTTCAGACACAGAAATGACATCTATATTCGAATCCACAAACAGATATCTAAACTCCCCTAATTTATTGAATAGACTCTGTGCATTTATAGTGAGTACATCAACCCGACCCACAATCTCAATTATTGTTGTGTTTAGTTTTTTAAGCTCCTCAGACCAATTTTGCTCAGTTTGCTCAAATCTTTCAAAAAGTTCACGGCGAATTTTGGAGAGCTCATCCGTTATGCGGTTATCAATCATATCGGCGTGTTTGGTTAAACGCTCTTCAAGTGCTGAAAGCGTAACATAAGATTCAGCAATTTTACTGAATTTATTCTTTATTAGTGCTGATACTGAAGGAGAATTGATCTTAGATGGTGGTGGTGCAGAAAGATTGATTTGCAGTCGAGGGCGGTTCCGCTAATCTACCACGTCGGCCGTAGAACTGTAGATCAGCGGCTCCCTTGAAGTCGAGACGTCCTCGCACAAGACGGAGCTGAGCACCTTCGGTTCAGTAGGACTGTGTCCGAACGGGACCGAAGAGAAAGGGTAAAGCAGGAGAACCAGTTCTGGTAATTGGAAAACGAAAATGAAGTTCCTTCAGACATTTGCTATTTTCTTTTTTGTATGGCCGACTTATATAGGTTTAGGTAGTTAGTTTTAAGTAGGGACAGTGAGGGTGGCACCAAAAGAAAATTCTGTGTGTGCCGAATCTGGTAAAGTGGCGCTCTACCACCACTCCAGCAGAGCTGCCAGCTGGAGAAAGCGGGGCGTGAGATACAAAAACATCAGCAGCAATCAACGTACAGCGGCAGCTTAATACTTTGACCTCTGACGAGGAGCAAATGGAGTATATGCCTGAAGGTGGAGAGGGTTTACACACGAGGGGTGATAGCAATACCCTCATCGACATTACAACACCAGAGGCATCCTCAGATGAAGAAGATGAGACGCAAAATGGTACAAAACTCAACGAATCAACAAAAGAAAACGAGGAGCAGCGAATCAGCGAGGGAATTGGAGCGATTGAATGGGAGATGGCCCACCTCAGTGATCAACTTGCAATACTGGATTTAGCTCTCAAAAACAAAGAAGAAGCTCACCGGGATAAAAAAGCCTGGAGCAAGAGCAACAAAAGCACCAATCAAAAAAGCCCAACAGCAACCACAGCTGCCAGCAAAAGAGCAGCAACAAACACAGCAGCAGCATAAAGAAAAGCTGCAGGTACAGCAACCACAGCAGCAACTAATGCCCAAGGAGCAAAGGCAACAAAAAATCAGCAACAGAACCAAAAACAGGAGATACAACAGCAGCACACACAACAGCAGGAGCAGAAAAAGCAACAGGAGCTGAGCCGACAGCAGCAGGGAGATCACCAGCAGCAGGCACAGCTGCCCCAAAGCAAAAACTAAAAGGTGCCGCCCATCAACACCTATAAGATGGAATTATAAGAGACCATATACCTATGTAAGTCGGCCATAGGCCAAACATTTTTATTAAAAGACTAAGTAAGGATAGGCATGCTATACACTGCTTCACAGTGGTGGAGCATAAAATTATTAAAAATTTATTAAAAGAATCCACGACTGAGTTCTTCAGTTTTACCCCCAAAATGGATAAATATCAAACGGTCCTCCTGAAGGGCATAAATTCCTGCACGGAACAACAGGTGCTCTTAGATGACCTTCGTAAAAAACCGAACGAAGATCTCAACTTTATTGGGGTCAAGACGTTCGCTACTGTCAGAGCCAGACGGGAAAAGCGGTTTTTACCGTTCTTCCAGGTTAAACTCTCATCCAGCAGCAAACTGGATAGTCTGAGGAGTATCTCCGTCCTCAACTACCAGGTTGTAACATGGGATAAACTTAAGAGATGCGGTGACATGCTTCAATGCATGCGCTGCCAAAGGTTTGTCCACGCTGCAGCAAACTGCGAAATGGAGTCACGCTGCGTTAAGTGTGGTGGGAACCACATAAAGTGACAGTGCAAGCTCGGAGAGGAAAGGGTCGATGATATGATCCAGCTTAAATGTGCGCTTTGCGGGCACGCTGCAAATTTTCGGGGTTGCTCAGCTTTTCAGCAAATCCGTACAAACAAAGTGGCTAGGCAAAAAGCGGTAGAGATACGCCCATCAACGCGTGCTCCTACAATAACGCCCCAAATTTCTTACGCCCAAATGGTGGCAGGGAGGGGAAAAACGGTACAGACGCTCAGGCCGAAATAAGAAGCATGTTGCTGGCAATTCCAAGCCAGTTGAGAGGACTTCAAAAACAGATAAGTGAGCAGGCGGCTTGATAGATCTACTCAGTTTTTCCTGGCCCATCGCATTTTAGAGGTTAAAGGCGCGCTGTCGGAGAGGCTTTTAAGGATCCTTGCTGTAAATGTAAATTCACTGATTAGGACCGAACGTAGAGCTAATCTTTTCCAATTGTTGAAAGACCAAAGTCCAGATGTGCTTTTGGCCAGCTAAACTAAGCTGGACCAGAAACATAAGTTGACTAACAACAATAACAATAACATCAGAAGAAATGTACCCAACTCCACTCAAGGGGGGGACGTCGCAATCTTCATACGAAAATGAATTAATCATAAAGTTATATTTAATAGTGATCTGCGCAGATTTCGGTTGTTAGAGGCGTGCATCGTATGCATTCCTCTCGAATAGGGAAAGCGAATGTATGTGATCGCGGCTTATGCACCGGAATCACCTCAACCAACTGATCCTATGACAGAACTTGAAAAAATTTTTTAATGTCTACTCTTGTGCTTGGAAGAAAATTACTTTCTCATGGCCGGTGATTTGAATGCCAAACACCAAGATTGGGTAAATCAAATTCAGAATCAAAGAGGTATTCATCTTTTCAATTGGGTGGGTCGATACAGCAGTGAATATGAGGTTGACCTGCTGGCTACGGATCGAACATCGTTTCCAAGAAGCGTGGCCTATCTAGATCTATTGCAATTAGACGCAAGACTGACAATTACTGACACTGTGGGTCAAAGACCAAGAAACTGTTTACGAACGATAGAGTACGACAGTGATCACTGCGGACTCGCCGCCGTAATACAGCTTCTGAACGAGCTCGTGGAGTTGGAGGAGTATGTACCTGTGCACACTTACAATTACAGTAAGGTGCGCTCTCCACGCTTTACCAACGCCTTATCGAGCGAAATCAGTTCGAATAATATACCCCCACCAAATGACAGGAATTTGACAAATAACGAAATAGACCAATACTTAGAACAAATGGACGAGACAATCAAAAGAACAATGAAAAGAGGCCTAATTTACGTTAGGCTAGGCAAAACAGAGTAGATATAGTCTACCCCATTCGCCTGCTCCTTTATCTGGGTCTGAAGTCCTGTTAACTGGCCTTGAATTGCCAGCAACATGCTTCTTATTTCGGCCTGAGCGTCCGGCGCCTTTGGCATTAGGGCCAATTGGGCTACCTTAGCTACAAGCTGTACCGTTTTTCCCTTCCCTGCCACCATTTGGGCGTAAGAAATTTGGGGATTAACGGGCGTTGCTGTGGGAGCACGCGTTGATGGGCGTATCTCTACCGCTGTCTACTTTGCTGCTTTATTGGTACGTATTTGCTGAAAAGCTGAGCAACCCCGATAATTAGCAGGGTGACCCTCCTTTCCACAAAGCGCACATTTAAGCTGGGTCATATCATCGACCCTTTCCTCTCCGAGCTTGCATTCCTCCTTAATGTGGTTCTCACCACACTTAACGCAGCGTACCTGCATTTCGCAGTTTGCTTCAGCGTGGCCAAACCTTTGGCAGCTCATGCATTTAAGCATATCATTGCGTCTCTTTAATTTATCCCAAGTAACAACCCAACTAACAATTTAACTTGTTTAAGTCTTAATACAAATTATTTTCTGGCTTGTGTAGTAACTAAAACAGGCCGTACAAAAATCATTTTGGCTGACATTAAACAAGCTGTTTGATTCCCTTAAAACTTATCATCACAAGTACTATACAATTCAATAGCCTCCCATCAACAGTGTATTAAGGCATTAAAAAGATAAAATATTGCTCAACTAAACAAGTTATTATATGACAGCATAGGGCTTGTATAATAAGACCTTTGAAAGGCCGTATATAGACTTTTCATTAAGGCCTTATAAGAGCCACTCAATGCAGTTGTATACAAAAAAGCTTCTTGCTTTTAATTTTAATTTTTATTTACATAATTTTATTTTGTTTGTTTATTTTCTCTTTATGAGGGGGGCAAGGACTGCACTTTTCTTTTTCCTGAAATGTGAAGAATTTTATTTTATTTGAAAAAATGTTAACTATTTCATGACTTTTCCGAGGTTTGAACTCACGTCCTTCCAATCGCCGATCCATCTTAGAACTATCTTAAAGCTAGACAAAAATTCATAAAAACTAGCCTACTTATCAATATCTTAAAACTAACTTACTGGCCCCAGTCGGGCGCTCTAAGTTAAACTAGAATAACTTAATGCTAATGCCTTTCGGCCTAAGAACTATCTTAATACTAAATCCAGGTCGGTTTTATTTTTTGCCGAGAAGAATTTCACAAAAAAACTCGGTATCTTTGTCTTTATTTTTTGGTTTTATATAAGACTTACAAACTACATAAAACTAAATTAAAGCTAATTAAAACTACTTACAACTAATTTTAAACTAATTACAACCTACTTATAAGCTACTTACAAACAAGAACAGCCACAGCAAGCATATTCCGGTTTTTATAAATTTATTTGTATTTTTGTTGATTTTATCATTTTTTTGGTGTTTTTGTATGTTTTATAGTTTTTTTTTTTTTTTTTGGTGCCACCCTGACTGACCGTACTTAAAACTAACTACCTAAACCTATGTAAGTCGGCCATACAAGAGAAAATAGCAAGGTCAACTATTAAATGTCTGAAGGAACTTTATCTTCGTTTTTCAACCACCAGAACTGGTTCTCCTGCTTTACCCTATCTCTTCGGTCCCGTTCGGACACAGTCCTACTGAACCGAAGGTGCTCAGCTCCGTCTTGTGCGAGGACGTCTCGACTGTAGAGGAGCCGCTGATCTACAGTTCTACGGCCGACGTGGTAGATTAGCGGAACCGTCGCTCTATCCTGGATCAGCCCTCGACTGTCTAGGTGGAGGAATGCATCGGACGGGATAAAGCCGCTTAGACGCACACTCTCGTAGTATTCGTATTTAGGGTAATAAGCCCCGAAAATTAAGCTGTTAGACGAGGAAATCGCTCTTGAGATCCAGCGCGCTACCCACCAGGCCATTGCCAATTCAGAAGAATCATATACAAATTTTAATCAGTTGATACACTTTAAGTATACTTCACAGACTGAACAATTCTACTAGCAATATAATTGAGCAGTAAAGGCCATGTGTTGGAATTATTAAAAATCTAACTCGAATTTTTAATCAAAACTTATATTACACTATAGATTTAAAGATAAGTTAACTTCTTTATTGTAACTATAAACCTCAACCTAGGCTAAAACGTGCTTGTACGATTTTCTTGAATCCTGGTACCTTTTTTTAAGTTTCATATGTGAATCAATTGATTCCTTAAAAAATGTACAAGAACATACGAGTTAATGATTAAACCTTACAATTTTTTTCGTACACTCTTATGACAAGATCTTTGGAAATAAATAAATGAATGATTTTAAAAGATCACAAGTTATACTTTCATGTCTACTGAACCAAAACTTTGATATTAAATTTTTAGGTCGTTAGAAAGAAAAACTTAAATCCTTACAATCATTCATCTCGTTATTAAGTTTGTGGTACACGATTGTATTATAAAGTAAGCTTAAGAAACAGCTTGAATTATAACAGCAAGTACATGCGACTCATTCATGTTTACTATTAAATATTTTTCATAAGCAAAACAAAATAGCTCTCAAAAGAAGGCAATAATTTCTTAAAGTTTGCTACCAACATTTTATAAAACCACATCTGTCACATGCAAAATAAAATAGCTAACAAAAGAAGGCAATCATTTGAATAAATTTCCTACTCACATTTTATAAAAACTATCTGTCAGAAGCATAACAAAATAGCTAACGATAGAAGGCAATCCTTTCTAAAAGTTTGCTTTACTAACATTTTATAAAAACTATATATTTCCTTTCAGATGGCAACCTCTGTGCATCTGTCAAAAGCAAAACGAAATAGCTCATGAAAGAGGGCAATTATTTCTTTAAGTTTGCTACCCACATTGTATGAAACCTTGATTTTCCTTACGCAGGGCAACATGTGTCACACGCAAAAGGAAATATGTAGCTCGCGAAAGGAGGCAATCATTTGAATAAATTTGCTTCTCTCATTTTATAAAAACCATCTGACATAAGCAAAACAAAATAGTTCAATAAAAAAGCAATAATATTTTAATAGGTTTGTTTCAAACATTTTATTTGATCTCCTTAAACAATTAAGAAAATTACCTATTGATCGTAGATCAATGTAGATTTGATACAAGAAACTAAACAAACTACAACAAAAAACTCATAACAAACATTTTAAAATGCTTTTATTTTTGTTCGTTAAATTGTAAGATTATAAACAAATATGTTTACGACAAAAATTGTTAAAAGATAACAAAAAATAGTTATGCATTCTTTAAAGATAAAAAAAATTCAACACAAATTCCATTAAAAAACACATCAATTGGGGAACACATCGGCGAGCGCGCGGTTTGTATCGTTAATCGATTTTGGGCACTCGAAGTTTATTGAATATCAATATCATCATATCATAATCATAACTTCTTTTGAATTATTTACTTGTTTTTTATAATTATGATTTCTTTATAATATATTTGTTTTTAATCTATTAAGATGACCGACGAACACTTTCCAATATATGTTAAACCCGCTGCAGAATACTTTGAACTTAAGAGAAATGTCAAATCAAATCAGCTGTGTGTAACAAGCTTTTTTAAGCAAGCCGTATATAAAATGTTTTTATTTACTTTCAGTAAAACAACTTGGGCAGGCCTTAAACAGGCATTTTCATACTAATGCATACAAGTCTTGTATACACCTTGTCAATCTAAGTTTAAGTCATTAAACATGCTATTTTCCAAAATTTATATTGGAAAACGGTTGGCTACTATAATTAAGCCTTATTTTAGTTTTATTCAAGCTATAGCTAACCATATTCGAAAAATTGGACCTTATACAAGTTAAATTGTTAGTTGGGAACCTGGTAGTTGAGGACGGAGATCCTCCTCAAACTATCCAGTTTGCTGATGGGTGATAGTTGAACTAGGAAGAATGGCAAAGACCGCTTCTCCCGTCTGGCTCTGACTGAAGCAAACGGCTAGACCCCGTTAAAGTCGAAATCGTCGCTCGCTTTTTTACGGAGCTCATCTTAGAGCACCTGTGGTTCCGTGCAGGAATGTATGCCCTTTAAGAGGACCGTTTGATATTTATCCACTTTGGGGGTAAAACTGAAGAACTCAGTCGTGGATTCTTTTAATAAATTTTTAATAATTTTATGCTCCGCCACTTTGAAGCAGTGAATAGCATGCCTATCCATGTCTTTTAATAAAGAAATTTTGGCCTATGGCCGACTTACACAGGTCTTTGGTCTCCTGTAATTTCATCTTATAAGTGTTGATGGGCGGCATCTTATCTGTTTTTCTTTGGGGCGGCTGTGACTGCTGCTGGTGTTCTCCCTGCTGCTGTCAGCTCCGCTCCTGTTGCTTTTGCTGTTGCTGCTGTTGTGATTGCTGCTGTTGTGACTGTTGCTGATGTGTATGCTGCGTTTGGTTCTGCTGCTGTTGATAACGACGCCCTTCCCCCCCCCCCAGCTGGCAGCTCTGCTGGAGTGGTGGTAGAGCGCCGCTTCACCAAGTTCGGCGCACATCTAATCTTATTTCTCCTCTTAACAGGGATCTCGGCTGATGTCGCCGTTGCCGATGTTATAGCTGTTGGTGCCGTTGCTTTGACATCTTTCGATGTCCTCGCTACTGGTACCGCTGGTCCCTTTGATCTAGTTGCTGGGCCACCTTTCGGTGCACCAGCACTTTTTTATTTTTTCATTTGCTGGTTCTCCCAGACAATAAAATTTTCTACGTCTCTATTATAAAAAAAAAGCCTGAAGAGTTCTGATACCTGGCTGGGGTTCGAACCCGTGACCCTCCGATTGACGGTCCGCCACCTTTTTTTTTTATATATATAATTCATTTTTATTTTTCAATTTTCTTGAAACTATCTTAAAGCTAGACAAAAATTCATAAGAACTAGCCTACTTATCAATATTTTAAAACTAACTTACTGGCCCCGGTCCGCCACCTCTTCCTCTGTGCTATTGCACTATTAAAAAAAACTTGGGTGTGGTACTAACTTGTACTGGACACTCCAATTTTATTTGTAAACACTGTGAAAGCCAAAAACGTCTGCACACTTTCACAGATCGAGATCGACTGATACCCAAATACTCATATAATATCGGTGTGGTTTTTATATCCAGTAAAGTCATCATAACTCATGTATAAGAGTAGGTAGCTGAAAATTTAGCTCTTTAAAGTCATTTAATTACTCGTTATACAGTCCTTTAAAGTAAAAAAAAAGTGCAATAAGGTTGAATTAAGTATAATTCTACTAAAGTGTGGTATTTTCATGAACTTTACTAAACTTACCAACTTGAAATTAAAATTATAAGTTTTTGGTTTTGTTACGAATTTGTTTGAGTGAACTTGAAATGTCAGCGTCAAAATCACAGGAGCAACAGAGAAAGCTGAGGTCAACGGATAAAAACTCCTCTCCCTCTCCCGCAGCTACAGCTAACTCCAAATTATGGGACAAAATTGAATCCCGGTTTGATTCGCTCTCAAAATCTCTGACTGAGTCTATTGTGTCTCAGATTAAAGTCGAAATCAATTCTTTGAGTGAGACGTTAACAATTCGAATTAACAACATGGAACGAGATTTTATCACTAAAATAAAAACACTTGAAAAAACATTAAATGAGAAACACCAGAACTTATCTTTGCGCATTAACGACACAGAACGTGATTTTGATGCAAAAATTAAAGCACTTGATAACACTTTCAATGAGAGAATCAGTTCCTTAAACCAATCTTTGTTTACAATTGCCAGCAGAGCTGACGCATTGGAGAGACAAGGAAGCAGATTGGACTCGCACGAAGAAGAGCTCACTTTGGTGAAGGCTCAAATGCTTGAAAAAGACAATACTATGCTGAAAGTTCAAATTGATTCACTTGCACGCAATAATATTTCTGGAGATCTTGTGCTTCATGGAATACCAATCCTTGCAAATGAAAATCTAGAAAGCATTTTCCAACGTTTTTGCACTGTGATTGATTATTCTCCGCCACCACCGATACACATTATTCGCACTAAACCGAAAAACAAAACAACAACCAGCGCGATCATTGTCAAATTACCGCACGCACATAATAAAGTTAATGTGTTGTCAAATGCAACGGCTTTTTACAAACAACATTCCAGAGCTGTTTCATTGAATGACCTTGGTTTTGAAGGAAATAGGTTTGTGCGTGTGTACGAAAGCTTAACAAAAAACAACCATGCAATTTTCCGTAAAGCAATGAACTCAGGAGAAATGGGCTTTTGCACTCCGTATTTACAAGACGAGGACGAGTATACGTTCGGCAAACTAATGAAGAAAACAAAAAGCCTATATGTATCACAGGAATTAACTCTCTTGAGGTATTTCGCTCTTTGGTGGATAATAATTACATTCCTACAACTGATACCGTTGGTTCTACTGATGTTGTTGTCGATTCTGCTGCTGTTGTGGGTGTTCAAGAGTCTATTGCTGTCACCGCTGGTACACCTAATATTGTTGTTGCCTCTGCTGCGGTTGGTTCTACTGATGTTGTTGTTGATTTTGCTGCTGCTGTGGGTATTCAAGATCTTGTTGCTGTCACTGCCGGTACACCTGATGGTGTTGCCGATGCTGTTGCTGATGTTGTTGCTGATAATTCGTATGATTTATTAGTAGAATTATAATTTTCTTTTTTTTCTTTTTCTATTGGTACATACCTATGTATATTTTTGTAATTAAAACCTATGCATAATTTTTATTATTTTGTTTCTAAATAATTGAATTTCTTTTAAAGCTTATCATAATGAATATTGAAATGTACTTTTGCAAACTTTTATCAATAATCCTACCTTTAAAAAGATCTAATCTATCTAGTATTTTTCTTAGTTCTAGTTCCTATAAATACTTTTTCGATTTTGATGTTGTAGTGCAAATTTATTCCTCTTTTCTGCTGGTGGTGATGGTTATCTTTTGATATCTATTTAACTATGGTTATTGGTATAGATCCTGATAACGTGAGATGCGTTGTGAACTTGCTGTGTGGTGCGTTTGATGGCCTCAGTATTTGTTGTTTGAATGCTGAGAGTATTCGAGCAAAATATACTATTTTGTATCAAATGATTAGTACATCTAAATTGGATGTTATTATGGTGTCTGAATCGTGGCTTAATTCCAATATTTGTGATGCATTAGTGGCTATACCTGGTTTTAACATGCACAGGAGTGATCGTGAAGATAGGGTTGGGGGCGGTGTTTGCATGTATGTTCGTACTCATATTTCAGCCTCTACAGTTTTTAAATCAACTTCAACCAATATTGATTTTATTTGTGTGGAAGTGAGGAACGCGTTAGAAAAATGTTTACTTGTAGCTATCTATAGTCCACCCAATATGTTTAAAGAAGAACACTTGAGTGAACTGAGAGAAACTTTGATGAAACTTAGTCCAAAGTACAGTGATATATTGATTGGAGGTGACTTTAATGTAAATTTTTTGATCAATAGCAGTTCTACACGTTTATTTAATCACTTTTGTTATATTTTGGATCTATCTGTCGTAAATAATCGTTATCCGACTTGTTTCAAATCAGAGGTGAACCCCTCTTTATTAGACATGTTCTTGACCACCTCTAGGCACAGAATTCTGGGAAATGATCAAATTAGACCAACTTCCGACTTTATACATGATTTCATTTTTTGCTCTTTTCAGTTTGACGTTGACATACGAAATACCACTCGTTCATTCAGTTTCAGGTTGTACCGTGACTTTAACTACGAGAACTTAAGGGTGAATTTCACCAGCTTGGAGTGGAATGAAATTTATTTTTCACCGAATGTGAACGTTAAAGTATCAATATTTAACAACCTTCTAACCCGGCTATATGATAACTATGTCCCGATTATTACTAAGGAATTAAGAACTAAGAGATGTCCTTGGTTTAATAATAACATTTAGTATCTTATAAGGGAAAGGAATCGTTTCCTCAGAAGATATAAGAGTAATCCTACTGAGTTTAACAAAAGGCAGTTTATATTTGCTCGTAATAGAGTAAATTCTAGTATTCGCTACTTTAAGCGCGCATATCTTCTACAGAAACTTGAACCGTCTCTCAGTTCTAAAGAACTTTGGAAAAACCTGAAAGAACTTGGAGTCAAAGAAGACAAAAATAAAAGTAAATGCCCGTTTAGTCCTGGAGAGATGTCTAATGTTCTTGTTCCGACATTGTCAAGTTCCTCTATTCCCCAAGATATATTTATTATGCCAGATAGTGAAGACTCTTTTAAATTTTATTGTATTAGTGCTCACGAGCTGTATTATTCTGTCAGATCGGTTAAATCGAATGCAATTGGTCCTGATGATATTCCGCCTAAGTTCTTAAAGCTCATACTACCCATTGTAGATAACTATTTAATTCATATTTTCAACTTTTGTTTGTATAGTGGTGAATTTCCTGATGCATGGAAGAGTGCGAGTGTTATTCCAGTTCCCAAAAAATCAAACCCTTCAAACCCTTCGGAGTACAGGCCAATTAGTATCTTTTCTTATCCGTGTAAGTTATTTGAAAAGATTATGCATGATCAAATCCAAAACTATATAAATCAACACCAATTGCTTTCAAAGTGGAAATCTGGGTTCCGCAATAAGCACAGTTGTGAATCTGCAGCAATTAAAGTTACATCGGATATTCGCTTTGCCCTTGATTCTGGTAAATTTGGTGTCTTGGTGCTCTTAGACTTTTCTAAAGCATTTGACTGTATTGATCATTCTATCCTACTTTCGAAACTTAAGAGAAACTTTAACTTTTCTAGTAAATCACTTGAGCTATTGTGTAATTACCTAGTAAACAGGATTCAACGTATAAAAACTGGGATTGGTATTTCTAATCCTCTTTTAACAAATATGGGAATACCTCAAGGCTCCGTTCTGGGTCCTTTGATATTTTCGCTGTTTATAAATGACCTCCCTGATGTCATTTACAATTGTCAATTTCATTTGTATGCTGACGATGTAGTACTTTACATTTTTCGTCCAATTGGTTTGATGGAGGACTGTATAGCTAGGTTAAATGAGGACTTATGCCATATCCTTTCGTGGTCAAATAGTAGCTGTATGAAGCTTAACCCTGCTAAGTCTGTTGCCATGTTGTGCTCTAGAGATGAGATTAACTTTAAAGATTTTCCCCCGGTCGTACTTGATAATGAAGTAATTATCTATGTGAAGGATGTAAAATACTTAGGATATAGAATAAATAATAATCTAACATGTTGTAGAGCAATCTCAGATACCATTAGAAATATTTACTTTGGATTACGATCCCTGAGATCTTCTTCTGACTTATTGCTACCAAATATGAAGAAGCACCTCATTAAGTCATTAGTTATGCCATATTTTACTTCTAATTGTTCAGTTTACCCAATTTTAGACTGTGAGTGTAAGCGCAGATTGAACGTTGCTCTAAATGATTGTATTCGTTTTATTTATAGTGTTCCGAGATATTCCAGTGTATCCCATCTTCGTCACACTCTCTTTGGAATGAGCCTTGATGAATACCTGAAGTTCAGACTTGTTTTGAAACTCCACACTATCATCCATAACAGGTTTCCTAATTATCTCAGCGAATTTCTGAATTTTGGAAATTCCCAAAGAGGTTTAAAACTAAATTTACCGCGTTTGGCATACAGCATAGCAGAACGTTCATTTGACGTCTCTGCAATTCGTTTGTGGAATGCTCTTCCAAATGAATTGCAAATTACTACCGTGCCCACAGCTTTAAGGAGGAAACTATTCTTGCACTACTCACATCAAAACTAGGTACTTATATATTGCTCAGTTTTATTTTATTTCTTATATTAAAACTAAAATAATTTTATCTTATTTTTTTTTTTTGTAATAATACAAAATTAAATACTATTATATCTGTTAAATCATACAGTTGTTTATCATAGCTTTAAGAATAATTTTTATATTTTTGAATGCCTAAAATCTATGTTATTTAAATTATCGATACTCTAAAAGATTTAAATCTTAATGTGTCTTTGTTAATTGAATCTTTCTTCGAAATAAATGAAATAAATGAAATGAAATGAAACTATGGTATTAGCGACATTTATAAGCACAGGCGAAGCAGAAATAATGACACAATCTCTGAATAGAACCGGAGTATATTTGGAACCCATCATCGGAGCGCTAGAGAAGTCTTTCACAAGATAGACATTTCTCTTTAACATCAATAATACTGAGATTAAAGATAACACAAAATCTTTAGAAAAAACCCTCGACACCCTTTCCGAACTGAGTATCCTAAGTTTTAAGGAGTATCCTTTAGATCATTGCAAAATCACACTAAAAATTTACAAAGTTCCCTCAAAGAAATGATTTATAACAACGAAGTCCTCGACAGTTATTGTATGAAAACAAACTAAGCATAGTAAACGGTGGACTATTCAATGGGATGGCAGAGAAATTCCTATTTGAAACAATAATTCTGGAAGGCCAGAACAACTTACGCCACATAACAGAAAACCAAATAAAAATAATTACCAATATGCACCATCGTTAAAACGTAGATAAGTTTACTAATTGGTTAAGTTTATCTTCTGGTTAATGAACTGTCAAATTTTGTATTGGAAATGATTTACACATTTTGGTTAAACTTATCAAAGGATTTTGTTGCGTAAAATTAACGAAACTGGTTAAACTTATCCAAACGTCATTGTGACTCTTACTCTGATTGAATTACCTAGATTTAATCAAATGTATAAAAAGGTCGTTCATGCAAACTTAGCGTAAACTTATCATTTTACACAATTTGTAAACATACGACGCGACGTTGCATGAATACCCTTAATAATTTTAAAGCAGTAACCGAAGAAAATCCAAATCCTTTCAAAACAATTACAAATACTAGACATTTTACAAGGTGCAAAGGTAAATAAGCTAGATAGTAGATTCCTCAATTCAGAAGTTTTCATTTCTACGTTAGAACAAACCTAATTAGAACTTCCACACAATATAAGATTTCCAGTAGAAATATCCAGAATGAACCTTCCTACTATACAAAAAATTACAACAACGACTCCAATTTTCGTAAATCAGAACCTTATGGTAGAAGTTACTATTCCACTGGTAGATGAAAAATTTAATATAGTAAAACTTACACCACTACCAGCTACATACAAAAAAAGCACATACAGCTATGTCTCAGTATAAAGTGAATTTGTCGCAATGAACGAAAATTATAGGCGATACATATTTTTGAATAGAGAAGATCTAAATAAATGCACCAAAACAGACTCCAATAATTTTATATGCGAGAAATATTTTGTGGTACACAAAAATAACACTGACAACTGTATAATACAGATAATATCAGGAATTCAAAATTATGCTACTTGTGAGACAAAAATATTTGCGCTTCAGCAAGAAGTTTGGTTCAATTTTATGAGTAGGAATTCATGGCTGTTTGTCATGCCGAATCCAATAAGCGTTATGATTATATATATTATATCGGAAAGTGGAATTTTGAGTATACACCCTTTCTGTAAAGCAATAACAAAAGAAGGTTGCCTCCAGGCATCAAACACCATATATAATAAAACTCCTATTTCATACTTTTTAGAAGAATCAACTATACCCGAAGACATAATAATCCCAACCAATTTATCCCAAATTTTACCCAAAACCACCCATACAGAAACACTGGATTTAGAAAATTATAGTATTAATATAAAAGATTTAACACACGATCATGTTAACATTTCCGTTTCTATTATCATTTTCTTTTTGTAATTGTAGCTTTATATGTAATATTTAAACAAATTATCATAAAATGTACAATAAATAATTAGTCAACAAAAAATGTAAATGATCTTGAAGAAAATGTAATATCTGGCGTTGATGAAATAACGCGAGTATAAAAAAAATGTACAAATCAAAAATTAAAAAAGAAATGTATAACGATTATAAGAAAAAAAATACTAATATACACTTATAGAATCATAATAAAAATTTATTGTGATGATCATCTATTTTTCATCATCTTGCGCACGTTAAGCTGAAAGATCTCACTCGGGGGGAGGAGTGTTGTGCCCTTAGTCACAGAGACCACACACAGTTCCCACAATTACCAAATTCCTGTAAATCGCATTCAAGACACATGACATAGTTCGATTACGACCAAGTGTTCCGCATGTGTCATGTATGTTGTTATACAATCATTGGAACGGCAATCGAACTATTTCAAATAAATAAACGCAATTCAATTAGGGATCATATTGCAATACTGACCCATCGTAGTGCAACTATGTCAAGTGTGACATATGTTGATGTTGCACTATTGCAACAAACAAACTGTGTCAAGCGAATGGAAATAGAATGCGTGGTGGACCCAGAGGAATTGACGATCTAGGCAGTAGAAGAGGTAGCGTAATAAATGATGAGTAGAACTTCGATTCACTCTGATTCAAAGACTCAAACGGAGAAAATGTTTTGTATTTATCGTTAGCAAAATATAGCAATATCTGAAAAGCAAGGTTTATGCAAACAAACCAGAAACGCTTGAGCTACTCAAACAAAATATTCGTGATGAAGTTAATACAGCGTGAAATGTACGAGAATGTAGTAAAAATGTGCTTAAAAGGGCTCGCATTTGTGAGACTAACAGAGGGGGACATTTACCTGATATTGTATTCAATACATTATTCCCTACATTAAATAAAACATTTATCAATATAAGATTCATTCTCTTTCATTAAATCAAAAATTGTAAACAAAATAGTATACCTTCTCGGTGGACACCCTGTATTTACATAGAGGTATAATTGTTCGTGTGTTGTATCTCCACATCTACCTACCTATACGCATATGCTTGTGCCATTCCACAGGCTTTGCAGAAGCAAAAGAAAAGAAAGAAAAAACCTTTGTATAAGTTAACGAAGACATAGCTCAAATTAACATCAACACCTCATTGCTTTATGCTCCCGCGAAAAGTGCTGACATGGTGTCTGGGCAATGAAACCAAACCAACATCGCAGCAAACAATTTCCAATTCGTGGAAATTTGGAGCGACAATATGTTGAGAAATAAATTATACTAAGATATCGTAAAATAAGTATTTAAGTTGTAGATTTTAAGTAAATGCATTCATTATATTTTCGGAGGCAGAATCGCTGCCAGTTTGTAAATTGAATTTTTAATAAAATAATAAAATAAAAGAAAAAAATATAAAATATTTTTTTAATTTAAATTTAACTAAAAAACTTTAATTGGCGCCCAACGTGGGGCCACTGCTGTGCATAGAATAATATCCTTCTCCATCTCCTTAATTCAACCCCCTGAAATAGTGCGAAAGTCCCCAAGCGGTACATCAAAAAAAATACGACACAGTGGCTACCCTTAAATTGAGACAATAATAAGCAATTCAATAAGTCCCTAAGTGGTACAAAAGTGAATTAAGCCAATTAATACAATAGTCCCTTAGTGGTACAAAAGCGAATTAAAACAATTAATACAATAGTCCCTAAGTGGTACTAAAGTGAATTAAAACAATTAACACAATAGTCCCTGAGTGATGCAAAGGTGAATTAAAAGAATTAAAATAAGTTCCAAAGTGGCACATAAGTGTTGAAAAACAATTACCCAAACTGTTGGAGAAATCTTAAAAGGGCCCCCTAGTAACCAAGCGTAAAAAGGATGCAGTAGATTGCCGCTCCAGTCATCATGATCCTCATCATTTTCGTATTGTTCGACATTTTATTTTAATTATTTTAAGGATATAAATTTATATATGATTTATCAATATATTGAAAATTAATAATTTGACAATTATAATTTCAACCCAATTTACATTTTTATTTTAATTATTTTAAGAATACAAATTTATATATGATTTATTAATATTTGAAAATTATAATCTAAAACCAATTAAGATACACTGAACAAAAAACACATAAATCGATATCCGATAAGAAATTATTTTAAGAATTTCATATTTATTTATCCGTTACTTATCTGGTTATTTATCTGTTAAAAAAAAATATTTAATCCAAATAATTTGACTAGGCCTGCAATCAATCCAAATAATCCGGCTGCACATGCTGCAGCCAACTAAAACAATGCTAACATCACTCGTCCCGAATTGCAAAACATGGTATTATCTATTGTGAACCATGTACTAAGCACAGGGAATAGATATCATTCAAGGCATAATAAATCCTAACTCCGATCGATTTCGAGGAATCGATCAGACAATCGATCCAGAGCAGAGAGCTAATCTCGCGGACCTTGACAAGGTTCCGGACGTAGTTAGGTGCTTGAGTGATTTTTTCAGGACAACCTGGAGAATTCAGCTCTTGGAAAAAGAGCGTGGATCGAGTTATACGCCTTTTTGCATCCGTGAAAGGTTCATCAAAGTACTTCGGCGTTCTAAACATCATACGAAATAAAATTGTAGGGAACGCAGGCATTGCGTTAGAATCGTTCAATACTCCTCTCGATTGGGAATGTATTTCCCGATGCCTGACCCTCCATTACGCGGACAAACGCGACTTGGGTACACTTGAGTACCAAATGACTTCCTATGACCCTATCCTTCCCTTGTACAAGGGAACGATACGGTGCAAGGCTTTTATCAAGACGTCTATTCCCACCTTTCTCTTATTCTCAATAAAATAAGCTACATGGACGTTGGTCCTGAAGCATTATCCCTACTTACGAAAACGTATAGAGACAAAGCTCTCAATACCTTCGTAAGAGGTCTAAAAGGAGACTAACATTGAATACCCGTGATTCGTGAACCCGTAGACCTTCCACAGGCCCTTTACCTGTTCCTTAAATTAGAGAACCAGAACTATAGATCGAACTATGCCATCAGCCATCAAGGAGCAATTAGAAAATTCCATCAACCAACTCCCCCAACACTCTCTCCAAGGAGACCAATCCAAAACACCTTACCTAATAATCAAATTCCATTTTATCCCCAACTTACCTGTTTTCCTCAACCAGCGATGAACTATAACCAACGATCGTATCCATTTAACAGTAACAATATCCCTAGTCAGATACCTTTCAATTATTATCGCAACCAATATCAACCTCCAAATCAAGTACCAGGAAATAACTTCAGACCACCTCCAAGGCAACAACCCGGACCAAATCAAATGGAAACCTCCACTATTGGCACCGCAAGAGTAAATTATGTTAACAGGCCACCACAGCAACAGAGAAATTGGTCACCTGCACCAAAGAGACCTAATGATCTGCCAAAATAACCTAATTATCCAAACAAATTACAAAGGAATTTTCATATAAACACTTCACCCCAAGACAACCCTTCAACCCAAGAATTAGAATTAGAACAATATTACGCAGCACCATATTCAGACAGTCAGTAGTACGAACAACGTTTCAATAACTACATAGAGCCTCTAACCCAAGAACAAATAGAAGACAATATTACCGAAGTAATATCTGAACTTAGTGATATCCATTTTTTAGACTAGCCAGCTCTTCGTTGCCATATATCGAAGTTAAAACAGATGGCGGCGAAGTGCTAAAAATTTTAATTGATACAGGTTCTAATAAAAATTATATCCAGCCTTCCCTAGTAAAAACCCTATCCTTAATGACAAGAAATTCTATGCCAATTCTATTGGAGGAAACATAGAAATAACTTACCATACTTTCGTAAGCTTATTTGGTTTAAAAGATCTAAGAATTACATTCTTTCTCATGCCACACTAAAAATCTTTTCAAGGCATTCTTGGAAATCATAGTTTGATAGAACTATCAGCTGTAACTTACGCGCGACATGACTACATGACTATTAAAGACAATATAAAAATATGAATTAAACAGCTCGCTGCGCAAGCAGTAAATACTGTATCTTTACGCGACCGTTGTCAAAAGTGAGATTCGAACTTCATCAGATTCTCCCGTTTACACCAGGTGCTATCCATACCCAATGGTTCTCAAGGATGAAGTAGAGACTCAAATTCAAAAACTCATCAACCTGTGTGGATTTTCCCCGAAAAATCAGACGCCTCTGGCGAAAAAAATATCGTTTGGTGATCGATTATCGCAAATTGAATGCCATCACTATTGCTGACCGGTATACCATTCCAGAAATAAACGAAGTGCTCGCACAGTTAGGTCAAAATAAATTTTTTACATTTATTGACCTAAAGAGTGGTTTCCACCAAATTCCACTTAAAGAAAAGGACATCGAAAAAAACAGCTTTCTTGGTGAATAATGGGAAATATGAATTCGACCGGCTTCCTTTTAGGCTGAAAAATGGCCCGTCCATTTTCCAAAGAGGGCTTGGTGATATATTGAGAGAGCCTATAGGTAAAATATGCTTCGTTTACATCGAAGATATCATCATATTCAGCAAAGATGAAAGTAAACACTTAAGCAATATCGAAGTAGTTTTCAAAACGTAAGAAGCTGCAAACATGAAAGTTCAGCTTGATATATGTGAATTTTTTAAAGAAGAAGTTGAATTTCTTGGATTCATAATTTCTTCAGACGGCATCAAAACTAACCCTGAAAATGTTAGTGCAGTACACAATTTCCAACCCCTAAGACGCTTAGAGACTTACGATCTTTCCTTGGTCTGTAAGGGTATTACCGCCGTTTCGTTAAGGACTATGCTAAATTAGCCAAACCCTTAACAGCCCTTTTAAGAGGGGAAGACGGACGATTGTCCAAAAACCTCTCTAGCAAAAAATTAATTAATTTAAATGAAGAAGCAATGGAGGCCTTCAATAAAATAATTCTTAAGCATCAAGAGACACTATGCTTACCTACCCCGATCTCAGAAAAGAATTTAAACTTACCACCGACGCTTCGAATTACGCCCTCGGAGCAGTACTATCTCAAGAACACAAACCTATAATGATTATTACCATGACGTTAAGTAAGACCGAAGAAAATTATGCCGCAAACGAAAAGGAGATGCTGGCTATAATTTGGGCTCTTAACACATTCAGAAACTATCTATATGGTTCAGCAAGAGTCAAAATATTAACTCACTTATGCCTTAAGTACCAAAAATAAAAATTAGAAAATGAAACGTTGGAAAGCAGCATTAGAAGAATATAACTACGAACTGAAATATAAGCCCGGTAAGGCTAACGTAGTTGCTGATGCAGTTTCCAGACCTCCTCTTGACTCTCAAATTAATTCCATTACAGAATCCCAACCTCTTGACTCCCAAATCCATTCCCTTACAGCATCCCAACATAGTGACGAAAGTTCGTTCCATGGACTTATTCGAGGAATGGAATTGCCAATCAATATTTTCCAGAATCAACTCATTCTGCTTATAGGCGAAGAGGACAATTTCCAACTTCAATACCCCTTCCCGAATTTCTGTAGACTTACTTTTACACAACCTCGGTATACTAAAGAAAATCTTATTTCAATATTTAATCGATACCTGATCCCTGCCATAGTAAATAGACTAATGACTAACGAAGAAATTATGGGAATTATCCAGAATATATATCCACTTAATTTTAAAAATTATAAATCCGCTACACACAAACAAAAGTTATTGATATAACCAATCAAACTGAACAAGAGGAACATATCCTTAAAATCCATAATAGAGCACATAGAAATGCACGCGAAAACAAAGCTCAATTTCTCCAAAATTACTATTTCCCTCAAATGAATTCAAAAATGAATACAATAGTTAAACAATGCCATATATGTCGACAACACAAATACGATAGACATCCACAAAAGCCCGAAGTTAAACCAACACCTATTCCCCAATACTCAGGCCATATTTTACATTTAGATATTTATGCAACCGAAGGAAATCTTGTTCTCACTCACGGCTAGATAAATGTTCCAAATACGCTCATGCGAAAATTCTAAAGTCCAGAGCTGTGCAAGATATAGTAAAACCTTTAAGGCAAATTTTTTTTAATTTCGGCGTACCAAAAGTAGTTGCCTTTGACAATGAAAAGTACTTTAATGCAGTCTCTATCTGTTTCTTATTCCATGATCAATTAGGAATAGAAATCTTTAAAACTCCTCCATATTCCAGTACAGCCAAGTTGAGCGATTTCACTCCACACTTTCAGAAATAATGCCTTGCCTTAAAACAGAAAAAATTCACAAATCTTTCCTAGAATTACTAGACAGAGCAGTATACGAGGACAACTGTTCAATTCACTCAACAATAGGAAAAATACCCATAGAGGTATTTTTTGGAAGAAACGTCAGTACCGATCCGGAACAGTTCGAAAAAGCAAAAAAGAAAACATTATTTAACTACAAGAAAAACAAAATATTGATCTGAAATATCACAACAAAAAAAGATCACTTAATTTCATTGGCACAGCATGGAAATGGGTGGCAGGAAATCCCGACCATGACGATTATTCGATAATGGTAGATAAAATTAACAACGTGTTAGAAAATAATAATAACTAAATTCTAATAAACAAAGCTTATATTGATAGGATAAATAAATTAACGAACGTAACTAATGAAATTCTTAATGTAATAAAAAAGATAAAACCTTTGAAAATGAATTAGTTTTAAGTTTACTTTACAAAACAAAGATAATTTAAGAAGAAATAATGAACTCAATATATGCAATTGATTTGGGTAAAGGAAATATTGCAAGCTCTAACATATTGTCAAAATCGGAGATCGATATAATTATGAATAACTTGAATAAAAACAAAGTGAATGTACCTACTATTCAAAAAATATTGAAGAGGCATAAGAATTTGCCGAAGTCAAAGTTGCCATAAATGTATCAACTCTACTTTATAAAGGGTGATTTTTTAGCTGGTTTGGTTTTGGCAACACTGGTTTTGACAGCTGACGTGTGTTTAGTACCTTGTGTCACTGTCAAACAGCTTCAATTTGGTTTGCAATTTAACCATGGATCGTCTTACAAATGAACAACGCTTGCAAGTTATTGAATTTTACTATCAAAATTCGTGCTCGGTTCGAAATGTTCATCGCGCGAAAAATTGTGTTCAGCGATGAGGCTCATTTTTGGTTGAATGGGTACGTAAATAAGCATAATTGCCGCATTTGGAGTGAAGATCAGCCAGAAGCATTGCAACAGCTACCAATGCATCCCGAAAAAGCCACTGTTTGGTGCGGTTTATGGGCCGGCGGCATTATTGGGCCATATTTCTTCAAAGATGATGCGAATCGCAGCGTTACTGTCAATGGTGAACGCTACCGAGCGATGATAACAAACTTTTTTTTGCCCGAAATGGAAGTTCTTGACTTGCATGATATGTGGTTTCAACAAGACGGTGCCACATGCCACACAGCACGCGAAACAATGGCGCAATTGCGAGGCGAGTTTGGTGAACAGATAATTTCACGTTTCGGGCCGGTCAATTGGCCGCCTAGATCGTGCGATTTGACACCATTAGAATATTTTTTGTGGGGGTATGTCAAGGCTAATGTCTATAGGGACAAGCCCGCTTCGATTGACGAACTGGAAGCCAACATCCATGCATTCATTCGTGAGATACCGGCCGATATGTGTGAAAGAGTATGCCAAAATTGGACTCAGCGGATGGGCTACCTGAGACGCAGCCGCGGTCAACATTTGCATGAAATTATCTTTAAACATTAAATTGCAAGGTTCAAACTATCGATTCAAATAAATATTTCATTCATTTTTTTGAATTTTTTGTGTTTTTTTTTTTTAAAGTTCTAAACCTCTTAAAAAATCACCCGTTATTATAAGTATCCCAAATTCGGAAGACGTAATCTATGAAAAATAAGTTGTAAAACCATTAATAAAGAACAAAAAATACGTTAGCAAAATCATGCAAGAAAATATTTTAAAAAGAAATAATATTATGTTTGGAATTATAGATAAATGTAAGACAATAAATGATATATCATTATGTAAGCAATCAAATATCATAGATTTAAGCAACGATAAATGTATATTTAATCTAATAGAAGGTTTAAACGCAACATGTAAAAGATATATCCCACAATATATCCCACAAATTGAATAGATAGCACCAGGAATAATCCGCTTAAATAATTTTGACGGTAACATAGATTTCAACAACAATAGCCAATCACTTAACGGACCATATCTCATCAAATTCTCCAATGCCACATTAAAGATAATGAATCAACAGTATATTGCAGAAGAAATATCCGAAATTCACGCATCACCTCCTTTGCTACATCCACCTTCAGATGATACAGAAAAAGAAGAAATTCTATCACTCCCCCTCATGAAAGAACTTCACATGAACAATACAAAACACATCAATAAGATTCAATCAGAAAAAGAAGTCCACCAATGGATCAACTATTGCATCTTTCTTTTAATATTCTTCACCATACTGATCGTGAGGAAAACACACCTAAAAAACAAAAATGTCCCTGAAACGCAAATAGCACCAACAATCATACCTTCAAAATTAGATCACTGAACACCCCTGTTTCATACTTTCCATTATTAAGACATTTTGAGGACGCACGACTGAAAATAAAATATAAAATGCGTAAAGAAAATTATGACATCAGAATTGAGTATAGAATATATCTGTGGTGTTTGGGAGAAACATGATATTTGCATTTTAAAATTTGCTTCTTTACGCCCACTTTAAATTTCTTCAAATTTAAAAAACTCATGAAAAAAGTCTTTAAAAAATTGTGTTCTTAATTTGAAGAAAATAGGTTCATCCGCTTAGGCTCTAGCTCGATTAAAAGTGGATGTAAAGAAGCAATTGTTAAAATGCAGTTATCATGTTTCTACCAAACAGAAAACTGAGTGGATTTCTGGAGCAGTAAAATACTCTGAACATTTCTGATTTTCGCAGAGTTTTTTTTTATCCATCGACGTCACATCCATCCTTCAGTAGAAATTTATAATTGACTACTTCACAGATAGGGAAAGAGCTATTTGACAAAAAAAAAGTTTATTTTGATCCCAATGTCTACCAATTGCCCTAAAATCACCTCTTTGTGGAGAAGTAAAAAACTTCAAAAATTTAGGAATTTTAAGAAGTTTTTTAAACTTTTATCATATCGTAGCCATTCCTTAATGCTATGGCCTGACAGATGAAAGAAAAACAATGTTTTTACGGAAAAAGTTCATTTTAATCCTAATGTCAACAATTGCTCTGAAATCACTTTTTTTGAAGAGAAGTAAATAAATTAAAGAATTTCGTAATTTTTAGAGGTGTTTTTAGTCCATCGACATCGTATAGCCATCTATCAATATAATTCACAGTTGATAGCTCGAAAGATGGATGAAAAAAGTTTGTTTTGATCCAAATGTCAACCAATTGCTCTAAAATATCCTTCTCTAGAGAAATTATAATAATTACAATTTCAGACTTCTTAGAGGTAGTTTCATCCATCCACACTATATTGTTCCCCAACAAGCGGAGGCTCTTAAGTTTTTGCTCCGCAAATGCTTTGAAAGAATCTGATTCTGGGGGCCAATTTCGTAAGTGTGAATGATTTTCCGTGTACCCATTCCGTTCACGCCCAAAACAGTATATATTGTCAAATATTTAAAACTCACTCTGGCGGAATCGCAAAAATTGACGTGTACACAATTTCTGTGTACACAGAAAAAACTCACTCTTGCGGAATTTTCACCCTGTACGTATATAAAATTGTTGGATTTGTGAATTGAATGAAATCTTATAATTTTTTCAACTTCTAGCTATGCCACTATTCTCATTTGACTTTTGTTTTATCTCTACACCTTTAGAATTTGTCCTGAGAAAGAATCCAGAGATAACATTTGTCTTTGCTCGATCCTCATACTAGGCTTAAGAGGTAAAACAGGTAAAACAAAACTGGTTGTTCATTTTGCTTCATTAAAATGTCTTTTTTGCCGCACTAGTGTGGCAGAATGGACTTTCGAAATCAGGTATTATATTTGGTCATATCTTCATATTTCCTCGTTACAATGTTTTGATTCTTTACTTTAGTGAAGCTTAAAGATTAAACTCTTAAACTCAAGGAATTCTGTTTCATTTATAGGAAAGATTAAAAAGTTAGAAGCGTTTAAAGCTTAAATGGTCCTTCTTGCAACCCTTTTCCCTACTGACTGCCCAATCAAAAACTCGAAAAATTAAAAATGTGAACAGAAATATACTGGAACGCCTTGTACTGGAACGCCATATTTTCATCAACACCCGAAATAGAAAGCCCTATGCTTCAAATACGTCAAACTCCTTCTCCTCACCCTCAAAATGAGACACATAAACGAAAAAAAATAATATTTAATGTTGTTCGTTTTATTTATGGATCTACGAGTATATATTAATTCTTATTTTACAAAAGATACTTTTTATTTCAATTTTTTTTCTTTACTTTAGGTTTTATTAATTATAGTTTTGAGTAATATATGAAATAGTAAAGACGGAAGTTAGATTACGGTAGGCTTTATTAACCATTATAATCTCTCTAATGACTTTTAAGATAAAAAATAGGTGAATTTATTTGTATTTAATTATAAAAAATTGATATAACAATTATAAATTAATAGTTTTTAATCACCGAGTGTCTCCCCTGTTTTTCCCAATAAAAAAAATGGAAACAACTTGTAACCCGAAGGAAAAAAATTAGTCAATTTTAAAAAAATCAGGACAATCTTACCTTGCTCCAAACCGCCAGGCCTGTCGAAGTGGATTCTGGTTCAATTTTCCTAAGAAAAAAGATTTTTATGTCGGAATGGGACTTGCTGGATCTAATTTTGACCTATCCCAGAATCACGGATTTGTAGATTTTAAGTAAATGCATTCATTATATTTTCGGAGGCAGAATCGCTGCCGGTTTGAAAATTGAATTTTTAATAAAATAATAAAATGAAGGAAAAAAACATACAAAATATTTTTTAATTCAAATTTAACTTAAAAATTTTAATATATATGCTTGCGCTTCATGAGTGCATTCATCCAACCACACATACGCTGGCCTTTCCCGCTCAGTTTGCGAACTCGAAGCAACAAATGTATATACCCAACTTTCATAGCCTGGGTGACGGCAACATATCCACCTTCCACTCATACACCGACCTTTTAGTGAAGGAATTCTCTTCCCCTACCACACAGCGGTGTCAAAATAAAGATGACAATTCCTGTCTAAGGGTTACGGTATTGGAATCATTTATTTTATTTTTTAATAAACATAATATTTACTTATTAATGAAGTGGAAGTTACAATTAAAGCAAATAAGTTATTTACTTATTATTGTTGTTCCTTTAAGAAATTTAACTCTTTTTAATAAGCCGATCAGTTGTAATAATTGCAATTTTAATCCCACTCCGACATTAATATCTTTGTTCTTAGGAAAATTGAACCAGAATCCACTTCGACAGGCCTGGCGGTTTGGAGCAAGGTAAGACTGTCCTGATTTTTTTTAGTATTGAGTATTTTTTTCTCCTTCGGGTTACAATGTGTTTCGATTTTTTTTTATTGGGAACCACAAGGGAGACACTCGGTGATTAAAAATTATTAATTTATTACTGTTATATCAATTTTTTTATAATTAAATACAAATAAATTCACCTATTTTTTTATCTTTAAAGTCATTAGAGAGATTATAGGGAAAAACTATACAAAACGCCCCAGTAGTTTGGCACGCATACAAATGTTCTTATTCAATCACGACCAAACCTATTCAATCTAGTTTCATGCGTTCGTCAACTGTGTTAGTGAGTGGTAGTGTTTTGTGTGCTTTCTCGAGAAAAAAACTACAAAAAAAGAATTTCGTTGCCAAAACATATTGCGGTGAAAATTATTTTTTTTCAGAAACTATGCAAATTATATAAAAATTATATATATATTTAGATAGTACATAGAATTATCTTTTTAGTTCGTGTTTGTTTATTTTTTTAAATCTGGTTGGGTTGCTTTATTTTTGCTGGGGCGTTTTGAACTTAGAAATTTACAAAACGCCCCAGTAAAGTAAGTGTAATACGCCCCGATAATGTATTGATATACAATACTTATAACAGCATCCAGAACCCTGAGAAGACAAATAATAAAGGGCAATGCAAATAAGTCGCTTGGTCGGTCAACTGCTCTTTCGTTGGAGCAAGAAAAGAAATTGGTTGCCCACATACAAAAATTGGAAAAGTTGGTTTTGCTCCTGACCAAAAAGATGTAAAAGAAATCGCTTATCAGTTCGGCGAACGTCTTGGATTAGCACACCATTTACACAAAGGTTGCTGGTAATGTTTGCTGGTTTCTTGAAACGTAACCCAGAGATATCTACGAGGAAATCTGAAGATCTATCGCTAGCCAGGGCTTACGGAATGAATCGAGTCGATATTAAAGAGTTTTTTGACGCATTAAAAACTATATACCAAGATAATGATTTTCTAAAGAACCCGGGTAACTTTTACAATATGGACGAGACAAGAACCCAAGTCAACAACAAACCAGGAAAAGTTTTGGCCTCAAAAGGAGCTAAGGAATTTTACACTCTTACAAGTTCTGAGAAAGAAGATAACGTTACTGTCATAGCCTGCTGCAATGGTGAATGGTTTTTTAGCCTTCCGTAATCTAACTTCCGTCTTTACTATTTCATATATTATTCAAAACTATAATTAATAAAACCTAAAGTAAAGAAAAAAAATTGAAATAAAAAGTATCTTTTGTAAAATAAGAATTAATATATACTCGTAGATCCATAAATAAAACGAACAACATTAAATATTATTTTTTTTCGTTTATGTGTCTCATTTTGAGGGTGAGGAGAAGGAGTTTGACGTATTTGAAGCATAAGGCTTCCTATTTCGGGTGTTGATGAAAATATGGCGTTCCAGTACAAGGCGTTCCAGTATATTTCTGTTCACATTTTTAATTTTTCGAGTTTTTGATTGGGCAGTCAGTAGGGAAAAGGGTTGCAAGAAGGACCATTTAAGCTTTAAACGCTTCTAACTTTTTAATCTTTCCTATAAATGAAACAGAATTCCTTGAGTTTAAGAGTTTAATCTTTAAGCTTCACTAAAGTAAAGAATCAAAACATTGTAACGAGGAAATATGAAGATATGACCAAATATAATACCTGATTTCGAAAGTCCATTCTGCCACACTAGTGCGGCAAAAAAGACATTTTAATGAAGCAAAATGAACAACCAGTTTTGTTTTACCTGTTTTACCTCTTAAGCCTAGTATGAGGATCGAGCAAAGACAAATGTTATCTCTGGATTCTTTCTCAGGACAAATTCTAAAGGTGTAGAGATAAAACAAAAGTCAAATGAGAATAGTGGCATAGCTAGAAGTTGAAAAAATTATAAGATTTCATTCAATTCACAAATCCAACAATTTTATATACGTACAGGGTGAAAATTCCGCAAGAGTGAGTTTTTTCTGTGTACACAGAAATTGTGTACACGTCAATTTTTGCGATTCCGCCAGAGTGAGTTTTAAATATTTGACAATATATACTGTTTTGGGCGTGAACGGAATGGGTACACGGAAAATCATTCACACTTACGAAATTGGCCCCCAGAATCAGATTCTTTCAAAGCATTTGCGGAGCAAAAACTTAAGAGCCTCCGCTTGTTGGGGAACAATATAGTGTGGATGGATGAAACTACCTCTAAGAAGTCTGAAATTGTAATTATTATAATTTCTCTAGAGAAGGATATTTTAGAGCAATTGGTTGACATTTGGATCAAAACAAACTTTTTTCATCCATCTTTCGAGCTATCAACTGTGAATTATATTGATAGATGGCTATACGATGTCGATGGACTAAAAACGCCTCTAAAAATTACGAAATTCTTTAATTTATTTACTTCTCTTCAAAAAAAGTGATTTCAGAGCAATTGTTGACATTAGGATTAAAATGAACTTTTTCCGTAAAAACATTGTTTTTCTTTCATCTGTCAGGCCATAGCATTAAGGAATGGCTACGATATGATAAAAGTTTAAAAAACTTCTTAAAATTCCTAAATTTTTGAAGTTTTTTACTTCTCCACAAAGAGGTGATTTTAGGGCAATTGGTAGACATTGGGATCAAAATAAACTTTTTTTTGTCAAATAGCTCTTTCCCTATCTGTGAAGTAGTCAATTATAAATTTCTACTGAAGGATGGATGTGACGTCGATGGATAAAAAAAAACTCTGCGAAAATCAGAAATGTTCAGAGTATTTTACTGCTCCAGAAATCCACTCAGTTTTCTGTTTGGTAGAAACATGATAACTGCATTTTAACAATTGCTTGCTTACATCCACTTTAAATCGAGCTAAAGCCTAAACGGATGAACCTATTTTCTTCAAATTAAGAACACAATTTTTTAAAGACTTTTTTCATGAGTTTTTTTTAAATTTGAAGAAAATCGGTAAACTGATTTAGGCTCTAGCTCAATTTAAAGTGGGCGTAAAGAAGCAAATTTTAAAATGCAATTATCATGTTTCTCCCAAACACCACAGATATATTCTATACTCAATTCTGATGTCATAATTTTCTTTACGCATTTTATATTTTATATCAGTCGTGCGTCCTCAAAATGTCTTAATAATGGAAAGTATGAAACAGGGGTGTTCAGTGATCTAATTTTGAAGGTATGATTGTTGGTGCTATTTGCGTTTCAGGGACATTTTTGTTTTTTAGGTGTGTTTTCCTCACGATCAGTATGGTGAAGAATATTAAAAGAAAGATGCAATAGTTGATCCATTGGTGGACTTCTTTTTCTGATTGAATCTTATTGATGTGTTTTGTATTGTTCATGTGAAGTTCTTTCATGAGGGGGAGTGATAGAATTTCTTCTTTTTCTGTATCATCTGAAGGTGGATGTAGCAAAGGAGGTGATGCGTGAATTTCGGATATTTCTTCTGCAATATACTGTTGATTCATTATCTTTAATGTTGCATTGGAGAATTTGATGAGATATGGTCCGTTAAGTGATTGGCTATTGTTGTTGAAATCTATGTTACCGTCAAAATTATTTAAGCGGATTATTCCTGGTGCTATCTATTCAATTTGTGGGATATATTGTGGGATATATCTTTTACATGTTGCGTTTAAACCTTCTATTAGATTGAATATACATTTATCGTTGCTTAAATCTATGATATTTGATTGCTTACATAATGATATATCATTTATTGTCTTACATTTATCTATAATTCCAAACATAATATTATTTCTTTTTAAAATATTTTCTTGCATGATTTTGCTAACGTATTTTTTGTTCTTTATTAATGGTTTTACAACTTATTTTTCATAGATTACGTCTTCCGAATTTGGGATACTTATAATATAAAGTAGAGTTGATACATTTATGGCAACTTTGACTTCGGCAAATTCTTATGCCTCTTCAATATTTTTTGAATAGCAGGTACATTCACTTTGTTTTTATTCAAGTTATTCATAATTATATCGATCTCCGATTTTGACAATATGTTAGAGCTTGCAATATTTCCTTTACCCAAATCAATTGCATATATTGAGTTCATTATTTCTTCTTAAATTATCTTTGTTTTGTAAAGTAAACTTAAAACTAATTCATTTTCAAAGGTTTTATCTTTTTTATTACATTAAGAATTTCATTAGTTACGTTCGTTAATTTATTTATCCTATCAATATAAGCTTTGTTTATTAGAATTTAGTTATTATTATTTTCTAACACGTTGTTAATTTTATCTACCATTATCGAATAATCGTCATGGTCGGGATTTCCTGCCACCCATTTCCATGCTGTGCCAATGAAATTAAGTGATCTTTTTTTGTTGTGATATTTCAGATCAATATTTTGTTTTTCTTGTAGTTTAATAATGTTTTCCTTTTTTGCTTTTTCAAACTGTTCCGGATCGGTACTGACGTTTCTTCCAAAAAATACCTCTATGGGTATTTTTCCTATTGTTGAGTGAATTGAACAGTGTCCTCGTATACTGCTCTGTCTAGTAATTCTAGGAAAGATTTGTGATTTTTTTCTGTTTTAAGGCAAGGCATTATTTCTGAAAGTGTGGAGTGAAATCGCTCAACTTGGCCATTGACTGTACTGGAATATGGAGGAGTTTTAAAGATTTCTATTCCTAATTGATCATGGAATAAGAAACAGATAGAGACTGCATTAAAGTACTTTTCATTGTCAAAGGCAACTACTTTTGGTACGCCGAAATTAAAAAAAATTTGCCTTAAAGGTTTTACTATATCTTGCACAGCTCTGGACTTTAGAATTTTCGCATGAGCGTATTTGGAACATTTATCTAGCCGTGAGTGAGAACAAGATTTCCTTCGGTTGCATAAATATCTAAATGTAAAATATGGCCTGAGTATTGGGGAATAGGTGTTGGTTTAAGTTCGGGCTTTTGTGGATGTCTATCGTATTTGTGTTGTCGACATATATGGCATTGTTTAACTATTGTATTCATTTTTGAATTCATTTGAGGGAAATAGTAATTTTGGAGAAATTGAGCTTTGTTTTCGCGTGCATTTCTATGTGCTCTATTATGGATTTTAAGGATATGTTCCTCTTGTTCAGTTTGATTGGTTATATCAATAACTTTTGTTTGTGTGTAGCGGATTTATAATTTTAATTGAAATTAAGTGGATATATATTCTGGATAATTCCCATAATTTCTTCGTTAGTCATTAGTCTATTTACTATGGCAGGGATCAGGTATCGATTAAATATTGAAATAAGATTTTCTTTAGTATACCGAGGTTGTGTAAAAGTAAGTCTACAGAAATTCGGGAAGGGGTATTGAAGTTGGAAATTGTCCTCTTCGCCTATAAGCAGAATGAGTTGATTCTGGAAAATATTGATTGGCAATTCCATTCCTCGAATAAGTCCATGGAACGAACTTTCGTCACTATGTTGGGATGCTGTAAGGGAATGGATTTGGGAGTCAAGAGGTTGGGATTCTGTAATGGAATTAATTTGAGAGTCAAGAGGAGGTCTGGAAACTGCATCAGCAACTACGTTAGCCTTACCGGGCTTATATTTCAGTTCGTAGTTATATTCTTCTAATGCTGCTTTCCAACGTTTCATTTTCTAATTTTTATTTCTGGTACTTAAGGCATAAGTGAGTTAATATTTTGACTCTTGCTGAACCATATAGATAGTTTCTGAATGTGTTAAGAGCCCAAATTATAGCCAGCATCTCCTTTTCGTTTGCGGCATAATTTTCTTCGGTCTTACTTAACGTCATGGTAATAAGCATTATAGGTTTGTGTTCTTGAGATAGTACTGCTCCGAGGGCGTAATTCGAAGCGTCGGTGGTAAGTTTAAATTCTTTTCTGAGATCGGGGTAGGTAAGCATAGTGTCTCTTGATGCTTAAGAATTATTTTATTGAAGGCTTCCATTGCTTCTTCATTTAAATTAATTAATTTTTTGCTAGAGAGGTTTTTGGACAATCGTCCGTCTTCCCCTCTTAAAAGGGCTGTTAAGGGTTTGGCTAATTTAGCATAGTCCTTAACGAAACGGCGGTAATACCCTTACAGACCAAGGAAAGATCGTAAGTCTCTAAGCGTCTTAGGGGTTGGAAATTGTGTACTGCACTAACATTTTCAGGGTTAGTTTTGATGCCGTCTGAAGAAATTATGAATCCAAGAAATTCAACTTCTTCTTTAAAAAATTCACATATATCAAGCTGAACTTTCATGTTTGCAGCTTCTTACGTTTTGAAAACTACTTCGATATTGCTTAAGTGTTTACTTTCATCTTTGCTGAATATGATGATATCTTCGATGTAAACGAAGCATATTTTACCTATAGGCTCTCTCAATATATCACCAAGCCCTCTTTGGAAAATGGACGGGCCATTTTTCAGCCTAAAAGGAAGCCGGTCGAATTCATATTTCCCATTATTCACCAAGAAAGCTGTTTTTTTCGATGTCCTTTTCTTTAAGTGGAATTTGGTGGAAACCACTCTTTAGGTCAATAAATGTAAAAAATTTATTTTGACCTAACTGTGCGAGCACTTCGTTTATTTCTGGAATGGTATACCGGTCAGCAATAGTGATGGCATTCAATTTGCGATAATCGATCACCAAACGATATTTTTTTCGCCAGAGGCGTCTGATTTTTCGGGGAAAATCCACACAGGTTGATGAGTTTTTGAATTTGAGTCTCTACTTCATCCTTGAGAACCATTGGGTATGGATAGCACCTGGTGTAAACGGGAGAATCTGATGAAGTTCGAATCTCACTTTTGACAACGGTCGCGTAAAGATACAGTATTTACTGCTTGCGCAGCGAGCTGTTTAATTCATATTTTTATATTGTCTTTAATAGTCATGTAGTCATGTCGCGCGTAAGTTACAGCTGATAGTTCTATCAAACTATGATTTCCAAGAATGCCTTGAAAAGATTTTTAGTGTGGCATGAGAAAGAATGTAATTCTTAGATCTTTTAAACCAAATAAGCTTACGAAAGTATGGTAAGTTATTTCTATGTTTCCTCCAATAGAATTGGCATAGAATTTCTTGTCATTAAGGATAGGGTTTTTACTAGGGAAGGCTGGATATAATTTTTATTAGAACCTGTATCAATTAAAATTTTTAGCACTTCGCCGCCATCTGTTTTAACTTCGATATATGGCAACGAAGAGCTGGCTAGTCTAAAAAATGGATATCACTAAGTTCAGATATTACTTCGGTAATATTGTCTTCTATTTGTTCTTGGGTTAGAGGCTCTATGTAGTTATTGAAACGTTGTTCGTACTACTGACTGTCTGAATATGGTGCTGCGTAATATTGTTCTAATTCTAATTCTTGGGTTGAAGGGTTGTCTTGGGGTGAAGTGTTTATATGAAAATTCCTTTGTAATTTGTTTGGATAATTAGGTTATTTTGGCAGATCATTAGGTCTCTTTGGTGCAGGTGACCAATTTCTCTGTTGCTGTGGTGGCCTGTTAACATAATTTACTCTTGCGGTGCCAATAGTGGAGGTTTCCATTTGATTTGGTCCTGGTTGTTGCCTTGGAGGTGGTCTGAAGTTATTTCCTGGTACTTGATTTGGAGGTTGATATTGGTTGCGATAATAATTGAAAGGTATCTGACTAGGGATATTGTTACTGTTAAATGGATACGATCGTTGGTTATAGTTCATCGCTGGTTGAGGAAAACAGGTAAGTTGGGGATAAAATGGAATTTGATTATTAGGTAAGGTGTTTTGGATTGGTCTCCTTGGAGAGAGTGTTGGGGGAGTTGGTTGATGGAATTTTCTAATTGCTCCTTGATGGCTGATGGCATAGTTCGATCTATAGTTCTGGTTCTCTAATTTAAGGCACAGGTAAAGGGCCTGTGGAAGGTCTACGGGTTCACGAATCACGGGTATTCAATGTTAGTCTCCTTTTAGACCTCTTACGAAGGTATTGAGAGCTTTGTCTCTATACGTTTTCGTAAGTAGGGATAATGCTTCAGGACCAACGTCCATGTAGCTTATTTTATTAAGAATAAGAGAAAGGTGGGAATAGACGTCTTGATAAAAGCCTTGCACCGTATCGTTCCCTTGTACAAGGGAAGGATAGGGTCATAGGAAGTCATTTGGTACTCAAGTGTACCCAAGTCGCGTTTGTCCGCGTAATGGAGGGTCAGGCATCGGGAAATACATTCCCAATCGAGAGGAGTATTGAACGATTCTAACGCAATGCCTGCGTTCCCTACAATTTTATTTCGTATGATGTTTAGAACGCCGAAGTACTTTGATGAACCTTTCACGGATGCAAAAAGGCGTATAACTCGATCCACGCTCTTTTTCCAAGAGCTGAATTCTCCAGGTTGTCCTGAAAAAATCACTCAAGCACCTAACTACGTCCGGAACCTTGTCAAGGTCCGCGAGATTAGCTCTCTGCTCTGGATCGATTGTCTGATCGATTCCTCGAAATCGATCGGAGTTAGGATTTATTATGCCTTGAATGATATCTATTCCCTGTGCTTAGTACATGGTTCACAATAGATAATACCATGTTTTGCAATTCGGGACGAGTGATGTTAGCATTGTTTTAGTTGGCAGCAGCATGTGCAGCCGGATTATTTGGATTGATTGCAGGCCTAGTCAAATTATTTGGATTAAATATTTTTTTTTAACAGATAAATAACCAGATAAGTAACGGATAAATAAAAATGAAATTCTTAAAATAATTTCTTATCGGATATCGATTTATGTGTTTTTTGTTCAGTGTATCTTAATTGGTTTTAGATTATAATTTTCAAATATTAATAAATCATATATAAATTTGTATTCTTAAAATAATTAAAATAAAAATGTAAATTGGGTTGAAATTATAATTGTCAAATTATTAATTTTCAATATATTGATAAATCATATATAAATTTATATCCTTAAAATAATTAAAATAAAATGTCGAACAATACGAAAATGATGAAGATCATGATGACTGGAGCGGCAATCTACTGCATCCTTTTTACGCTTGGTTACTAGGGGGCCCTTTTAAGATTTCTCCAACAGTTTGGGTAATTGTTTTTCAACACGTTTGTGCCACTTTGGAACTTATTTTAATTCTTTTAATTCACCTTTGCACCACTTAGGGACTATTGTGTTAATTGTTTTAATTCACTTTAGTACCACTTAGGGACTATTGTATTAATTGTTTTAATTCGCTTTTGTACCACTTAGGGACTATTGTATTAATTGGCTTAATTCACTTTTGTACCACTTAGGGACTTATTGAATTGCTTATTATTGTCTCAATTTAAGGGTAGCCACTGTGTCGTATTTTTTTTTATGTACCGCTTGGGGACTTTCGCACTATTTCAGGGGGTTGAATTAAGGAGATGGAGAAGGATATTATTCTATGCACAGCAGTGGCCCCACGCTGGGCGCCAATTAAAGTTTTTTAGTTAAATTTGAATTAAAAAAATATTTTATATTTTTTTCTTTTATTTTATTATTTTATTAAAAATTCAATTTGCAAACTGGCAGCGATTCTGCCTCCGAAAATATAATGAATGCATTTACTTAAAATCTACAACTTAAATACTTATTTTACGATTACTTTGCATAATTTATTTCTCAACATATTGTCGCTCCAAATTTCCACGAATTGGAAATTGTTTGCTGCGATGTTGGTTTGGTTTCATTGCCCAGACACCATGTCAGCACTTTTCGCGGGAGCATAAAGCAATGAGGTGTTGATGTTAATTTGAGCTATGTCTTCGTTAACTTATACAAAGGTTTTTTCTTTCTTTTCTTTTGCTTCTGCAAAGCCTGTGGAATGGCACAAGCATATGCGTATAGGTAGGTAGATGTGGAGATACAACACACGAACAATTATACCTCTATGTAAATACAGGGTGTCCACCGAGAAGGTATACTATTTTGTTTACAATTTTTGATTTAATGAAAGAGAATGAATCTTATATTGATAAATGTTTTATTTAATGTAGGGAATAATGTATTGAATACAATATCAGGTAAATGTCCCCCTCTGTTAGTCTCACAAATGCGAGCCCTTTTAAGCACATTTTTACTACATTCTCGTACATTTCACGCTGTATTAACTTCATCACGAATATTTTGTTTGAGTAGCTCAAGCGTTTCTGGTTTGTTTGCATAAACCTTGCTTTTCAGATATTGCTATATTTTGCTAACGATAAATACAAAACATTTTCTCCGTTTGAGTCTTTGAATCAGAGTGAATCGAAGTTCTACTCATCATTTATTACGCTACCTCTTCTACTGCCTAGATCGTCAATTCCTCTGGGTCCACCACGCATTCTATTTCCATTTGCTTGACACAGTTTGTTTGTTGCAATAGTGCAACATCAACATATGTCACACTTGACATAGTTGCACTACGATGGGTCAGTATTGCAATATGATCCCTAATTGAATTGCGTTTATTTATTTGAAATAGTTCGATTGCCGTTCCAATGATTGTATAACAACATACATGACACATGCGGAACACTTGGTCGTAATCGAACTATGTCATGTGTCTTGAATGCGATTTACAGGAATTTGGTAATTGTGGGAACTGTGTGTGGTCTCTGTGACTAAGGGCACAACACTCCTCCCCCCGAGTGAGATCTTTCAGCTTAACGTGCGCAAGATGATGAAAAATAGATGATCATCACAATAAATTTTTATTATGATTCTATAAGTGTATATTAGTATTTTTTTTCTTATAATCGTTATACATTTCTTTTTTAATTTTTGATTTGTACATTTTTTTTATACTCGCGTTATTTCATCAACGCCAGATATTACATTTTCTTCAAGATCATTTACATTTTTTGTTGACTAATTATTTATTGTACATTTTATGATAATTTGTTTAAATATTACATATATAGCTACAATTACAAAAAGAAAATGATAATAGAAACGGAAATGTTAACATGATCGTGTGTTAAATCTTTTATATTAATACTATAATTTTCTAAATCCAGTGTTTCTGTATGGGTGGTTTTGGGTAAAATTTGGGATAAATTGGTTGGGATTATTATGTCTTCGGGTATAGTTGATTCTTCTAAAAAGTATGAAATAGGAGTTTTATTATATATGGTGTTTGATGCCTGGAGGCAACCTTCTTTTGTTATTGCTTTACAGAAAGGGTGTATACTCAAAATTCCACTTTCCGATATAATAATGGTTTTTGGTATATCTTCCCACAAAATCATAACGCTTATTGGATTGGGCATGACAAACAGCCATGAATTCCTACTCATAAAATTGAACCAAACTTCTTGCTGAAGCGCAAATATTTTTGTCTCACAAGTAGCATAATTTTGAATTCCTGATATTATCTGTATTATACAGTTGTCAGTGTTATTTTTGTGTACCACAAAATATTTCTCGCATATAAAATTATTGGAGTCTGTTTTGGTGCATTTATTTAGATCTTCTCTATTCAAAAATATGTATCGCCTATAATTTTCGTTCATTGCGACAAATTCACTTTATACTGAGACATAGCTGTATGTGCTCTTTTTGTATGTAGCTGGTAGTGGTGTAAGTTTTACTATATTAAATTTTTCATCTACCAGTGGAATAGTAACTTCTACCATAAGGTTCTGATTTACGAAAATTGGAGTCGTTGTTGTAATTTTTTTTATAGTAGGAAGGTTAATTCTGGATATTTCTACTGGAAATCTTATATTGTGTGGAAGTTCTAATTAGGTTTGTTCTAACGTAGAAATGAAAACTTCTGAATTGAGGAATCTGCTATCTAGCTTATTTACCCTTGCACCTTGTAAAATGTCTAGTATTTGTAATTGTTTTGAAAGGATTTGGATTTTCTTCGGTTACTGCTTTAAAATTATTAAGGGTATTCATGCAACGTCGCGTCGTATGTTTACAAATTGTGTAAAATGATAAGTTTACGCTAAGTTTGCATGAACGACCTTTTTATACATTTGATTAAATCTAGGTAATTCAATCAGAGTAATAGTCACAATGACGTTTGGATAAGTTTAACCAGTTTCGTTAATTTTACGCAACAAAATCCTTTGATAAGTTTAACCAAAATGTGTAAATCATTTCCCGTACAAAATTTGACAGTTCATTAACCGAAAGATAAACTTATCCAATTTGTAAACTTATCTAGGGTTTTACGAATTTACATGAATACCCTTATTAGCTTTACAGCCGAAATAGAAATTGAAAACTCGATAAATTTTCTTGATCTAAACATAAGTTAAACCACAAACAACAATACCTACAATATAAAATATATAGAAAACCTACAACAACAGATATAGTTATACACAACGATTCACATCACCCGCAATCACAAAAAATGGCAGCATATAATGGGCTCTGCACCTTTTGCACCTCATATGTGGGAAATTTGATATTTAAGAATGTCATCTAATTGGTCAGGAAAGGTCAACTAGTCCTAGAAATTGGTCAGCCCTTGATAACTAGTTATGAAGGCTTAAAGTTTCTCAAGGTCTCTCAAGATAACTCGCGATTTTTGGCACCTCATTTATGGGAAATTTACAAAAAAAAGATGCCTTCAGAAAAATTTGTAGATAGTGATAAAAGGTCAACTATTTTCAGTAATTGGTCAGCTACAGTTTTTTTTTATGAATTTCAAAACTTGTTTCAAGGTCACAAAAAAAACTTTTGGCACCTCATTTGAAAGGCCAGTTCACGGTCATAAAAGGTCAGCTATTTTTAGAAATTGGTCAGGCATATATACCATCTGAAAGATCTCTTGATCTATATAAAAGGTCAGCTATTTTCAATAATTGGTCAGCGATACATTTTTTTTAATATTTTTTTTTTTTAATTTCAAGGTCAAAGCGATTTTTGGCACCTCATTTATGGGAAATTTGGGAAAATTGCATACATTCTGAAGGATCTCTTGATCTATATAAAAGGTTAGCTAGTTTTAGTAATTGGTCAGCGATAGATTATTTTTTAAGATAAAAAAAAAATTCAAGGTCACGAACGATTTTTGACACCTCATTTGGGTAATTTTCCAAAAAAAATATACTATGTGATAGGTTACTCGGTCATAATAAAAGGTCAGTTAGATTCAGTACTTGGTCAGTCGTATTTTTTTTTTTTAATGAATTTTTAAAGTATTTGTATGTAGGTCACAGTATAGATAGTTGGCACCTCATTCAGGTAGTTAAAAACAAAAATTAAACCATTTGAAAGGTTACTTAACGTTAATAAAAGGTCAACTACTTTCAGTAATTGGGCAGCCATATATTTATTTTTATGAATGTTATTTTTTTTTATGTAGGTCACAGTATAGATTTTTGGCACCTCATTTGTGGTGTATTTGCATAAAATTTATACCATCGAAAAGGCCAGTAGATAGTGATAAAAGGTTAACTAGTTTCAGTAATTGGTCAGCCATAGATATTTTTAAATTAATTTTTAAGTTTTTTTCAAGGCCACAAAAAAATTTTTGGCACCTCATTAGGGTCGTTTCAAAAAAAAAAAACATACCAATTGGAAGATCACTTAGCGGCCATAAAAGGTCAGCTAATTTCAGTAATTGGTCAGTCATGGACTTTTTTGTATGAGTTTTTGAATTTTTGTCAGTAGTATAAGAGAATGTTAATAGCTAATTTCGAACATAAAAGCAATGCCTATCATCCGCGAATTATCTATGCATCTGTAAAAACAATCTAGTTGTTAAAAAATCCTAGAAAAAATGACTTTGACGCTAATAAGAGCTTGGCAATGGTAATAATCGAAAGTGTCGCTTTGCCAGCAATTTTTTGCATTAAGATGCAAAAAAAAAGTCTGGTTTGTCTGGGATTTGATCCCGAGACCCTTCGTTTAGTAGCCCTACGCTCTTTTTTTTTTTTTTTTTAATTCACTTATATCTTTCAATTTTCTTAAAACTATTTTAAAGCTTGACAAAAATTCATAAAAACTAGCCTGCTTATCAATATCTTAAAACTAACTTACTGGCCTCTCAAGGTCACTCAAGGTCACGCGCTCTTTTATGGAAAATTTACAAAAAAAAAGATGCCATCTGAACGATTTGTAGATAGTGATAAAAGGTCAACTATTTTCAGTAATTGGTCAGCTATAGTTTTTTTTCTATGAATTTTCAAAACTCGTTTCAACGTCACAAAAAAAACTTTTGGCACCTAGATAGTGATAAAAGGTCAACTATTTTCAGTAATTGGTCAGCTATAGTTTTTTTTCTATGAATTTTCAAAACTCGTTTCAACGTCACAAAAAAAACTTTTGGCACCTCATTTGGGTCATTTCAAAAACACAAGTATGCCATTTGAAAGGCCATTTCACGGTCATAAAAGGTAAGCTATTTTCAGAAATTGGTCAGGCATAGATTTTTTTTATGAATTTTTAATTTATTTAAAAAAAAAATTCAAGGTCATAACGATTTTTGGCACCTCATTTATGGGAAATTTGCAAAAAATATATACCATCTGAAAGATCTCTAGATCTATATAAAAGGTCAGCTATTTTCAATAATTGGTCAGCGATAGATTTTTTGTAATAATTTTCTTTTTCAATTTCAAGGTCATAGCGATTTTTGGCACATCATTTATGGGAAATTTGGGAAAATTGCATACCATCTGAAGGATCTCTAGATCTTTATAAAAGGTCAGCTGGTTTTAGTAATTGGTCAGCCATAGATTTTTTTAATGAATTTTTGTTCAAGGTCATAGCGATTTTTGGCACCTTATTTATGGGAAATTTGGGAAAATTGCATACCATCTGAAAGATCTCTAGATCTATAAAAAAGGTCAGCTAGTTTCAGTAATTGGTCCGCGATTCTTTTTTACGATTAAAAAAAAATCAAGGTCACGAACGATTTTTGGCACCTTATTTGGGTAATTTTCCAAAAAAATATGCTATGTGATAGGTTACTCGGTCATCATAAAAGGTCAGTTAGATTCAGTAATTCGTCAGTCATATTTTTTTTAATGAATTTTCAAAGTATTTTTATGTAGGTCACTGTATAGATAGTTGGCTCCTCATTCGGGTAATTTAAAAAAAGTAAACCATATGAAAGGTTACTTAACGTTAATAAAATTCAACTACTTTCAGTAATTGGTCAGCCATATATTTATTTTTATGAATGTTATATTTTTGTATATAGGTCACAGTGTAGATTTTTGGCACCTCATTTTTGGTGTATTTGCATAAAATTGATATACCATCTAATAGGCCAGTGGATCGCGATAACACTAGTTTCAGTAATTGGTCAGGCATAGATTTTTTTAAATTAATTTTTGAAGTTTTTTTCAAGGTCACAAGAAAATTTTTGGAACCTCATTTGGGTCGTTTCAAAAAAAAAAAACATATCGATTGGAAGGCCATTTAGCGGCCATAAAAGGTCAGCTAATTTCAGTAATTGGTCAATCATGGCCTTTTTTGTATGAGTTTTTGAATTTTCGTCAGTAGTATAAGGGAATGTTAGTAGTTAATTTCGAACATGAAAGCAATGCCTAATCATGCGCAAGTTATCTTTGCATCTGTAAAAACAATCTAGTTGTTAAAAAAGCCTAGAAAAAATTACTTTGACGCTAATAAGAGCTTGGCAACTGTAATAATCGAAATTGTTGCTTTGCCAGCAATTTTTTGCATTAGGAAGTAAAAAACAAGTTTGGTTTGTCTGTAGCCTAGAAAAATTAGACTTTCACTTCGAAAAAGTTCCGACAAAGCTGAGTTTGTGTGGAGAGCTTTATTTTGACGTCATAACCATTTCCTGAAAAGCTCCGCAAATTTGGACCGGGGCTTAATTTTTTTTGGGGGGGTTAAAGGGGGTAAAATTCAGTTTTTTCTTGATTTTTCGAAAACTGGAAGTTTTTTTTTGAAAAAATGTAAATGTATAAATAGTAGCTTATGTCACTCTACCCAAAAAAGATTAACATACTTTTTTCATACAAGCAATATATTCAGAGAAAATCATGCAAGAACCTCAAAAACTTGGTTTTGTAAAGAGGAGATGTAGCCAAACTAAAATCGTACAAAAACTTTAGCCCATCGATTTATGAAATTTTTTGATAAGATTTACTCCACCATGAAGTTCTTGCATGATTTTCTCAGAATATTTTGCTTGTATGAAAAAAAGTATGTTAATCTTTTTTGTGTAGAGTGACATAAACTACAATTTATACATTCACATTTTTTTCAAAAAAAAAACTTCTAGTTTTCGAAAAATTAAGAAAAAACTGAATTTTACCCCCTTTTACATCCCCTCCCCTCAAAATAATTAAGCCCCGGTCCAAATTTGCGGAACTTTTCAGGAAATGGTTAAGACATCAAAATAAAGCTCTCCACCGAAATTCAGCTGTGTCGGAACTTTTTCGAAGTGAAAGTCTAATTTTCCTGGGCTACAGACAAACCAAACTTTTTTTTTACTTCTTAATGCAAAAAATTACTGGCAAGGCGACAATTTCGATTATTACCATTGCCAAGCTCTTATTAGCGTCAAAGTAATTTTTTCTAGGGTTTCTTAACAACTAAATTGTTTTTACAGATGCATAAATAATTTGCGCATGAATAGGTATTGCTTTCATGTTCAAAATTAGCTACTAACATTCTCTTATACTACTGACGAAAATTCAAAAACTCATACAAAAAAGGCCATGACTGACCAATTACTGAATCTAACTTACCTTTTATGATGACCGAGTAACCTATCACATAGCATATTTTTTTTTTGGAAAATTACCCAAATGACCTTGAAATTTTTTTTATCGTAAAAAAGAATCTATCGCTGACCAATTACAGAAACTGGCTGACCTTTTATATAGATCTAGTGATCTTTCAGATGGTATATATTTTTGGCAAATTTCCCATAAATAAGGTGCCAAAAATCGTTATGACCTTGAAATTTTTTTAAATAAATTGAAAATTCATAAAAAAGACTATGCCCGACCAATTTCTGAAAATAGCTGACCTTTTATGACCGTGAGATGGCCTTTCAAAAGGCATACTTCTTTTTTTTTTAAATGACCGAAATGAGGTGCCAAAAGTTTTTTTTGTGACCTTGAAACGAGTTTTGAAAATTGATAAAAAAAACTGTAGCTAACCAATTACTGAAAATAGTTGACCTTTTATCGCTATCTACAAATCTTTCAGATGGCATTTTTTTTTGTAAATTTCCCATAAATGAGGTGCCAAAAATCGCGCGTGACCTTGAGAAACTTTAAGCCTTTATAACTAGTTATCAAGGGCCGACCAATTTCTAGGACTAGTTGACCTTTCCTGACCAATTATTGACCAATTAGATGGCATTCTAAAATATCAAATTTCCCATATATGAGGTGGTGCCAAAGGTCCAGGGCCCATTGTATGCTGCCATTTTTTATGATTGCGGGTGATGTGAATCGTTGTGTATAGCTATATCTGTTGTTGTACATAGGTTTTCTATAGATTTTGTATTTAAAGGTATTGTTGTTTGTGGTTTTACTTATGTTAAGATCGAAATTTATCGAGTTTTCAATTTCTATTTCGGCTTTGAATTTAATAAGGGCATTTATGTAACTTCGTAAGACCCTAGATAAGTTTACAAATTGGATAAGTTTATCTTTCGGTTAATGAACTGTCAAATTTTATATGGGAAATGATTTACACAATTTGGTTAAACTTATCAAAGGATTTTGTTGCGTAAAATTAACCCGATTGAATTACCTAGTATTTAATCAAATGAATAAAAAAGGTCGTTCATGCAATTTTAGCGTAGACTTATCATTTTACACAATTTGTAAGCATACGACGTTGCATGAATACCCTTAATAATTTTAAAGCAGTAACCGAAGAAATCAGGCAGGACACACTGAAACTCAATAATCTGAATAATTTCGAAAAGAAATTACAAAATTTTGATGAAATATCCAAATTAGCATCTATGTGTGCTACACAAATCCTTTCAAAACAATTACAAATACTAGACATTTTACAAGGTGCAAAGGTAAATAAGCTAGATAGTGGATTCCTCAATTCTGAAGTTTTTACTACTAAATTAAAACAAATCTAATCATAATTTCAACACAATATAAGATTTTCAGTAAAAATATCCAGAATAAACCTTCCTATTATTAAAAAAAAAAAATACAACAACGACTACAATTTTCGTAAATCAGAAGCTTATGATCAGAGAATATCAATTACCAAGAAGCCAATCTTTCGTACGTTTTACTCTCCAAAGCCCATTTGTTTACATTGTTGTATTTATAATTTCACTTCGTGTCAATGAACAGATGTGAATTGTAACAACAATGTAACGCGGTGAGATTTATTTCTTTTGACAGCTCAGGTTTTTTCTTTGAACATTGGAAAATAGTTTAGAGAATTTTACTTCAGCTGATAACAAAAACATCGATGTGAAATTGTTTAATTAATTTAAAGTACACAAACAATTGTAATTGTTAGTTAATATTCATCCACAATTATAATAAAATACAAAAAATTAATCCATAAAATGTCTTCAATCACTCAGATTTCCATTCATCTTCAATGCATCTGGCATATTATACAGGGTGGCCCTTTCTTCTTCCAGAATAATTTTAAAATTATTGTTGGATATATTCTAAGGAAAAAATAGTTAAGAAAAATACGAAATAAAAGATTAGTTTTTCTGCAATTTGACACCGGAACTTCAATTTGTTGTTTATACTTCACTAAACTCTCAATTTCCACTTTATAAGTATTAAAGTAGATATTAGGTGGGTTTTATTATCTTCATTGGGATTCGGGTATTGATCTGGATTTAACAATAAGGAAATAATGAGGAGCTTTCAAAAGGATTTTTGTAGCACGTGTTAAAAGTTAATCCAGACCTCTTTTGGAGATAATAAAATAGCAAAAGCTATTTTGAATTTTTTTTTAAAAACTTCATGATATCTAAGCATTAAGTTTTGAGTGTTTAATAGGATTATTGAATACTTATCATTGAAATTTTACTTCATAATATAAAAGAAATGAAATAGTTTTAACAAATACACTAACTTTTTTTTAAGTTTTGAGTTGGATAATTTTTTTTTTTTTAATGATTATGAAACAACTTAATTAGAAACATTGATTCGAGAATGGTTTTTAAAAAATTATAGCATGACATTTAAATAAATTTTGTCGTAAAATTCAGAAAGTTAATTAAACAAAAATAAAGAGCATAGCAGAGCATAACATTGCAAGTTGCAAGTTAGTGGTGCCGTTGATTTTTATTTTTTTTTTAGGAAAGTCATTACTCTTATCTAAAAGTGGATAAATAATCCCGCCCTCCCATACGATTTTTTTTTTAAATATCATTTCATAAATTATCCTGCATGAAATAGGAAGCACCCTGTATTTGGTTTTGTTTTGACGTCTAATTGACAGACAGAGGTGAATAATTCTGACCACGGGATGTGTTCAACAAATAGAAACCCAACTAGGGCCAGGTTCATATTAGGTGTGTTTTTTTCTGTGTCTGAATGGGCTTGGTCGAAAAACATGACGTCGGGGCTAAACAATGCTCCGTGGTTCAAAATTTGTAATTCATCAATATAAAAGCCACTTACATGCTTGAACCACCTTCAGTTAAACCACCAAATCAGTGAGCTATAAGTGCAGAGCTATGGGTTAACACATTAACCCCGTTTAATTAATACAAACACATATCGTTAAATAAATAAATACATAGATATAATAGATAAATTAATAAATACAAACCTAAAACATTTTGGCTTACAGTAATAAGAAGTAATAGAAATATGCTCGGGTGCCAAACTAAATTAAAATTATAAAATGTAAGTTAGTAAGTAAGTAAGTAAAACAAACTAAAAGCTCTCCCAAGCCAACGCGAATGAGGAGTGACGATGAATTTTTGTTGTTGTTTATCTTTGTGTATGTATTTGTCATATTTTGTACTATTGTGAATGATTCGCTGCGAATCAAACGGCATTCGTGTTGGTTTTGGAGAGCCTTAATACTACGTTTTAGTAAGACCAAATGAGGAAAGTTCGTTGAAAATTTTTAAATTTGATACGAAATCATCTCATTTTCCACACAAATTCAAATCTCGAAATGAGATAGCTTCAACCAAACCTGCACGCAGTTTTCTAGGAAATTAAGTCAAAACCTAACGAACATACCCAATTGGGCACATTTTGAAGAGTTCTGAAAAGATTTTGTACGAAAATGTTAAAGCTAAATTAAAAAATCAACAACAAAAAGCGATTAACAGGCAGGGTTGAAACTCAAAAAATGAAATCAGCTGCCAAAAGAAATACCAAATTACAGATGAAAACACTTTTTCTGTAATTTGCAAAATTGCCTCATTTGGGTTCTTATGAAAACGTTTAAATATGCATTATTAATATTATTATTATAAATAACCAATTGATTAAAAAATATAGGGCTCATTGTAGAGTTGTTTAATCCAATATTCAGTAATTTTAACTCATTAATTAAAGCTAGTTAGCTGATGCTCAATGATTTTGAGGCATTTAGTTGGATACCATAATACATTTGGATCTTGAACCATCGTTAAACCCCAATAAATCCGCCATCATCCACGCAGCTAACAATTCATTCTTATATTCATCCATAGATGTTTTTTTTTGTTTTCATCTTGAATTTTCGTTAATGAAATAGGTTTGCTCAACTAGCAAATGTCGCTTCTAAATTTATCCATAGATGCACCTCGTGTTCATTCAATCTACGCATAAAAGCATTGCATAAAACTGAAAAAGGCGAGAATTTTTCACTCCTATTATTGTACCCTTATGGAGTTAATTATGAGAGTTTTAAGGAAGTTCACATTAAATAAAATTTAAAAAATCTGGTTCTTAGGTTCAGGAATCGAACCCGCATCCCCCTGAAGCAATTGTCTTGCTCGCTGCATGAATATCAGATATGCAGTTGAATGCATTGAATAAAGAAAATATAAAATAATTTATTGGTATGGCTATTAAAAACGCATATTGTTGAATTAATAAATAGAGGTAGAATAGATTAATTAATTAATTAACAAATACCAACCTAAAACTTTGTAAAATAATAAGAAATATATGTGCTCAGATGCCAAACTAAATGTATCTAAATTATAAAATGCCCGATTATAGCTTGTTAATATATTCACTAATACAAGCAATGTAGAAACAAAGACTAACATAAAGATTGTATAATAATTTTACGGGATGACTATTGAAGCGAAAGTATCTTGGTTACTTCATAAGAGCATTACAGAAACATTGGTACATCGTTTCTATCAAGCTGATATAATTTGCACCAGAATTGATGAATGATCAATGAATGATTCAGTAATGCTCCAAAAAGGTATTTACTTTCTGTCAGATGGCTAAATGGAGCGCTATAGAAACAAACAACACCTTAATGTCTGAAATGCGAAGCAATTTTGCTAGTTAGGTTGAGCCTTTAACCACCGTTGAATTTCAGAGAAGTCAGCCAGCTAAAAATGTCTGAACCACGAATCAAAATTTTAGCTACCATTCTCCATGCAAATGACTTTTAATGCAGAGATGTACGTGGACAAAAACATTACGACTATTACTACGTTTACAAGCAGGATCAAGAGCTCGAGTTGCAATAGGGTCGAATATTTGACCCACGTTTTTCGTCACTTAAGTTGAGTGCTTCATTTAGAGTTGAATTAAATGGTAATGAGATTGCAGAAAAATTATTGATATTTATGTATTTTTTTCAATGCTACACAAATGTAAATAAACTAACACTAGTATACATACTACACCTGTCTATTAAAGCAAAACCAATTTGCTCACAAACGATCAAATAAACAGACCATAATGCAATATCAGTAAGACCAACCCAGGTTTTTCGAAACAAATTTCGACTCGACTCTGCTCCTCGAAAGAGATCTAGTCAAATCAAGCTCATTTCAACTCTCAACTCGACCGAGGTTTACAAAGAGTTGACGCGAGCTTCAAGCTGGTTTAACAACACACGAAAGCGTAGTAGGTATATATGCCAAAATTCTAGATTGTGAATATCTTTTTTCATTTCGCATAATTATTTAGAACTTTCTTCTTACTCACTGTAAGTTATTTTCCGTCAAGAAAAGAGTACATTTTCTACATTTCCTTATACATTTCGGGATGTGAAAAGAAAAAAAAAACAGAAAAGATAAATTGTTTATCAAAAAGAAAGTAATTAAGGACATTTATTTTCCATACAGGCGGGAATTAGTAAAAAGCGACTACAATTTACATAAACAAAAAAAAAACACAACTTATTCTCATAAGGTCCGGTGAGCACTTGAATTCAAAATTATGCTACTTGTGAGACAAAAATATTTGTGCTTCAGCAAGAAGTTTGGTTCAATCTTATGAGTGGGAATTCATGGCTGTTTGTCATGCCCAATCCAATAAGCGTTATGATTTTGTGGGAAGACGTACCAAAAACCATTATAATATCGGAAAGTGGAATTTTGAGTATAGACCCATTCTGTAAAGCAATAACAAAAGAAGTTTACCTCCAGGCATCAAACACCATATAACTACAATAAACCTCCTATTGCACACTTTTTAGAAGAATCAACTATACCCGCAGACATAATAATCCCAACCAATTTATCCCAAATTTTACCCCATACCACCCATACAGAAAAACTGGATTTAGAAAATTATAGTACTAATACAAAAGATTTAATAAAGAAAAACAATTTGTTATTCCATGTCACACATGATCATGTTAACATTTCCGTTTCTATTATCATTTTTATTTGTGTAACTGTAGCCATATATGTAATACTTACAAAATGTATCAAAATAAAATGTACAATAAATAATTAGTCCCAGAGACCACAAATAGTTCCCACAATTACCCAATTCCTGTAAATCGCATTCAAGACACATGACTTAGTTCGATTACGACCAAGTGTTCCGCATGTGTCATGTATATTGTTATAAGTTAACACCAAACATATTGATTCTCCTCACATCCGAATCCCATTGACATAAATAACCACATTCATCCATAGCCAATAAATAAACATAAATAGACGATCATGAAGAGATGTCCAAAATGCTACTCAGTGAATTGTTCCTCATCACCAGATAACAAATTGTTCCCCATCACCAGATAATATAAACGCAAAACATCTCATAGAGATCAACATCATCTTTAGCCACAGCAGCCTACGTGACTTAAACTGCAAGTCAGCAAACATCCCCCACGATGCGATCTTCAATTTCATCATCTCGTAGCCACGCCATCAAATTGTTTGGTCAGCAGTTAATTAGTATTTAAGCTTTAGAAATTAAGAAAAATGTATCATTTTGTATCCGAATTTTTAATAAGGCAGAACCTCTGCCAAAATAAATTTTTTTTAAAAACAAATTAGTAAAAACTAATTTAATTTATACAATCATAGGAACGGCAATCGAACTATGTCAACTAAATAAACGCAATACAATAAGGGATCATATTGCAATACTGACCCATCGTAGTGCAACTATGTCAAAAGTGACAAATGTTGATGTTGCACTATTGTTTTGTAAACAAACAAACTGTGTCAAGCGAATGGAAATAGAATGCGTGGTGGACCCAGAGGAAGTGACGATCTAGGCAATAGAAGAGGTAGCGTAAGAAATGATGAGTAGAACTTCGATTCACTCTGATTCAAAGACTCAAACGGAGAAAATGTTTTGTATTTATCGTTAGCAAAATATAGCAATATCTGAAAAGCAAGGCTTATGCAAACAAACCAGAAACGCTTGAGCTACTCAAACAAAATATTCGTGTATAATGAAAATAAAATAAAATTTAAAAAATTTATGAAAATATTAATTTATTTATATTTAAAAAATAGTTATCACAACATCGTTTTTTATTTTATTTTGCGACGCGTTTCGGTTTAAAAAGCCATCTTCGGGCGTAATATTTTTTTGACTCGAGGTGTCGTTAGCGAGTTGTTAAGCCGTGTGTGTTTCTGTGCTTTATTTTTCGTTCTTGTAGTTGCTGGTGTTGTTGGTTGATGTTTATGGTTGTGGGTTGTGCTGTGTTTGTCTCATTCTATTGTGGTGATTTATTGCTGTATTATAACGGGTGATTTTTTAGCTGGTTTGGTTTTGGCAACACTGGTTTTGACAGCTGACGTGTGTTTAGTACCTTGTGTCACTGTCAAACAGCTTCAGTTTGGTTTGCAATTTAACCATGGATCGTCTTACAAATGAACAACGCTTGCAAATTATTGAATTTTACTATCAAAATTCGTGCTCGGTTCGAAATGTTCATCGCGCGCTGCTTCCATTTTATGGTCGGCATTCTCGACCTTCTGAGCAGTCTATTCGGAAGATTGTGACCAAATTTCGCACCAAATTTACTTTGTTGGACATTAAACCACCAACACGTTTACGTACTGTGCGTAGTGAAGAAAATATTGCGGCCGTATCAGCTAGTGTGACAGAAGACCGCGAAATGTCGATTCGGCGCCGTTCCCAGCAGTTAGGCCTTTGTTACAGCACTACGTGGAAAATTTTGCGGAAGGATTTGGGCGTAAAGCTTTTAAAGATACAGCTGGTGCAAGAACTAAAGCCAGCCGACCTACCACAACGCCGAATTTTTGGTGAATGGGCTCTTGAAAAGCTGGCCGAGGATCCGCTTTTTTATCGAAAAATTGTGTTCAGCGATGAGGCTCATTTTTGGTTGAATGGGTACGTAAATAAGCATAATTGCCGCATTTGGAGTGAAGATCAGCCGAAAGCATTGCAACAGCTACCAATGCATCCCGAAAAAGCCACTGTTTGGTGCGGTTTATGGGCCGGCGGCATTATTGGGCCATATTTCTTCAAAGATGATGCGAATCGCAGCGTTACTGTCAATGGTGAACGCTACCGAGCGATGATAACAAACTTTTTTTTGCCCGAAATGGAAGTTCTTAGGGATGGGTCAAAAATATAGTAACAGGTATTCAGTAACGAGTATTGGGATATAACAATAACACCTTTCTACTGAAAATCAAAAATAACAGTTATTAAAATAACACTTAAAATTTCGAAATTTTGCAATTTTTGTTAAGCTGATGTTATTGAAATAAATTTGCATTACTCACGTAATGAGTTAGCTTCACGAGAGTAGAAAAAAAAAAAAAACAATCTCAATACTTTTGGCAAGGGTCATCGTTTACCAACCAAATATAATGAGAATCAAAACTGGAAGTATGAAAATTATTTGAACATTTATCAGTGATATCATTTTTGTAGTTTTATGGAAATAAATGAATTTGTTCAAACTGTTATTCTACTAACAAGTGATATTAAAGTTATTGTATAAAAAAAAAAATCTTAATGTCACAGCATAAATAATAAACATAAATCTGATATTTTCATTCTGCTTAATAGTAATTTGAATGTTAACGTGTAACCTCCAAATCTCACTGCAATAGCAAAAAGCCATCACACTTTTTTCACTGATTTTGCTTAAGTAACTGTTATTCTGCTTAATAGTGATTTCAGTGCTTGCGTGTAAGCCCCAAATCTCACTGCAATAGCAAAAAGCCATTCCACTTTTAATACTGATTTTGATTAACTGTTATTCTGCTTAGTAGTGATTTCAATGTTATCGTGTAAACTCCAAATCTAACTGCAATAGCAAAAAGTCATTCCACTTTTGGTACTGATTTTGATTAACTGTTATCCTGCTAAAGAAAGATTTCAATGTTATCGTGTAAACTCCAAATCTCACTGCAATAGCAAAAAGTCATCACACTTTTTTCACTGATTTTGCTTAAGTAACTGTTATTCTGCTTAATAGTGATTTCAGTGTTTTCGTGTAAGCCCCAAATCTCACTGCAATACGCAACTGTCATTAAACTTTTGGTACTGATTTTGCCTAACTGTTATTCTGCTTAATAGTGATTTCAATATTATCGTGTAAACTCCAAATCTCACTGCATCAACAAGAAGTCATTAAACTTTTGGTACTGATTTTGCTTAACTGTTATTCTGCTTAATAGTGATTTCAATGTTAACGTGTAAACTCCAAATAGCTGTGTTTTATTATCTTCTATCGGGATCCGGATCTGAATTCACTTTTAACAAGGAATACAAAAACAAAATAATGGGAATTTTTCAAAATTGTTTTTGTTGCACGTGTTAAAAGTTAATCCATATCCAGATCCAAATGATGATAAAACACGGCTAATATAATATTGGAATAACTATTGAGCCGAATAACAGGTACAAATTGGTAATAAAACTATAAAAGCTTTTTGCTGCTGCAATTAGATTTTGAATTTACATAATAACATTTGAAATCACTTCTAAGCGGAATAACAGCTAAGCAAAACCCGTAACAATACTATAACGACTTACCTTAGTATCTTTATTATCTTTAATTTAGAGATAACATTGAAATTACTATTAAGGGCAATAATAATCACTATTAAGCAGAATAACAGTTAAGCAAAATCGGTAACGAAACTAAAACGTCGTTTTGCTACTGCAATGATATTTCGAGTTAACAAGATAACATTGAAATCACTATTAAGAAAAATAACGGTTTAGTTATTTGGGAACTAAGCTAAAATGACCTTTTCAGAAAATGCTGGAAATATTTTCTGCTAAATATTGATTTAAATTTTATCGAACCTAATTGCCTGATGAGTTTTAATCAGAGTTATAATGGGTATCTGTGTTCCTATATTTCAGCGATTTTTTTCCCTTAACTGTTATTTCAGTAACAGGTATTTGTAACTGTTACTGAAAGGTAGCAAGAACAGCAGTAACAGGTATTGGAAACTAGCAGTTTCCTAGAAGTTCTTGACTTGCATGATATGTGGTTTCAACAAGACGGTGCCACATGCCACACAGCACGCGAAACAATGGCGCAATTGCGAGGCGAGTTTGGTGAACAGTTAATTTCACGTTTCGGGCCGGTCAATTGGCCGCCTAGATCGTGCGATTTGACACCATTAGATTATTTTTTGTGGGGGTATGTCAAGGCTAGTGTCTATAGGGACAAGCCCGCTTCGATTGACGCACTGGAAGCCAACATCCATGCATTCATTCGTGAGATACCGGCCGATATGTGTGAAAGAGTATGCCAAAATTGGACTCAGCGGATGGGCTACCTGAGACGCAGCCGCGGTCAACATTTGCATGAAATTATCTTTAAACATTAAATTGCAAGGTTCAAACTATTGATTCAAATAAATATTTCATTCATTTTTTCGAATTTTTTGTGTTTTTTTTTTTTTAAAGTTCTAAGCCTCTTAAAAAATCACCCTTTAATATTTTGTCTTGTTCAGTCTTGTAAGGCTTGTAAATTTCGTACTCTTCTAATGCGTTTAGTTTCGTCCCTTTTTTACATTTGTGTAGTGGGTTTCAAGTTTGTATCAAAGTCGGTATAATTGTGGTTATTGTTTATCAAGTGCTGTGCGTATGTGGATTTTGTATTCTGTTTTGGTCTATGTTCTAAATATCTGTCATAAAAAGTTCTGCCTGTCTGTCCAATGTAGTAGCTGTCGCAGTGGTCGCACTTTATTTTGTAAACTCCAGATGATGTTTTATTGTCATTTGTTGATTTGTACTGTAGAATTTTTTGAATGTTATTTGTTGTTTTAAATGATAAATAAATATTGATTTTACGGAATTGGTTTTGTAAAATATGTGGTAGCAAATTGGTGTAGTCGATTGAAATGTATTTTTGGTTATTATCTGTGGCTGTGTAATCTTTGGTTTTGTTTTTTCTTTTAGTATATTAGTTTTTTTATTAGTTCTGTTGAATATCCATTTGCGGTAGCTATTTGTTTAATTATGTTTATTTCTTCATAATAGTCCTTTTTGGACATGGGTATATTTAGGAGGTGGTTGACGAAGGCGTGATATGCTGCTAATTTTTGTGATTGTGGATGGTGTGAATTCTTGTGTATTGTGATATCTGTTGTTATTGGTTTTCTGTATATTTTGTAATTTAGTTTATTGTTGTTTTTGTAAATTGTAAGATCTAAAAATTGATTGAGTTGTTGTTTTATATTTCGGTGGTGAATTTTATATTATCATTTATTTTATTCATGTGTGTTGTTAGTACATCAATTTGCCTTTTTGTACCATCGAAGATGACAAAAGTGTCATCTACATATCTTGAATAGAAGATAATCTTTTGATATTTTGTGTTTAGATTTGTTAATATATATTTGTTTTCGTAGTAATTAAGATATATTTCAGCCATCAAGCCGCTTAATGGTGAGCCCATTGCGAGGCCTTTGTCTTGTAGGTAGTATTTGTTATCATATATAAAATAATTTTGTTTGAGTGTTATTTGTAAGAGTGTTATTATTTCGTCTATTTGTTGTTTGTTTAATTTTGCGGTGATTGTTAGATTGTCTTGTAATATTTTTATTGTTTCATCTATTGGTATGTTGGTGTACAAATTTGTGACATTAAATGATATGAGTTTGTATTGTGGTAGTATATTTACAGTTTTGGTTTTTTGTATGAATTCTGTGTAATTTTTTATACTATTGTTATTTGTTATTTTTATATTTTCTTTAATTATTTTTTGTAGTTCTTTTGCGATTTTGTAGCATGGTGTGGTTTTATAATTGATTAAAGGTCTTATTGGTGTTCCTGTTTTGTGGATTTTGGTTAGTCCTGTAAAGAGTGGTGCTTGTGCGTTAGGTTGTTTCAGTTTTATTTTGTCGATGTTTTGGAATGTGTGATTGCAATTATTTATTGCTTTGCTTATTTCCAACATACCAATAGTACATACTAAACCACAAAAAAATATTTGTGATGAAGTTAATGAAATACCGCGTGAAATGTGTGAGAATGTAGTAAAAATGTGCTTTAAAGGGCTCGCATTTGTGAGACTAACAGAGGAGGACATTTACCTGATATTGTATTCTATACATAATTGTCGACATTAAATAAAACATTTATCAATATAAGATCCATTCTCTTTCATTCAATCAAATATTATAAACAAACAAAGTAGCATACCTTCTCGGCGGACACCCTTTATATACATAGAAGTATAATTGTTCGTGTGGTGTATCTCCGCATCTACCTACCCATACGCACATGCTTGTACCATTCCACAGGCTTTGCAGAAGCAAAAGAAAAGAAAGAACAAACCTTTGTATATGCGTGTGCCTCGTGAGTGCATTCATCCAACCACACATACGCTGGCGTTTCCCGCTTAGTTTACGAACTCGAAGCAACAAAAGTATATACCCAACTTTCATAGCCTGGGTGACGGCAACATATCCACCTTCCACTCATACACCGACCTATTCGTGAACGAATTCTCTTCCCCTACCGCACAGCGGTGTCTAAATAAAGATGACAATTCCTGTCTAAGGGTCACGGTATTGGAATAACCCACAAATTTAAACTTTAGTTAATAATTTAATTTCTTTATTTTGTAAAAATTATTAAATTATAATAATAAACATAATATATACTTACTAACGAAGCGGAAGTTATAATTAAAGCAAATAAGTTATTTACTTATTATTGTTGTTCCTTTAAGAAATTTAACTTTTTTTAATTAGCCGATCAGTTGTAATAATTGCCCAGTACAATTTTAATCCCATACCGACATAAAAATCTTTTTTCTTTGGAAAATTGAACCAGAATCCACTTCGACAGGCCTGGCGGCTTGGAACAATGTAAGATTGTCCTGATTTTTTTAGTATTGACTATTTTTTCTCCTTCGGGTTACAAGTTGTTTCCATTTTTTTATTGGGAAACACAGGGGAGACACTCGGTGATTAAAAATTATTAATTTATAATTGTTATATCAATTTTTTATAATTAAATACAAATGAATTCACCTATTTCTTATCTCAAAAGTCATTAGAGAGATTATAATGGTAATCCGTAATCTAACTTCAGTCTTTACTATTTCATATATTATTCAAAACTATAATTAATAAAACCTAAAGTAAAGAAAAAAAATTGAAATAAAAATTATCATTATTTTACAATAAGAATTAATATATTGATCTATGAATAAAACGAACAACATTAAATATTATTTTTTTTCGTTTATGTGTCTCATTTGGAGGAAGAGGAGAAGGAGTTTGGCGTATTTGATGCATAAGGCTTCCTATTTTGGGTGTTGATGAATGTGTGGCGTTCCACCACAAGGCAGGGTGGATGAAAACACGGGGAAGACTACCACCGGTTCCTCCAGAGGGTTGTGCCAGTTTTTTGATAGTTTTTTTGTTTTTTTTTTTTGTATGAGCATGCAATTTTTTTTAGTTGTGGATACCTCACAGCTACTCAAACAAGATCCCACGACACCGGCTGATGAACTTAAAAGGCATGCACCAGTACAGAAGGCTGTGAGACCTTTTCCCTTCCACAATCCATATCCTATCCCAACTTCCTTCCTACAAAAGTTTAAACAATTTTTTTTTCTCTCATATTCTCCTAATCCTATACCATCCAGAGTTCATACCATTTCAAAGAGAACTAGAAATTGAGGAATGTTCGTGCCAGAGAACTTCGTTCCAAGGAAACCAACGAGATGGACTTGTTCGATGTTGGAACTGTAAAAAGACTGGACTTCTCCAACCCCAGTGTAGATTCGATCCTAGTACACCTAATTGTTGAAATTGTAACAATATCGGATACCTCCAACACCAGTGCAGATTTCCACCTTGAAGACCTACATGTTGGCATTGCGACAAGACCGGACATCTCCAACGCCAGAACAGATTGCCACCTAGAAGACCATGGAAAACAGACTACAAGCATTGCTCACGTGAAGAAGAAAAGGAGGTTGTTGTCATCCAGGGATTAAGAGTGGATCCCACTTACGATTGGAGTAAAGAGGTGTAGATGTGTGTATGCTGATTGCTTAGACCGTTGCAATTAAAAGACGACCGTTCTTCTTAACATCTACTTTAATAATCTTCTTGATCATGTTACAATACATGCTAAGCTATGTACATAACAATTTATGTATTTCAGATGTGTACACTAATAACAAAAATTATGTGACAAAAGTTATACAAATTAATAAAGGCGTGTTTATATAATTGTATGAATTGTATGATTGATGATGAGTTGAAGGTGGGTTGACTGGACTTGAGTCCCCACAGTACTCCCCCGCTAGTAAGGATTCTATACTAACGAAACTCGGCTGGAATAATAACTCTTCGGCCAGATCGAGTTGTTGTTGTTGTTTGAATTGGTGGTGCCGGTGTAGTTGACTGATGGTGTTGTTTCGGTGCTTCGGATACTGGATCTCTAGTAGTTTTTGGTTCATTAGTTTCATCGGCGTTGACAAAAGCTGCTTTTAACCTGTCGATAGAAACATTTTTTATATTGTTTTTTATTTTAATAGAAAAATATTTTGGAAATCTTTTTAAAACAATGTAAGGCCCTTCATACGGTGGTTGAAGTGAAGCTCTGACACTATCAGTTCTTATGAAGACATGAGTGCACTTTTGTAGAGACTTTTGCACGAAAACTTTTGTTGTACTATGGTGACTGGTGTTGGTTGGTCTTAAGCTGGACATATTTTTCCGTAAGTCTTTTACAAAGTCCTCTGACGCTGAGAAGTTTTTAAGCGAATCAGAAAAGTATTCACCTGGTAAACGAAGTGTCTCACCGTAGAGAAGTTCTGCTGGGGTTGCGTCTATATCCTTCTTGAAAGATGATCTCAAACCTAGCAAAACAAGTGGTAATACTTGAAACCAATCCGTTGTTTCATGGCACATGATAGCAGCCTTGAGGAAACGATGCCATCTCTCGATAATCCCGTTGGACTGTGGATGATAGGCTATCGTCCTGCAGTGCTTAATACCTAAGGTTTTGTTCAATTCTGAAAAGAGCGTTGATTCGAATTGACGGCCTAAATCCGTTGTTATTTGAACTGGAACGCCATATCGAGCTATCAAACCAAGAAGTAGGTGTTGGGCAACCGTTTCAGCCTTGATGTCTTCCATTGGGTATGCCTCTGGCCACCGGGTATATCGATCAATTATCGTTAGAAGATACCTGTAACCATGTGATGTAGGCAATGGGCCAACAATATCCATGTTGATATGAGTGAAGCGCTGTGATGTCAAACTGTATGGAACGATAGCTGCCTTGTTATGTCGACTAATTTTTGACTTTTGACATTGTATGCAATTATTTACAAACTTTGCACAATCTGCTCTCATTTTTGGCCAAACAAACCGCTCCTGAACAAGCTTAAGTGTAGCTCGAACACCAGGGTGAGATAAACTGTGAATATGTTTCTGAATCGATTGCCTGCTTATCTGAGGCACAAATGGCCGAATTTTGGATGTTGAAGTATCGCAAAAGAGTTTAAATTTTGTTTCTGGGAAAGACAGAAGTTTCAGTTTTAATGAAGTTGGATTACCTTCGTGTAGCAAAGATTTTAGTTCCATATCATCCATCTGTTGTTTGGCAATAACTTCAAAATCGATTGGTTGAAAAATGTAAACTGCGTTTATCCTCGACAAGAAATCTGCAACTTCATTTTGCTGTCCAGGTACATGTAGAATTGATGTTGTGAACTGACTTATGAGGTCGAGTTGTCGAATACGTCTTGGTGATGCTTTGCTCAGGTTCTGCAGGAATGCGTAAATCAGCGGCTTGTGGTCAGTGTAAATGGAAAATGACCTTCCTTCCAACAAGTGCCGGAAATGATTCACGCCTTCATACATGGCCAGGAGCTCACGATCGTAAGTGCTACGTGTCCTCTGGGTTGCTGTGAGTTTTTTTGAGAAAAACCCAAGTGGTTGAGAAACGTTATTGCAAACTTGGTTAACCACAGCACCAATCGCAGTATCTGATGCATCAGTGAAAAGGTAAAGCATTGCGTTCGGCACAGGAAATGCAAGAAGTGAAGCGTGTGCCAAATTGGACTTGCATCTTTCAAAGGCGTCATCTGCTTCGGCTGTCCAAGCGATTGGTGTGTTGTCATTCTTCTTATTACCTTGAACGACGTTGAAAAGAGGGATTTGATTAACTTCAGCATGAGGAATAAATTTTCGATAAAAATTTATCATCGCTAAAAACTTTTTTAAATCTTTGGCAACAGTAGGTTTTTTATACTCGGCAATATGTTGAACTTTCTCTGGTAAGGGTTTAATACCATGTTGGTCAACAGAATATCCCAAAAATCGAACTTGTGATTTACCAAAATGACACTTCAAAGTATTTATTTTAAGGTTATACTCACGAAGTCGCTGAAATACTTCCTCTAGATGCTTTGAATGCTCTATCTCGTTCTCTGACGCCACCAAAATATCGTCTATGTAGGGAAATACATAGTTTAAACCATTTAAAGCTTCGTGTATATATCGTTGCATTGTTTGCGCTGAATTTCTCATCCCATAAGGCATAAACAAGTACTCTACAAGTCCAAAAGGTGTCGTTATGGCAGTCTTAGGTATGTCCTCCGGTCGAACGGGAATCTGATGAAATGCACGCTGCAGATCAATTGTAGAGAAGATCTTCTTTCCATCTAAAATGTTGGCAAAGTCCATGACGTATGGAAGGGGATAACGATCTGGCAATGTGTTGTTGTTGAGGGCTCTGAAGTCTCCACATGGCCGCCAGTCCCCATTGGACTTTTTTACCATATGAAGTGGACTCGCCCAGTTACTTTTTGATGGCCTACATATGCCCTGTTCCATGAGATAAGCGAACTCTGCTTTTGCACCTGCAAGTTTCTCTGGAGATAATCGTCTAGGTTTTGCAAAAACAGCTGGACCTAATGTAACGATGCAGTGCTCAGTGTGAAATTTTCTTTGAACACCAGTTGTGTTGATTATGTTTTACATCCACCAGAAGACCGTAACGTAGCAAAAAATCTGCTCCAATGATGGGTGTTGCCACGTCAGCGATTAGAAACGTCCAGATGAAACTTCTACGTAAACCAAGATTGACTTGACAGCGCTGGCTTCCAAAAGTTTTTATTTTTGATCCGTTAGCAGCATAGAGAGCAATGCTGGAATGTTGTAACTTCTGACGAGGTGTGGGAGGTAGCACGGAAACATTGGCACCGGTATCAACTAAATATTTTTTATGTGTTGTCTTATCCGAAACATACAAACGGTAAATATGTTTGACAACGGTTGTCACCACCTGTGGTGACGAGTCTGCTAGTTTTTTGAACCGTTTAGATTTTTGTAATTGCATGGTTGCTTGCAATGTATTGCATTGTCTTTGTACCTATAGTGGTACCAACATATGTCGTGACGTTTTTTATGAGATGGTGTTGAGTCTCGATGTCGTGATGGTGTCCGATTACGTTCACGCCAAGATGAATGTTCGAATTTGTCAATGCGTCGGCTAAGTGCTTCGATTCTATTTTTCAGATCATCGTCATGAAAAGATGTTGAATTGCGATGCTCAATTATAGACACAGTGTGTCCATGCGATGTCGTCTCAAGAATTGTGTCAGCGACTTGCACGAGCTTCTTTACATCTTCGCTTTTAAAGGCCGCCAAAATAGCTTGAACTTCTGCTGGTAAACGCTGTAGCCAGATGTTTTTTAGAAATTCTTCTCCAACTGAATTTCCAGCCAGGCCTTTTAATTCGTTGAACAGTTGAGATGGCTTTTTATCTCCCAAGTCCACATCTGACAAGAGTTTTCTCATCTTCTTGTGTTCGGAGTCTGAAAAACAATCGATTAAAGCTTTTTTTAGAAATTCTTCTCCAACTGAATTTCCAGCCAGGCCTTTTAATTCGTTGAACAGTTGAGATGGCTTTTTATCTCCCAAGTCCACATCTGACAAGAGTTTTCTCATCTTCTTGTGTTCGGAGTCTGAAAAACAATCGATTAAAGCTTTTTTTAAATTATCATATTTTCCAGTTGCAGGTGGCTGTAATACAGCGTCTCTGACTTGAGACAAAACTTTTCCATCCATTGAACCAACAACGGCATTAAATCGAGAAAAGTCTGAGGTTATCCGACACGTGGCGAACTGTGCCTCAATACTTGCGAACCAGATTTCAGGCATTTCTGTCCAAAAAGGAGAAATTTTGGTTGATACACGCATTACCTCATTCTCACTGGCGAATACTTGACCTGAAGTGCTGTTGCTGGTGCTCCATTCGAGGTTCCACTGCCATCCGCATTGATTCCTTCATTGTTAGCACCCACCGGTGGGAAATGTATTGCTTCCGCTGCCGATTTGTTGCTTGGTGTTATCGTTAACATTCTCATTAGGCATTACGAGTACTTATTTAATTTAAGTTGATGCGAAATTAAATGAAGAAGAATTAATTTTTTTCTAAAAACTTCCACGCGGTAATTTTTGGCTTTGGTCGGGGTCACCAACTGTAGATGTGTGTATGCTGATTGCTTAGACCGTTGCAATTAAAAGACGACCGTTCTTTTTAACATCTACTTTAATAATCTTCTTGATCATGTTACAATACATGCCAAGCTATGTACATAACAATTTATGTATTTCAGATGTGTACACTAATAACAAAAATTATGTGACAAAAGTTATACAAATTAATAAAGGCGTGTTTATATACTTGTATGAATTGAATTGTATGATTGATGATGAGTTGAAGGTGGGTTGACTGGACTTGAGTCCCCACAGAGGAAATGAGAGCTGCCCAGCAAGATGACTCATGATTTGAATTGTGTCCATGTGATACATATCCGCCAAGAGCAGCATCGTTGCTATTAACTCCTATTCGGCGAAAGGTGGTCAAAACTGTTGGCAACAGCGTGGTAGGGGAAAGTAAACATGATGAGCGTAAGGATGATCAAGGCCACATAAGTTATTAGTTTGTACGGAAGTACCAGCTGCTAAAGGGGTATGATGCCAAAGGCGTCATCTCAACAGTTTCAATAGATCTTATCCTAACAATCAAAACTCCACCAAAGGCTTTGAAGGCCAACGAAAGAATAGTGCAGATTCAACAGACTGGCCCGTGTACTTAAACAATAAGGGAAAAAAATAAAAAGGCTGAGTGACATTCCGAAAAGAAGAAAAGCCAACAGAAAACTATCATGTGGTCAGATGAAAACGCTATACGACGCAAAAGCAACAACAGGATTCCAAGCGGGAGATCTTGTGTGGCTTTATAGTCCCCATCGTTGGAAGGGACTTTCACCGAAACTTCAACAATATTGGGAAGGCCCTTATACAGTTGAAATACGAATAAATGATATCGTCTATCGTATTCAGGGAGGACTGAGAGGCAAAATGCAAGCAGTTCATAGTGACCGTTTACATCGTTGTAATGGTGAAAGAAGTATTGGATTCGCTTGGGACGATCAGTCCTAAGAGGGGGGCAATGTAACATCTGTTATTTCAACAATGACTTTTAGTACACACTCTATAGCGCCATCTTCATTCGGATTGTGAATGTTGTAGAACAACTTGTGATGAGCTTTCGGATTCGAAATCGAGTACCAAAGCTCATTGAGAAGATTCTTCTATGGAACACTCTAGAAACAGATACCAGAACCTTCAAGTGGTCTTCAGAGCTTGAAAAATAAGTATAAGGGTGCCTCTGTGGCCAGCAGAGGACACAGTTTGTTTCTAATAGTGATGGTATGAAGTTGGTTGTAATTAAAGATTATTAGGGGTATTACCGATCTGGTGCAACAAGCCTAATAAAATTGTTAAATTTTATTTTTTCACAACTGATCGTGAATGCACTTTTCTTATCTGTAGTTATAGTTATCCTGTTCCCTAATTTTTTTCAAATAGTCTTAGACCGCCATTTTTAGTGCGGGCCAATACAAAATTTCACTTGTAGAACGGTTTTGCACTAAATCTGGGGGTTTCAAACTGTTTGAAACTCGCTGTGGAACACACCTACTGTAACAAATTCACAAAATTTCACAAACAAATATCAGTTGACAATAAGAATCACATTCAGCAAGTTATTAAAAACACAAGCGCAAAGTTTACAATGGTGCACTTTTCTTTTACAATAGGGTTGGGGTACCTATAGCAAAAGTGTAAAAGTGCAAAACTTTGACATTAAGTATATTTTGTTGTTGTAGGAAATTAGTTTTGGTTTATTTTAGAGTTGAATAATAAATTGTTTGGTAGTAAGAAAATAAAGTGTGTAAAGTGTAAAGATTTGCGAAATATATAAGTGGAAGTTTTACATAAAGTAAATAATAATCAATTTTTAATTTCGTCTCTCATCACCTTTTCTGACAAGTGTCGTGACTCTTGAGCAGAAATTATCAAATAAAATGGCAATCCTCGGCTGTCAATTCGATTTGCCTACAATAGAGCTCTTTAACAAATAGCAATATATCACTCTCTTATTCAATTTCAAACGTCAAAATCAGCACTGTGGCGAATTATCACTTCGAAATTTGCTCTGGAAATGTTTTTTACTTTTTTCACCTTGAAATTTAACACTTCCGCCACAACAAAAGCTGTCTTTTCTTGAAATTGACAGAGTCGTAAGGTTCCTTATAAAATACATAGATTATCAATATAAAGATGGCCCATAGAATCAACTCGTCATCCAGCACATCATTCAACACGGGTGTTGTTGGTGTTTCAATTTATATCTATTCTTTGACACGAAATAAATTACAAATACAATAATATTAGCAAATGGGCATTGATGGGTAAGACGTACGAAGGATTACCGTTTTTATTTTCATAATCTCTGCTCATGAGGCTGCATCTCAATTTTATGAACGTCTTTAGATTCGTTAGTTTCACTACGTAGTGAATATTCATGTCGTGTATACACTTGTAGTTTTTACACAAGAGTGTTTCTATGCTATTAATAGAATATTTGCAAATTGGAGCATTGGATTTTTGTATTTCTGCTTCCGATATCGTCCAACTACATATCAATAAAACCTACAGCACATATATTAAATGTAATATCATTAGCGTTTTAATTTTTTTTCAGTTCTGCGCATATGTAAAAATCAGTGGAAAATGGTAAATCATTTGATGAGTGACTGAAATTTGTTGTAAGCTATGTATGTGTGTCCTATAGGTAACGTGTACCTATTTGTTTAATATTTTTCAATTGATAATGGACATACAGTTGCGAACACGAAAATAGCAGTGTGTTTAAAAGAAACGAAATACATAATGATGTCCCTATTTTTAAGACTTCTTGTGCTACACTGGGGTTAAGGTTAAGTATTGGGACGACGTCGCACATACTGGCAGGATCAAATACCGCAATAAATAACAACATTGGACTCATCTGCCCGTAAAATATTACACAATTTTTAAAAAGAAAATCCCACATGTAGTTTCTTGCAAACTGCATCTGTTTCTCTTTAAGTTTTTTAGTGAGGTGGCTTTTTTTGATAATGCTTGCTCGCAAATTTGCGCCTAGGCGTCTTTTTTCGATGTCATATCATTCATGGAGCTTTTAACAAATCTCGATTGCCTATTCTGAATTTTTGTTTAGACATTTTTTTTAGAATTTAAGATCATATTAGGCAAGCAACAACTGATTTGGTGCATTTCCTGATATGACTTGCCTTCTTTGAGTAGTGATAGAACTAATTTGCGCTGCTAATCAGTCAAAAGTTTACTTCAGCCAACTTTTGCAAAAAAGAATATCATAAATGCTTGTTTATTTAAAAATTACCTTAAAAACATTTATTCTACAAAAAATCACTTGGTTTCGGTTTATAACACTCCAAAACTAAAAAAGATCGCATACTTACAAAATACTGCTATTTTAGCGTTCACTTCAAAAACGATACTCAACGATTAAATCTACCGTTATTCAGAAATCATGAAAAATTGCCCAAAGTTTTCTCTTTCTTAACAATGCTCAAGAATCAGGCTTTCATTTCATTTAATGCATTCTATTATTAGTTTGAAAGTTAAGGATCAAATGTAGAAAGCATTCAACAAATGTATTTGAAACCACTGCTATTTTCCTGTGCAAAGATGTCTGTATACCGAGCTAGGTTAGAGGTTAAAGGCGCGCTGTCGGAGAGGCCTCTTAGGATCCTTGCTGTGAATGTAAATTCACTGATTAGGACCGAACGTAGAGCTAATCTTTTCCAATTGTTGAAAGACCAAAGTCCAGATGTGTTTATGGCCAGCGAAACTAAGCTGAACCAGAAACATAAACTGACTAACAACAATTACAATATCGTTAGAAGAGATCGACCCAACTCCACTCAAGGGGGGGGCGTCGCAATCTTCATACGAAAAGGCATAAATCATAAAGTTATATATAATAGTGATCTACGTAGATTTCGGCTGTTAGAGGCGTGTGTCGTATGCATTCCTCTCCAACAGGGGAAGCGAATGTATGTGATCGCGGCTTATGCACCGGAATCACCTCAGCCAACTGATTTTATGACAGAGCTTGAAAAACTTTTCGAAGGCCTACGCTTGAGCTTGGAAGAAAATTACTTTCTCATGGCCGGTGATTTGAATGCCAAACACTTAGATTGGGGAAATCAAGTACAGAATCCCAGAGGTATTCATCTTTTTAATTGGATGAGTCAGTATAACGCTGAATATCGTATAGAACTGCTGGCTACGGATCGGCCGTCGTTTCCAAGAAGCGGTGCTTATCTAGACTTATTGCTAATAGACGCAAGACTGACAATAACTGACACTGTGGGTCAAAGACCGAGAAATTGTTTACGAACGATCGAGTACGACAGTGACCACTGCGGACTCGGTGCCGTAATACAACTTCCGAACGAGCTCGTGGAGTTGGATGAGTATGTACCTGTGCATACTTATAATTACAGTAAGGTGCGCTGGCCACGCTTTACCAACGCCTTATCGAGCGAAATCAGTTCGAATAACATATCCCCACCAAATGACAGGAATTTGACAAATAACGAAATAGACCAATACCTAGAACAAATGGATGAGACAATCAAACGAACAATGAACAGAACAATACCGAAATACAAGCAACGGGACACAACCGACATGTATCGAAACGCAACCATTGACACACTACACAGACAAAAAAGTGGACTGCTGACAAGACTAAAACTCTTGTACCGACGGTTTACTGACCCTCACGATCTGGAGATTAGGACACTGAAGTCGTCGATCAAAAACATCAACCAACTAATTAAAGAGAACTATCGGTTGTCAATCAATTTGTATTGGGACAACAAAATTCGGGCCGTTAATGCTAGCGACCCGAGCATGTTTCCGCAAATTAACAAGATATTTAGAAGGAATGATCAGAACGATCTTCCGTGTCTCAAGCTTCAAAGAACGACAGACAACAGAGACGTACTTCTGACAGCAGGAATTAATCCAGAGGACGCCGTCTTGGACGATGACCTCTTTATTGTCGAAGATCCGCAGGAGAAAGTGGAGGCTGTGGGGGCTGCTTTCCAGCAAGTGTACAAGGTGAATGCGTGCATTCGCCCGAATCACGACCTGGAAAACAGAGCCTTGCTCCATCACTTCTACCTTCGGAATGACATCACGCAATGGCGATCAGAGAACCTTGGTTTCACCGGGTTCAATGAAGATCATTTGGCAAACGCCATAATCGCCGAGCGAAATGGGCCCAGTTCCCTGTTAATTACGAAGGTGGAGCTACAGCTCATCTTCGATTCATTAAAGAAGAAGAAGTCAGCAGGAGTCGATGGCATATCCAACGTTGTACTTCGACATTTACCTCAAGAAGCAGTAGACATTTATACCACTCTGTTTAACAACGCTCTGAATAATGCATATTATCCAGTGCGGTGGAAGACAGCTGTGGTGCATCCTCTCCCGAAAAAGGGAAAGGACAACTCCAATCCGGCGAATCTCCGGTCGATAAGTCTTCTTCCGAGTATCAGCAAGGTATTCGAAAAAGTTATCAATAGAGCTCTATCTAAGTGGGCAGAGGACAATAATATCATACCGGACAATCAGTTCGGTTTTAAGGCGGGACACGACACCATTCATGCCGCGTCTAAGCTCGTTTCTGATGTCCAATGGAACAAATCTAAGAAGCAGTGTACGGGTGCCTGTCTGGTTGATTTGGAGAAGGCTTTCGACACCGTATGGTTAGAGGGTCTTTATCTAAAGCTGACCAGACTATAGCTGAAAAACTATCTTGTTTAGGACTCCGTTGCGTGGAGCCACAAGGGATACGAGAAAGAACTGGCGCAAGCTGGTGATCGTAGGGCCAAATGGACATCCACTGGCGAGTAAAAGTGTAGTAAAATACCTTGGCATCTGGATGGATCAGTATTTGTATTTCGACAGACATATAAATGCTGCTCTGGCCAGGGCTAGAGGTGCTTTTGCCCTGACGAAACGGTTGTTTTATAGCAGCCGGCTTGATAGCAGGGTGAAGGTGATTTGCTACATGGCCCTTATCCGGCCGATGATTGCCTATGGATGCCCGGTTTGGTTCAACGTTGCCCCATCTCAAATGGAAAAGATTCGGGTGTTTGAGAGGCAGTGTCTTCGACGCTGCCTTGGATTGCACAGAACACCAGAGTCGGAGTACAAACACTACTATTCCAACCTGGCTCTATACAACGGGGCCAACATAAACAGGATAGATAATTTCTTGCTGAAGCTTATTCGAGGTCACATTGCAAGAGCGATGTCCTCGTCTAACAGCTTAATTTTCGGGGCTTATTACCCCAACAACGAATACTACGAGAGTGTGCGTCTAAGCGGCTTTATTCCGCCCGATGCATTCCTCCACCTAGACAGTCGAGGGCTGATCCAGGATAGAGCGGCGGTTCCGCTAATCTACCACGTCGGCCGTAGAACTGTAGATCGGCGGCTCCTTTACAGTCGATACGTCCTCGCACAAGACGGAGCTGAGCACCTTCGGTTCAGTAGGACTGTGTCCGAACGGGACCGAAGAGATAGGGTAAAGCAGGAGAACCAGTTCTGGTGGTTGAAAAACGAAGATGAAGTTCCTTCAGACATTTAATAGTTGACCTTGCTATTTTCTCTTGTATGGCCGACTTACATAGGTTTAGGTAGTTAGTTTTAAGTAAGGACAGTCAGGGTGGCACCAAAAAAAAAATAGATATAAAACATACAAAAACACCAAAAAAATTATAAAATCAACAAAAATACAAAAAAAAATTATAAAAACCGGAAAATGCTTGCTGTGGCTGTTCTAGTTTGTAAGTAGCTTATAAGTAGGTTGTAATTAGTTTAAAATTAGTTGTAAGTAGTTTTAAGTAGTTTTAATTAGCTGTAATTTAGTTTTATGTAGTTTGTAAGTTTTATATAAAACCAAAAAATAAAGACATAGATACCGAGTTTTTTTTGTGAAATTCTTCTCGGTAAAAAATAAAACCGACCTGGATTTAGTATTAAGATAGTTCTTAGGCCGAAAGGCATTAGCATTAAGTTATTCGAGTTTAACTTAGAGCGCCCGACTGGGGCCAGTAAGTTACTTTTAAGATATTGATAAGTAGGCTAGTTTTTATGAATTTTTGTCTAGCTTTAAGATAGTTCTAAGATAATTGAAAAATAAAAATGAATTTACAAAAAAAAAAAAAAAAAAAAAAACCGAGCTAGGTACGAGTATCTATGATTAAACTTTATTAAACCTCAAAGGTGGGCTTACAGTGGATTTACTCCATATATGATTATTTGTGGTAGGTATATACCTTCTAATGCTAGTTTGATGATTTGATTCACAATTTCAGTAGTTGCTTAGAAAATATCAAAATCCAGTGTTTTCAATTTTGTTTGATAAAAAAAACTACAGTGTAAACATAAATAATTGTAGCTATTTATTTCCAAGAACCTCTTTAGTCCAGTCAATCGGTGCTCAATAGGTGTCTTAAGGAGCAAATCGTGAGGTTGTTCTGATATTTTTCCTGCTTCATTTTTTCGAGACAGGGGAATAAGAATAGGTATGAAGTTTGCGACTAAAATTTCGTGACGCAACATGGACAAAAATGCAAAAAATGGTGCAACAATGCATTTTTTTAAGCTTATCACTTGAGGCTCCAAAACTTTTAATTGTTTGTAAATTTAATCAAAATTTAATATAAAGTGTATAAAATTTCCAAGAAATCTGTTTATGTTTTTCTGCGACAACCCATTTAGGCTCAAGCACTTTTGTTGTTATTTTTCTGTTTTCGAAAATCCAGTCGAAAACAATTTTTAGTTAGGTAGGTACCTACCTACTTTGTGTGACAAAAATTTAATTTTTGACTTTTACAAAAACTAAGATCCAAAAAAAGTATTCTGTGGACTCTCGTTGACTTGAACACATACGAAACAACGTCTGTTCAAGATAATGGATTGTTCAAGTTAGTGGATCAAACCAACATATTCTGGTTTTGCATTCTTTTGTCCAAACTTGAAGCTTTTTCCTTTCTTTATGTATCAAAATTCTAATTTATTGTCTTTTTTAAACCTATTTTTGTACTCGCACATCATTTTATAAAATTGACTTAAAAATGGAAGAAGATCTTAAGCTCAAAAAACAATAATAACTTCGAGGAATTCCCCTTAGGCACAAGTTATAATAGTCTAGTAAAAAAATTTCAAATAAGCCCAAGTTTCCACATAAAGTTACTTTTAAGATTCCAATGATCATTGGTAGTTCAATCATTGAAAAAAGAAAAGTCTTTTAATGCGGAAAGTTGAGCCTATTTTAAATTTTTTCTCTTTCAAGACTTTTAAACGGAGAAGACAAAAACGAAAAAATAAGAACACATTCTTATTTTTCTTATTTGTATCAGTTGTAAGTATTGATCTAGACATAAACAGCCTTTTTTATTAGATTTTAGGGGGTTTACTAGTTAGACAGTTTTTTAAAAGACCTTAGTAGTTGGAAATATGCCTTATTTAATGAAATAAAAGTTTATTGATAACTTTTTGAAGTCGGACGGCTGTCTAAAGTTAGATAAAGTTTGTAAATACGACTATAACTGTGTAACAACCTTATTTATTACATTTTCTTAGAACATGCTTAGAACCTAGAACCTAGCTAGTCAATGCCTTAATAGTTTAACCATCTCGGTTTTTATAGACAGTTGTCCAAATCAACCTCATTTATTCAGTGACATACCTCATTTCGTTCATTTTTTAGTGAATTAATCAATTTCAGTAGGCTTTTGGGCATTTAACTTTTCATCAATTTCAAAACTTGAAAATTAGAAAACTAGGAATAGGTCTTTCTTGTTTGCTGAACGAGTCTTCTCTAAAAAAGATGGACAGCAAATTTCTAATTTGTGGCTAAGGTAGCCACGAGGTGCAAAAAGTTTATAAATAACATTTTGGAGTTTGGGCAAGAGCCTTAAGTTAGACATTTCTTGGAATGGTTTTATAAATTCCACGGTAATTGTATGTGATACCTATAGGCGTTTTCCTTTTTTAGCTCCGAGCATAGCACTGACCTGCCAACAAAAGATGTGTGTTTCTTTTTAAGCTCAAAGATTTCTGAGCGCTCAGTTGTGTTGTTTTTTTGAATCGGAGCTAGCTCAGAATATGATACATGAGCTCAGAATAAAAAAAACAGTTAATGGAGAAAGCTGAGTGAAGCTCTTTTTTCACTCATTTCACATGGGCACAATTCAGTTCACATTTTTAATTTTTCGAGTTTTTGATTGGGCAGTTAGTAGGGAAAAGCCTTAAACGCTTCTAACTTTTTAATTCTTCCTAAAAATCAAACAGAATTCCTTGAGCTTAAGAGTTTATTCTTTAAGCTTCACTAAAGTAAAAAATCAAAACATTCTAACGAGGATATATGAAGATATGACCAAATATAATACCTTATTTCGAAAGTCCATTCTGCCACACTAGTGGGGCAAAAAGGACATTTTAATGGAGGAAAATGAACCACCAGTTTTGTTTTACCTCTTAAGCCTAGTTCGCAGATCGAGCAAAGACAAATTTTAATTTTTTCCTTTTTTTCTCAAGACAAATTCTGAAGGTGCAGAGATAAAACAAAAGTCAAATGAGAAAAGTAGCATAGCTAGAAGTTTAAAAAATTATAAGATTTCAATTCACAAATCTAACAATAACCGCTTGTTGGGGAACAATATAGTGTGGATGTATGAAACTACCTCTAAGAAGTCTGAAATTGTTATTTTTATGACTTCTCTAGAGAAGGATATTTTAGAGCAATTGGTTGACATTTGGACCAAAACAAACTTTTTTCTTTCATCTTTCAAGTTATCAACTGTGAATTATATTGATAGATGGCAATACGATGTCGATGGACTAAAAAAACCTCTAAAAATTACGAAAAAAAGTGATTTCAGAGCAATTGTTGACATTAGGATTAAAATGAGCTTTTTCCGTCAAAACATTGTTTTCCTTCATCTGTCAAGCCATAACATTAAAGAATGGCTACGATGTCGTAAATTTAAAAAAAACTTCCTAAATTTTTGAAGCTTTTTTACTTCTCTGAAAAAAAGTGATTTTAGGGCAATTGGTAGACATTGGGATCAAAATAAACTTTTTTTGTCAAATAGCTCTTTTCCTATCTGTGAAGTTGTCAATTATAAATTTCTACTGAAGGATGGATGTGACGTCGATGGATAAAAAAAAACCCTACGAAAATCAGAAATGTTCAGAGTTTTCTACTGCTCCAGAAATCCACTCAGTTTTCTGATTCCAACTCGGCTTAACTCGGTTTTGAAATAAATTTTAATTTTGAGTAGAAGAAATTATTTTCCGAATCTATACGTGTCATTTTTGTACCCATTCCCATTAGCTACGGCATTGACTGATATAAAACAGATGTTCTATATACTCTGTACTCAATTCTGATATCATAATTTTCCTTACGCATTTTATATTTTATATCAGTCGTGCGTCCTAAAAATGTCTTAATAATGGAAGATATGAAACAGGGAGATGATTTTAGTTTATAAAAACGAAATAAACGTAAAATTTTTATATAATAAATAAAATAAAAGAATATATTATAATTTGTTTATTATAATTGTATTATTTAAAAAAATTTAAAATAACAGTCACAACTTAATTTTTTGAAATTTGGCGACGCGTTTCGAAATTAAAATTTCATCATCAGGCGCGATTTTTGTTTGATGTTTTTCTTTTTTGGTGTCCACTATATAATCAATTATGCCTTGTAATGCTGATGGTTGCTGATGTTGTCTCTTTTGTCGTATATCTTTTATTTAGTTTTTTGTTATATTGTTTGTGCTGTTTATATTGGTTTTCTTGTTTCCACTTTATGAGTTGTGTTGTTGAAGTGCAGTGCAATATAGTGCATTCGATTTAAAAAACAATTTGTCATTTATCTTGTCCATTCTTGTATGATCTATATATTTCGTACTCCTCTAAGGCACCTACGAGTAGCATTCTCCCTTTCTAACATATGTGCACAGGTTGAAGATTTATGTCGAAATCCTTGTAATTATGGTTTTTGTCAATAAGGTGTATAGCAAATTAATTTTATCACTCACAAATTTTAGTTTTTAAAAAGATTTTTTAATATCCTTAGTGGTAATAAATGTGTAGTGTTTCGTGGTCGATGGAAGACTAACTTTCAGAGACATTCCCATCATCCTTCTTGGGTATGGTCTGTTGTTTAGTCTGGCGAGTGTGGGATCTTTTTTAGACTTTATTGCATTGTCAGCGATTGGCGATCGTTGTGTGGTCTTGATAATTGTTTACCGAAATGGCAAGTGGTGCATTTCAGTGTCTTAATTAAATTTGTCTTTTTTGATATTTATTTGGATGTGTTAACTCTCCCCTTAGCCCGTAGAAGATTGTCCCAATCTTTCCTGAATTAGCATTTTTGCTCTGGTTTCGGTTTCTTCCATGAGTTCCATGATGTCTTTTTGTGTACGCTTCGTTTCGAAAACTTGGTAATAATTATATGCTTTGATAATAGCAAATACCCTACAATATAGGGTGTTCTCCTACTTCAGATAAATAAGGTTCTATATAATCAATATTATTATATTTTAAATCTATTTCAATCGAATTTATAAATTCAATTATTTTCATTTTTGATGGTTTGCTAAATTTTATGTGTTCCAATATTTTATTTTTTGAGTTAATATAAATCTTATCATCTATTTTTACATTTCTTTCAAATTGAATTAAATTTATTCCTGATATTTCTTTATTGTTGATTATATGTGATCCGGTAATAACAATATTTCCTTCGGTTATTACATCTATGGGTACATTTTTTTTTTTTATTTTTTTACAGTTAGCTTCTAGTTTATTAAGCAATTCTGTTAAACAATTTGATGTTTTAATAATGAGGCAAAAATCATTATTTAATTCTCTTTTACAACTGGTTTTATAGAACCATTTATTATATTTAATTATTTCCTTTGGTATGATTATCTTTCCTCCATTTACATTATTACTCCTTGTTCTATAATGATTACATAAAGCAAATACTTTAGGGTATTTGATATAAACTATAATAATTTCGTTTTGTTGGACAATTTGGAATTCAGATGCTCTAAAACATCTGTTACAGATACTTTTACTTTTTCTCTATGCATTATATTTTTTATTTCATCCAAATTAAATCTTAAAGTATTTAGAATATTTGATTTGCTTAGATTGATTGTATTAATAATTTCTCTTAATTCTACTATTATTTACTTCACAATTTTAATATTTTTTCTTTCTTTAGTATTTGATTCACTATTCAATTTTGTCATTTGATTGAACATTTGGCTATTAATGGCTACTTGCTTCTTATTAGAAGCAATTATTTCTTATTTCACTTCCAGAGGGTTCCTATTTCATTTATTCCTCTACGTTCCCTATTTCTGATTAATAATTGACTCAGTAGTTTGTTTGCTGTCTCAAATTCTTGTATTAATTCGTTAGAAGGTTTTTTCTCTACTGCTATGTCGATTAAAATTTCTGTGTATGACGTTATGTTTATGACATGGAAAAGTCCACTGGTGTCTTCATAAATTGCAGCAGTTGCGTCTTCTATCAAAATGTATTCATCATCAGGACAGTTCGTTATTTGATATCCCGTCGTCGAGGCGACTAGCATGAAGATTAAAAGCATCATCTGAAAAGTTAATTTCTTATGTTATCTTTATGAATCCGTCTAATGTTTGTGCCTATAACTATATTCCCTGAATCTGTTTGAACTTTCCTTTTAACATATAATGGTTTATTTTTACTTCTTCTCTGACCTGTGTCTACAAAATTTTATCCTTAGTTTCTACATTGTTTATATAATTATGAAATATGTCAGTCGGTCGTTTCTCAGTCACTGTATGAAATGTTTCGTTGTATTTTTTTGTGGCAAGAGGCATGATATCTTTGATATCTGTTAAAAATGAAGATTCTCTTACTATCCTTATAAGTTCTGTAAGGGTTGAATGGATTCTTTCTATTGCTCCATTACTCTTAGAATGTGCGGGTGGTGTTGTCTTATGTTTGATATTTAGAAGGTTATACGCACATTGTGCAGAAGGTGAGCAAAACGCTTTTTCGTTTTCGGTTACTAAGGTTTTCACATTACCGAATATTGGCAATATTTCTATCAACCTATCTTTTGCTTCTATTTTTGAATTTACCTGGGTTGTAATTAAATATTTTGAGAATGGATCTGCCATTGTGAGAAAGGTAGCATTATCGCAATAGTAAATGTCTGCGTGTACGCGCTCTCCTCCTTCCTCAGGAATTGGAGCCTCTCCAATTGGTTGCTTGTTGGGGTGTCTCTCATACTTTTTTTTTGCAAATTTCACATGCAGAATTTATTCCAAGAATTAGCTTGAAAGCATTTGGTCAAAAATATTTATTTACAATTTGTTTGTATACTGCCTTAGATTGTCTATGAGCTCTATTATGTTCACTTCTAATTATTTCTAATTTTTCTTCTTTTCCTGTAATATCTTCTACTATTTGACTGCAAAATATAAACTTCACCGTTGGGAATTCATGTAAAAGTTTGGTTTTTATTTTAAAGAATGTCTCTTCGGTACTATATACACCTACAGTTAGACCTTTCTTGGTAATATGTTTGATTTTTCCTAAAGTTTCGAAATCCTTAAATAAGATTGTGTGTCTCCAATAATTTGGATGGATTTCTGTTGATATAATATTATAGTTAAGAGCTTCGTTTATAATAAATTGTGTCTTATAACTATTTACCCTCTGGTTTACTCTTATAATATGTACTGTGTCATTATTAGATTGTTCACCATCGTTCATCATATTTAATTCTTGCCTGCTAAGAGCATCGGCTACGACGTTTCTTTTCCCGGCTTGTAAATAATTTCGGGGGCGTATTCTTCTATAAATGCCTGCCATCTTTTGATCTTCGTATTAGGATTCATGTCGCCAATTGCAAATGTCAATGGTTGGTGGTCCGTATATATGCGGATTCCCCTTAAACCGTATAAGTAATTCCTTAGATTTTTAAGCGCCCAAACGATAGCAAGTAGCTCTTTTTCGTTTGTCGCGTAACCTTCCTCTGTTTTGCTGAGGGTTCTACTTATAAATGTAATTGGTTTGTTTGCTTGGCTAAGTACTGCACCTATGGCGGAGTTACTAGCATCTGTTGTTAGTTCAAACTGAACGTTAAAATCAGGTTGATTTAGTGTTATTTGCTCGCACAATTTATCTTTCATTGTCCTTAATGTTTTGAAAGCATCTTTATCGAACTCGATTGTTTTTTTTTTTACTATTGTTTTGACCAGTTCGGCCATTTTCTCCTCTTAGGTATTTTGTGAGGGGCTTAGCAATCATTGCATAATGTCTTAAAAATTTCCGGTAGTAACCGGATAATCCTAGGAACGATCTAAGTTGCCGTAAAGTGGGTTGGGGGAAATTCTTCGATGCATTTGGTCTTTTTTGGATCCATTTTAATACAATTAGAGGATACTATTTATCCCAGAAATTCTACCTTTGTCTTAAAATATTTCGATTTTTCACTAGAAATACGCATGTTTGCAACACTCAAAGCTTTGATTATTTCTTCGATATGTGCTAAGTGTTCTTCTTCGGTTTCCGAAAAAATTATTACATCATCGATGTAAACGTGGCAAAATTTGCCAATGTATTCACGAAGTATGTCATCCATAGCTCCTTGAAAGATGGAAGGTGCGTTTTTTAATCCGAAGGGCATCCGGAGGAATTCATATTTCCCGTTATTAACGCTAAATGCTTTTTTTTTCCTATCATTCTTTTCCATTAGGATCTGATGGAATCCACTTTGAAGGTCCAAGGTTGTGAAAAATCTTGCCTTCCCCAAATTTGCTAAGATAACTGCTGTATCAGTCATTGGATATTTCTGTGTTTCTGTGAAAGAGTTTAATTTTTTGTAATCTATCACCAATCTATGTTTTTTTGAGCCGTCTTCATCTAGGCCTTTTTTATCTACAACCCATACAGGAGAATTGTATGCCCTTCTGCTAGGCTGTATAATATTATTTGCTAAAAGATTTTCTACTTCCATAACCTTTTGTCCATATGGCAGAGTCATTTGTAGTATCTATGCTACATTTTTTGCTCGTATTATATGGCAAAAAGTTTGGGTTTTCTGTAAACACTCCCTGATATTTCCTTGAAATTTCTTTGAGCTTTCCTTTATTATCATTGATTTCTTAATCAATCTCTAAGTTATTAATCAATTCGTCATTGAATATTAAGAATATTATGCCCTGATTATATTCTAATGTCGAATCCCTAATATTTATATTGCCCTTTACTTTGCGCAATAGTTTTATGCCAATGATCACATCATAATCTTTTAGCTCATCTAATTCAAAAAATCTTTCTTTGATTCCTATAATATTTATTTCTTGAAATTTCTTAATAATAGTGGTTCCATGAACACTTTTAACTTGAGAAGGGATGTCTAATGTTTTATTAGGAAACATTTCAGGTTTTACGTAACTATGCGTGGCACCCAAACGATAGCAAGTAGCTCCTTTTCGTTTGTCGCGTAACTTTCCTCTGTTTTGATGAGGGTTCTACTTATAAATGTAATTGGTTTGTTTGCTTGGCTAAGTACTGCACCTATGGCGGAGTTACTAGCATCTGTTGTTAGTTCAAACTGAACGTTAAAATCAGGTTGATTTAGTGTTATTTGCTCGCACAATTTATCTTTCATTGTCCTAAATGCTTTGATAGCATCTTTATCGAACTCGATTGCTATTTTTTTTACTATTGTTTTGACCAGTTCGGCCATTTTCTCCTCTTAGGTATTTTGTGAGGGGTTTAGCAATCATTGCATAATTTCTTTAAAATTTCCGGTAGTAACCGGATAATCCTAGGAACGATCTAAGTTGCCGTAAAGTCGTGGGTTGTGGCAATTCTTCGATGCATTTGGTCTTTTTTGGATCCATTTTAATACAATTAGAGGATACTATATATCCCAGAAATTCTACTTTTGTCTTAAAATATTTCGATTTTTCACTAGGAATACGCATGTTTGCAACACTCAAAGCTTTGATTATTTCTTCGATATGTGCTAAGTGTTCTTCTTCGGTTTCCGAAAAAATTATTACATCATCGATGTAAACGTGGCAAAATTTGCCAATGTATTCACGAAGTATGTCATCCATAGCTCCTTGAAAGATGGAAGGTGCGTCTTTTATTCCGAAGGGCATTCGGAGGAATTCATATTTCCCGTTATTAACGCTAAATGCTGTTTTTTCCCTATCGTTCTTTTCCATTAGGATCTGATGGAATCCACTTTGAAGGTCCAAGGTTGTGAAAAATCTTGCCTTCCCCAAATTTGCTAAGATAACTGCTGTATCAGCCATTGGATATTTCTGTGTTTTTGTGAAAGTGTTTAATTTTTTGTAATCTATCACCAATCTATGTTTTTTTGAGTCGTCTTCATCTAGGCCTTTTTTATCTACAACCCATACAGGAGAATTGTATGCCCTTCTGCTAGGCTGTATAATATTGTTTGCTAAAAGATTTTCTACTTCATAACCTTTTGTCCATATGGCAGAGTCATTTGTAGTATCTATGCTACATTTTTTGCTCGTATTATATGGCAAAAAGTTTGGGTTTTCTGTAAACACTCCCTGATGTTTCCTTGAAATTTCTTTGAGCTTTCCTTTATTATCATTGCTTTCTTAATCAATCTCTAAGTTATTAATCAATTCGTCATTGAATATTAAGAATATTATGCCCTGATTATATTCTAATGTCGAATCCCTAATATTTATATTGCCCTTTATTTTGCGCAATAGTTGTATGCCAATGATCACATCATAATCTCTTAGCTCATCTAATTCAAAAAATCTTTCTTTGATTCCTATAATATTTATTTCTTGAAATTTCTTAATAATAGTGGTTCCATGAACACTTTTAACTTGAGAAGGGATGTCTAATGTTTTATTAGGAAACATTCCCGGTTTAACGTAACTATGCGTGGCACCCAAACGATAGCAAGTAGCTCCTTTTCGTTTGTCGCGTAACCTTCCTCTGTTTTGCTGAGGGTTCTTATTATAAATGTAATTGGTTTGTTTGCTTGGCTAAGTACTGCACCTATGGCGGAGTTACTAGCATCTGTTGTTAGTTCAAACTGAACGTTAAAATCAGGTTGATTTAGTGTTATTTGCTCGCACAATTAATCTTTCATTGTCCTAAATGCTTTGATAGCATCTTTATCGAACTCGATTGCTATTTTTTTACTATTGTTTTGACCAGTTCGGCCATTTTCTCCTCTTAGGTATTTTGTGAGGGGTTAAGCAATCATTGCATAATTTCTTAAAAATTTCCGGTAGTAACCGGATAATCCTAGGAACGATCTAAGTTGCCGTAAAGTCGTGGGTTGGGGAAATTCTTCGATGCATTTGGTCTTTTTTGGATCCATTTTAATACAATTAGAGGATACTATATATCCCAGAAATTCTACTTCTGTCTTAAAATATTTCGATTTTTCACTAGAAATACGCATGTTTGCAACACTCAAAGCTTGATTATTTCTTCGATATGTGCTAAGTGTTCTCCTTCGGTTTCCGAAAAAATTATTACATCATCGATGTAAACGTGGCAAAATTTGCCAATGTATTCACGAAGTATGTCATCCATAGCTCCTTGAAAGATGGAAGGTGCGTTTTTTAATCCGAAGGGCATTCGGAGGAATTCATATTTCCCGTTATTAACGCTAAATGCTGTTTTTTCCCTATCGTTCTTTTGTGAAAAATCTTGCCTTCCTCAAATTTGCTAAGATAACTGCTGTATCAGCCATTGGATATTTCTGTGTTTCTGTGAAAGAGTTTAATTTTTTGTAATCTATCACCAATCTATGTTTTTTTGAGTCGTCTTCATCTAGGCCTTTTTTATCTACAACCCATACAGGAGAATTGTATGCCCTTCTGCTAGGCTGTATAATATTGTTTGCTAAAAGATTTTCTACTTCCATATGGCAGAGTCATTGGTAGTATCTATGCTACATTTTTTGCTCGTATTATATGGCAAAAAGTTTGGGTTTTCTGTAAATACTCCCTGATATTTCCTTGAAATTTCTTTGAGCTTTCCTTTATTATCATTGCTTTCTAAATTAATCTCTAAGTTATTAATCAATTCTAATGTCGAATCCCAAATATTTATATTGCCTTTTACTTTGCGCAATAGTTTTATGCCAATGATCACATCATAATCTTTTAGCTCATCTTATTCAAAAAATCTTTCTTTGATTCCTAAATTTCTTAATAATAGTGGTTCCATGAACACTTTTAACTTGAGAAGGGATGTCTAATGTTTTATTAGGAAACATTCCAAGTTGTACGTAACTATGCGTGGCACCCAAACGATAGCAAGTGGCTCCTTTTCGTTTGTCGCGTAACCTTCCTCTGTTTTGCTGAGGGTTCTACTTATAAATGTAATTGGTTTGTTTGCTCGGCTAAGTACTGCACCTATGGCGGAGTTATTAGCATCTGTTGTAAGTTCAAACTGAACTTAAAATCAGGTTGATTTAGTGTTATTTGCTCGCACAATTTATCTTTCATTGTCCTAAATGCTTTGATAGCATCTTTATCGAACTCGATTGCTATTTTTTTACTATTGTTTTGACCAGTTCGGCCATTTTCTCCTCTTAGGTATTTTGTGAGGGGTTTAGCAATCATTGCATAATTTCTTAAAAATTTCCGGTAATAACCGGATAATCCTAGGAACGATCTAAGTTGCCGTAAAGTCGTGGGTTGGGGAAATTCTTCGATGCATTTGATCTTTTTTGGATCCATTTTAATACAATAATATGAATCGCAAAGAATAGACGCATATTTGAATCGTCCGTAGTCAGCATTCTTTTATTCTGTATTTAACTAACATTTATTGCTTAAGTGCGCGAATTTAAATTTCTTAACTAAAAATCTAACAAAAAACACAAGAATATCGCCACTTTAACCAGTTAATAATAAAGAATTGAGTGATTAAAAATTTTCTAAATAAAATACAGTCGAATAAATTTCATATCTCTCCACACAAATACAATGTCGACACGTTCTAAAACAACACAGCAACAAACACCTCAATCTGCACCACCACCATCCAGCATCGATTCTCCAGCATCAACAGCTCCAAAACGCAAACAATTAAAAACAACACACCAAACACCACAGTCTGCACCACCAACACCGAAGACCAAATCTCCAGGAGTAACGGCCCAAAACAAAAATAAATTCAGCGGAGATGGTGAATTTTATCTCACGCTCGCTGCATTTGAAGAGCGCTTAAACAAACAAACCGATATGATAATTAATTGCATAACGGATGAGCTCTCCAAGACTCGCTGTGAACTCTTCGCTAACTAGAGCAAGCTGAAAATTATTGGTTTGAGAAGCTAAACCAAGTAAACACAACAATAGCTGAAATTGTAAATCGGGTTGAGTGCATTGAAGCCAACTCTGCTAATACAATCAACCTCCACAGCAAGTTGGACACCACAAACACCACTATTGCAGATGTTGTGCGGAGAGTTGATCTCATCGAGGGGTATTCAAGTGACATGCGCGAACTCAATTCTAAGCTTTTGTCATTGGAACAACAAATCGATGCAACTGAAAAAAAAGAGATCGCGGCAGATGCCGTCATGTTTGGAGTTCCTTGTTTACCAGACGAAAACCTCACTTTGCTCTTTAACCGTCTATGTTTAACCGCCAAATGCAAACCTCCCACACTGAAGAACATCTTTCGCTCTCGCTCACGAAATCCTAAGAGCCCAGCTTCACCACCCGTCATAATTAAGTTTGCCAGTATGCAAGAGAGGAATTCTTTACTGAAGTGCATTACTCTGTACAGAAAACAACAACAGAATCATCAACTTTCATTGCGTGACTTGGGCATAGAATCCGACAACGCCTGTTTCTTGAATGAAAGTCTTAGCAAAAATACTCGCACTCTTCTTCACCATGCTATTCGAATGAGGAATAACCACCAACTGTTTAGTGCGTACACAAAACATGGCTCTGTTTTCATCAAACTAACAGCTGATGGGGAAAGCTTTGCTGTTTACAACGTTGGCTGTTTAGAAGCTGCCGCAACGATAACGAACTAATTTTGCCGTAAGCAATGATCCGCATCAAATATATTTTTAAAATGATTGTAATGCAAATGTCTTTTTTCTTTTTAATACTCATACTTAATATTTTCTTTTTATTTATTCTATTAATGGTAATTATACACTACATTTTCTTTTTATTTTTTATATTAATGGTAACAATATTTTTCCATTTAATATTTTTATTGCTAAATTTCTTTTTTCTTTCACTTTTTCTATTATCTATTGTAACAATTTTTTGCCAAATATTGTGTTTATTGCTAGTTATTTTTACTATTCCTTTTGCTTCATATTCCTTCTCAAGCTTCTGCCACGTTCAAAGCTTAAATATTCGCGAGTGCAGCTAACGCCACCAGAGGGTTCACTGGCAATGGTATGAATACGAATTTGTACGATATGATTCGAATTTTAAGAGCACAAAATAATGGATTAAAGATATGTCATTTAAACGCGCAGAGTTTGACCAATAAATTAGGGGAATTTAGGTACCTCTTTGTGGAATCTAAAATAGATATCATATCTGTGTCTGAAACCTGGTTTCAACCAGGCATATGTGATGATTTTTATAGTTTGAAGGGTTTCAAGATTTTCCGTGCCGATAGAAAGTTCAGTTCTGGGGGAGGTGCCGCTTTGTTTGTGCGTGACGGGATATGTTGTAAATTTATATGCAAATCGGATGATGACTGTCCTTTTGAATATGTCTTTATCAGTATCGTTTGTAACACTGAAAATGTTTTGGTTGGTTCAGTTTACAGACCATACAACCACATTAGCACAATAACCTTGGTTACGACACTAGAGACAATTTCTTCCTGCTATTCTTATAATATACTGTGTGGTGATTTCAACTGTAATCTGTTGGATAAGCGTTTAGCTGAAAATTTCCTCAATGTATTTAAGGCGCTGAATCTGAGTCCCGTTAACTGCTCCACTGCTACCCACTTCACCAAAGAGTCTAGTTCGCTACTAGATCTGTATCTTGCCAGCGATGTTGGTAAGGTTATGCTTTACAGCCAGCTTTTAGCACCTGGTTTTTCCAAGCACGATTTGCTCAACAATTTTTTCAATACCGAGACCTAAACACATCTGATTTAGTGCGTGACTTTGACTGCATAGAATGGAACTCACTGTACCATATGCAAAATGTAAATGATCAAGTCTGTTTTTTACGGCATAACGTCAATCAACTTTTTGAGAGGCATGTTCCTTTTAAAACCCTTCTCGTTAGGCATACGGCTCCACCTTGGCTGAATGGCGACATCACTGCTCTGATGTCACGACGAGATGCCACCTACAGTCAATGGAGGCGTTACAAACTGGAGCACTTCCACAGATCGTATTGCAGACTGCGGAATCAAGTTGTCGTAATGGTCAGAACGGCAAAAAGACTTTATTACGAAAATAAACTTGGTCCTTTAACCTCTGGCAAAAAACTATGGAAAAACCTGCGTGAAATCGGTATTGGCAAACAATCTAAAAAACCTGTTGGCGACGTCGATTGTGATGCTCTCAACAAAAAGTTTACGTCCATGCCCTTAAACGTTGCTTCACCCGTTTATTCCCTTACTGAGGAGGAACCAACTGCTATCAACAGCTCTCTGAGTTTTATAAGAATACTAGAGGAAGACATTGTAGAGGCAATAATATCGATTAAATCGAATGCTACTGGCCTGGACCAAATGGACCCAAAGTTCGTGAGACTATTGCTCCCATATATACTGTGTTATATAACCCACATATTCAACAGCATATTGACTACTTCAGAGTTTCCTTTAGAATGGAAGAAGGCTAAGATTATTCCCATACCAAAAAAGCAAACAGATACTGCTACAGAATTTCGGCCGATTGCCATTCTTCCGTTTCTTTCAAAGGTATTTGAAAAAACTATTCTTAAGCAAATCCAAAAATATCTTACGATCAACAACCTTTTAAGTACCTGTCAGTCTGGTTTTCGACCTAAGCGCAGCTGCAAATCCACCTTACTTTTTGTCACTGATGAAATAAGAATGGCAATGGACAGTGATCATGTTACACTGCTCACACTGTTAGATTATTCAAATGCTTTTGACACTGTTAACCATTCAATTCTTTGTAGAAAGCTGCGAAATAACTTTGGATTTTCTTTAGAGTCCTGTAAGCTAGTTCTTTCATACCTCAGCGGAAGGCAACAATGCGTGGTGGCTAATGGATACTCGTCCACCTTTCTACATGTTTTGAGTGGAGTGCCACAGGGATCTATCCTCGGACCAATCCTCTTCTCACTTTACATAAATGAGTTACCACTAGTTGCCAAACATTGTTTAATTCATCTATATGCTGATGATGTGCAGCTCCTGATAAGTCGACCTTTTGGGGTTAAAAATGATGCCGTAGCTTTAATGAACGAGGATCTGCTCCGCATTTCGCAGTGGTCAAAAAAGAACGATCTCCGCCTTAACCCTGTCAAATCAAAATCGCTCCCCATCTATCGCAAAATCTTTGATTTATCGGATTAACGCCCGTTGAAACTTGACGACGAAACCATTGAATATGTTAGCACCGCCAGAAACCTAGGAGTACTATTCAATCGCACTCTAACTTGGGACGACCACCTTAATAGTGCCATTGGTAGAGTCTATGGAAGTCTCCGCCTTCTTCAAGTCACTCGAAATTTCATCCCGACCAAAACTAAACTGCTACTTGCTAAAGCCCTTATACTACCTATTGTGCTATATGGGTGTGAAATCTTTTGTAAACTAGACTTTGTGACTAGCCTCAAATTGAATGTTGCTTATAACAATATTGCCCGCTATATTTATAATCTTCGTCGTTATGATCACGTATCCTCTTTTGCGGTACGGATTTCTGGTTGTAGCCTAGACAGCTTAATAAACTTTCGCTCTCTGAGTTACCTGCACGAAATCATTCAAACACAACAACCTGATTATCTACACGGTAAGCTGAATTTCCCTCATTCAACAAGGTCTTTTGCTTTAATACTACCCCGATACAATTTTCTAAATACTGAGCGTCAATTTTTTATTCATACTGTACGCCTTTGGAACTCTCTGCCCATCGCGATGAGAAGAATAAGAAGCATAAGTAGATTTAAATTTTTACTTTTCAACTATATAATTGAAAATAATTGAAATTAAATTTCCTTTTTCTTTATTAATATATAAATATGTAAATAGAAGTTTTAAGCATATAATTTTTTTTTTTTTCAAATTCTGAAATTAATGTAAAGGCTTGCAACACTTTATAAGACTCATGTCCTACCTTGTAAGCGATTTTTGAAATAAATAAATACAAATACAAATTAGCGGATACTATATATCCCAGAAATTCTACTTCTGTCCTAAAATATTTCGATTTTTAACTAGAAATACGCATGTTTGCAACACTCAAAGCTTGATTATTTCTTCGATATGTGCTAAGTGTTCTTCTTCGGTTTCCGAAAAAATTATTACATCATCGATGTAAACGTGGCAAAATTTGCCAATGTATTCACGAAGTATGTCATCCATAGCTCCTTGAAAGATGGAAGGTGCGTTTTCTAATCCGAAGGGCATTCGGAGGAATTCATATTTCCCGTTATTAACGCTAAATGCTGTTTTTTCCCTATCGTTCTTTTCCATTAGGATCTGATGGAATCCACTTTGAAGGTCCAAGGTTATGAAAAATCTTGCCTTCCCCAAATTTGCTAAGATAACTGCTGTACCAGCTATGGATATTTCTGTGTTTTTGTGAAAGAGTTTAATTTTTTGTAATCTATCACCAATCTATGTTTTTTTGAGCCGTCTTCATCTAGGTCTTTTTATCTACAACCCATACAGGAGAATTGTATGCCCTTCTGCTAGGCTGTATAATATTGTTTGCTAAAAGATTTTCTACTTCCATAACCTTTTGTCCATATGGCAGAGTCATTTGTAGTATCTATGCTACATTTTTTGCTTGTATTATATGGCAAAAAGTTTGGGTTTTCTGTAAACACTCCCTGATATTTCCTTAAAATTTCTTTGAGCTTCCCTTTATTATCATTGCTTTCTAAATTAATCTCTAAGTTATAAATCAATTCTAATGTCGAATCCCAAATATTTATATTGCCCTTTACTTTGCGCAATAGTTTTATGCCAATGATCACATCATAATCTTTTAGCTCATCTTATTCAAAAAATCTTTCTTTGATTCCTAAATTTCTTAATAATAGTGGTTCCATGAACACTTTTAACTTGAGAAGGGATGTCTAATGTTTTATTAGGAAACATTCCAGGTTTTACGTAACCATGCTTGGCACCCAAACGATAGCAAGTAGCTCCTTTTCGTTTGTCGCGTAATCTTCCTCTGTTTTGCTGAGGGTTCTTGTTATAAATGTAATTGGTTTGTTTGCTTGGCTAAGTACTGCACCTATGGCGGAGTTACTAGCATCTGTTGTTAGTTCAAACTGAACGTTAAAATCAGGTTGATTTAGTGTTATTTGCTCGCACAATTTATCTTTCATTGTCCTAAATGCTTTGATAGCATCTTTATCGAACTCGATTGCTATTTTTTTACTATTGTTTTGACCAGTTCGGCCATTTTCTCCTCTTAGGTATTTTCTGAGGGGTTTAGCAATCATTGCATACTTTCTTAAAAATTTCCGGTAGTAAGAGGATACTATATATCCCAGAAATTCTACTTCTGTCTTAAAATATTTCGATTTTTCACTAGAAATACGCATGTTTGCAACACTCAAAGCTTTGATTATTTCTTCGATATGTGCTAAGTGTTCTTCTTCGGTTTCCGAAAAAATTATTACATCATCGATGTTAACTTGGCAAAATTTTGCCAATGTATTTACGAAGCATGTCATCCATAGCTCCTTTAAAGATGGAAGGTGCGTTTTTTAATCCGAAGGGCATTCGGAGGAATTCATATTTCCCGTTATTAACGCTAAATGCTATTTTTCCCTATCGTTCTTTTCCATTAGGATCTGATGGAATCCACTTTGAAGGTCCAAGGTTGTGACAAATCTTGCCTTCCTCAAATTTGCTAAGATAACTGCTGTATCAGCCATTGGATATTTCTGTGTTTTTGTGAAAGGGTTTATTTTTTTGTAATCTATCACCAATCTATGTTTTTTTGAGCCGTCTTCATCTAGGCCTTTTTTATCTACAACCCATACAGGAGAATTGTATGCCCTTCTGCTAGGCTGTATAATATTGTTTGCTAGAAGATTTTCTACTTCCATAACCTTTTGTCCATATGGCAGAGTCATTTTTTGTATCTATGCTACATTTTATGCTCGTATCATATGGCAAAAAGTTTGGGTTTTCTGTAAACACTCCCTGATATTTCCTTGAAATTTCTTTGAGCTTCCCTTCATTATCATTGCTTTCTAAATTAATCTCTAAGTTATTAATCAATTCGTCATTGAATATTAAGAATATTATGCCCTGATTATATTCTAATGTCGAATCCCTAATATTTATATTGCCCTTTACTTTGCGGCCAATGATCACATCATAATCTTTTAGCTCATCTCATTCAAAAATTCTTTCTTTGATTCCTATAATATTTATTTCTTGAAATTTCTTAATAATAGTGGTTCCATGAACACTTTTAACTTGAGAAGGGATGCCTAATGTTTTATTAGGAAACATTCCAGGTTGTACGTAACTATGGTGGCACCCAAACGATAGCAAGTAGCTCCTTTTCGTTTGTCGCGTAACCTTCCTCTGTTTTGCTGAGGGTGCTACTTATAAATGTAATTTGTTTGTTTGCTTGGCTAAGTACTGCACCTATGGCGGAGTTACTAGCATCTGTTGTTAGTTCAAACTGAACGTTAAAATCAGGTTGATTTAGTGTTATTTGCTCGCACAATTTATCTTTCATTGTCCTAAATGCTTTGATAGCTTCTTTATCTAACTCGATTGCTATTTTTTTTACTATTGTTTTGACCAGTTCGGCCATTTTCTCCTCTTAGGTATTTTGTGAGGGGTTTAGCAATCATTGCATAATTTCTTAAAAAATTCCGGTAGTAACCGGATAATCCTAGGAACGATCTAAGTTGCCGTAAAGTCGTGGGTTGGGGAAATTCTTCGATGCATTTGGTCTTTTTTGGATCCATTTTAATACAATTAGAGGATACTATATATCCCAGAAATTCTACTTCTGTCTTAAAATATTTCGATTTTTCACTAGACATACGCATATTTGCAACACTCAAAGCTTTGATTATTTGTTCGATATGTGCTAAGTGTTCTTCTTTGGTTTCCGAAAAAATTATTACATCATCGATGTAAACGTGGCAAAATTTGCCAATGTATTCACGAAGTATGTCATCCATAGCTCCTTGAAAGATGGAAGGTGCGTTTTTTATTCCGAAGGGCATTCGGAGGAATTCATATTTCCCATTATTAACGCTAAATGCTGTTTTTTCCCTATCGTTCTTTTCCATTAGGATCTGATGGAATCCACTTTGAAGGTCCAAGGTTGTGAAAAATCTTGCCTTCCTCAAATTTGCTACGATAACTGCTGTATCAGCCATTGGATATTTCTGTGTTTTTGTGAAAGAGTTTAATTTTTTGTAATCTATCACCAATCTATGTTTTTTTGAGCCGTCTTCATCTAGGCCTTTTTTATCTACAACCCATACAGGAGAATTGTATGCCCTTCTGCTAGGCTGTATAATAATGTTTGCTAAAAGATTTTCTACTTCCATAACCTTTTGTCCATATGGCAGAGTCATTTGTAGTATCTATGCTACATTTGATGCTCGTATTATATGGCAAAAAACTTGGGTTTTTTGTAAACACTCCCTGATATTTCCTTAAAATTTCTTTGAGCTTCCCTTTATTATCATTGCTTTCTTAATTAATCTCTAAGTTATTAATCAATTCGTCATTGAATATTAAGAATATTATGCCCTGATTATATTCTAATGTCGAATCCCTAATATTTATATTGCCCTTTACTTTGCGGCCAATGATCACATCATAATCTTTTAGCTCATCTAATTCAAAAAATCTTTCTTTGATTCCTATAATATTTATTTCTTGAAATTTCTTAATAATAGTGGTTCCATGAACACTTTTAACTTGAGAAGGATGTCTAATGTTTTATTAGGAAACATTCCAGGTTTTACGTAACTATGCGTGGCACCCAAACGATAGCAAGTAGCTTCTTTTTGTTTGTCGCGTAACCTTCCTCTGTTTTGCTGAGGGTTCTACTTATAAATGTAATTGGTTTGTTTGCTTGGCTAAGTACTGCACCTATGGCGGAGTTACTAGCATCTGTTGTTAGTTCAAACTGAACGTTAAAATCAGGTTGATTTAGTGTTATTTGCTCGCACAATTTATCTTTCATTGTCCTAAATGCTTTGATAGCATCTTTATCGAACTCGATTGCTATTTTTTTACTATTGTTTTGACCAGTTCGGCCATTTTCTCCTCTTAGGTATTTTGTGAGGAGTTTAGCAATCATTGCATAATTTCTTAAAAATTTCCGGTAGTAACCGGATAATCCTAGGAACGATCTAAGTTGCCGTAAAGTCGTGGATTGGGGAAATTCTTCGATGCATTTGGTCTTTTTTGGATTCATTTTAATACAATTAGAGGATACTATATATCCCAGAAATTCTACTTCTGGCTTAAAATATTTCGATTTTTCACTAGAAATACGCATGTTTGCAGCACTCAAAGCTTTGATTATTTCTTCGATATGTGCTAAGTGATCTTCTTCGGTTTCCGAAAAAATTATTACATCATCGATGTAAACGTGGCAAAATTTGCCAATGTATTCACGAAGTATGTCATCCATAGCTCCTTGAAAGATGGAAGGTGCGTTTTTTATTCCGAAGGGCATTCGGAGGAATTCATATTTCCCCTTATTAACGCTAAATGCTGTTTTTTCCCTATCGTTCTTTTCCATTAGGATCTGATGGAATCCACTTTGCAGGTCCAAGGTTGTGAAAAATTTTGCCTTCCTCAAATTTGCTACGATAACTGCTGTACCAGCTATGGATATTTCTGTGTTTTTGTGAAAGATTTTAATTTTTTGTAATCAATCACCAATCTATGTTTTTTTGAGCCGTCTTCATCTTGGCCTTTTTTATCTACAACCCATACAGGAGAATTGTATGCCCTTCTGCTAGGCTGTATAATATTATTTGCTAAAAGATTTTCTACTTCCATAACCTTTTGTCCATATGGCAGGGTCATTTGTAGTATATATGCTACATTTTTTGCTCGTATTATATGGCAAAAAGTTTGGGTTTTTTGTAAACACTCCCTGATATTTCCTTAAAATTTCTTTGAGCTTTCCTTTATTATCATTGCTTTCTAAATTAATCTCTAAGTTATTAATCAATTCTAATGTCGAATCCCAAATATTTATATTGCCCTTTACTTTGCGCAATAGTTTTATGCCAATGATCACATCATAATCTTTTAGCTCATCTAATTCAAAAAATCTTTCTTTGATTCCTAAATTTCTTAATAATAGTGGTTCCATGAACACTTTTAACTTGAGAAGGGATGTCTAATGTTTTATTAGGAAACATTCCAGGTTTTACGTAACCATGCTTGGCACCCAAACGATAGCAAGTAGCTCCTTTTCGTTTGTCGCGTAACCTTCCTCTGTTTTGCTGAGGGTTCTTATTATAAATGTAATTGGTTTGTTTCCTTGGCTAAGTACTGCACCTATGGCGGAGTTACTAGCATCTGTTGTTAGTTCAAACTGAACGTTAAAATCAGGTTGATTTAGTGTTATGTGCTCGCACAATTTATCTTTCATTGTCCTAAATGCTTTGATAGCATCTTTATCGAACTCTATTGCTATTTTTTACTATTGTTTTGACCAGTTCGGCCATTTTCTCCTCTTAGGTATTTTGTGAGGGGTTTAGCAATCATTGCATACTTTCTTAAAAATTTCCGGTAGTAAGAGGATACTATATATCCCAGAAATTCTACTTCTGTCTTAAAATATTTCGATTTTTCACTAGAAATACGCATGTTTGCAACACTCAAAGCTTTGATTATTTCTTCGATATGTGCTAAGTGTTCTTCTTCGGTTTCCGAAAAAATTATTACATCATCGATGTTAACTTGGCAAAATTTTGCCAATGTATTCACGAAGTATGTCATCCATAGCTCCTTTAAAGATGGAAGGTGCGTTTTTTAATCCGAAGGGCATTCGGAGGAATTCATATTTCCCGTTATTAACGCTAAATGCTATTTTTCCCTATCGTTCTTTTCCATTAGGATCTGATGGAATCCACTTTGAAGGTCCAAGGTTGTGAAAAATCTCTCCTTCCTCAAATTTGCTACGATAACTGTTGTATCAGCCATTGGATATTTCTGTTTTTGTGAAAGGGTTTATTTTTTTGTAATCTATCACCAATCTATGTTTTTTTGAGCCGTCTTCATCTAGGCCTTTTTTATCTACAACCCATACAGGAGAATTGTATGCCCTTCTGCTAGGCTGTATAATATTGTTTGCTAGAAGATTTTCTACTTCCATAACCTTTTGTCCATATGGCAGAGTCATTTTTAGTATCTATGCTACATTTTATGCTCGTATTATATGGCAAAAAGTTTGGGTTTTCTGTAAACACTCCCTGATATTTCCTTGAAATTTCTTTCTTCCCTTTATTATCATTGCTTTCTAAATTAATCTCTAAGTTATTATTCAATTCGTCATTGAATATTAAGAATATTATGCCCTGATTATATTCTAATATCGAATCCCTAATATTTATATTGCCCTTTACTTTGCGCAATAGTTTTATGCCAATGATCACATCATAATCTTTTAGCTCATCTAATTCAAAAAATCTTTCTTTGATTCCTATAATATTTATTTCTTGAAATTTCTTAATAATAGTGGTTCCATGAACACTTTTAACTTGAGAAGGGTTGCTAATGTTTTATTAGGAAACATTCCAGGTTGTACGTAACTATGCGTGGCACCCAAACGATAGCTGTTAAATGAATGTTAATTCCTAAAGCTTTACCGCAGGTACAACCAGAATATAAATTAAGAGCTTTATAAATTCATATGTTTATTCAATGAAAAATAATTTAGGAATGAAAATATTATAAAACAAATCTTAATATTTTCTATAAACATATTGTTAAGTTAATAATCATAAAGTGTTTTATAAGTAATATATTGAACGTTAAGTATATTCTTCAACACTCCTCCTCGTTCAATAAATATTACATTTATTTCTTAAATAAATATGTTTTGATTCTGGTAATGGCTTAGTCAAAATATCCGCTACCATTTCTTCAGTTGAACAGTACTCGCATTCAATGATTTCTTTTCTTACTAAATCTCGTATTGTTTTGTATTTAGTATCAATGTGTTTTGTGCGATATGAAAATTTATTATCACGCACTAACTCGATACAACTTTGGTTGTCTTCGTATATAAGTGTCGGAGATCGAATAGGTTCATGCATTTCTTCTAATAGCTGACGAATCCACTTAGCTTCTTTTGCTGCTTCTGACAGTGAAATAAATTCCGGTTCGCATGTTGAAGATGCATCTAAAGTTTGCTTATTGCATGCCCAGCTTATCGTCCCTCCATTAAACAAAAATATCCTTCCATTATTTGACTTCCGTTCACTTTTGTCATCGGCCCAAGTTGCATCAGCATAACCATATAAAGATAAATTTTCTGATTCAATCTTGCTCAACATAAGCTTCATAGTATTTGTTGCTTTTAAATATTTAACAACACGTTTTAATTGATTCCAATCTTGAGTTGTTGGGCATGAAACCTTCTGTGCCAAAATGCAAATGCTGGCCGAAATGTCTGGTCTGGTGTTTATTGATAAATATAATAATCGTCCAATCAAACGTCTGTATTGTGAATTATCTTCAAATTTGTCCAGTGATTCAGTTTTGCTATAGCTTACATCCATTGGTGTTCTAGCTGGTTTTGCATCTTTCAATCCAAAGCCCGACGCTATTTTCATTATGTATCCTGATTGGCAGAGAGAAAAATTACCATTTTTGTCCTTTGTAACTTCCATTCCCAGGTAGTGCTTTATGGGCCCTAGATTTTGTATTTTAAAATTTGTTTGCAAGATACCTTCAATTTGTTTCATTTGGTCCATCGATGTACATGCCACAATTAAATCATCAACATATACAATGAGATAGCAAAACTGCCCATCGATTTTCTTTGTATACATGCATGGATCGTTATAGCTTTGTTGAAAATTCTCATCTTCAAGTACCTTATGAAGTGTATTGTTCCAAGATCTAGCAGCTTGCTTTAGACCATAAATGCTTCTTCTTAGCAAACAAACTTTTGAACCATCTTCATAGCCTGGCGGTGGTCTCATGTAAATTGTTTCTGTTAGCTTTCCATTCAGAAATGCAGTTTTAGCATCCAAATGGTGAACTATCATTTTTCTTTTCGCTGCGACTGATAACAAGGTTCTAAATGTCGTATGCATGACAACAGGTGCAAAAACCTCATCATAGTCTTCACCGTACTTCTGTGAAAATCCCTGAGCAACATACCTTGCTTTATATCGCTGTATTTTACCGTCTAGTCCAGTTTTGAGTTTAAAAACCCACTTCCCACCAATTGCTTTTTTCTTTGGTGGCAGATCAACCAGGTCCCAAGTGCCATTTCCTTCATGTGACTCCAGCTCTTCTTGCATTGCAGTAAGCCAATGCTCTCTTTCGTCACATTCAATGGCTTCAGTATAGTTCTTTGGTTCTATTATTTCCTTTGTTGTATGTACTTCCTCAATAAGACGCTTAGGTGGAACTCCTTTGTTTGATCGATTTGAAACACGTCGTGTCTGAACATTTTGCTTTTCAATTTCTTTTGTTCCATCTATTTCAGCATCTGTCTCCCCCTGAAGGATATGTTCATCCTGTTAATTTGTTGGGTCTTCAGTTGCTGTAGGGTTCTTTTCATTTGATGTTAATAGTTTCACTGAGATTTCATTGTTTTTACTAACTTTTGGAGGACAAAACCATACATCCCGGCTTATCATCACTTTTCTTGCAGTCTTGTCATAGCATCTGTAAGCTTTTGCTTTGTCATCATATCCTAAAAATATAGCCTCAATTCCTCGATCGTCTAACTTACGTCGTTTTACATCTGGTACATGGACAAAACATTTAGAACCAAAAATTTGAAATTTTTCGATACCAGGCTTAACACCGTTCCATAGTTCAATTGGTGTCTTATTTGTTGTTTTTGTGATGACCCGATTTTGAATAAAATTCGCCGTAGAAATTGCTTCTCCCCAAAATATTTTCGGTAACTCAGCATCTATTAACATACAGCGTGCCATTTCTACTAATGTCCTGTTCTTCCTTTCGGCTTTTCCATTTTGCTGAGGACTGTATGCTGCTGTGAACTGTTGTTGTATTCCCTCTGACTTTAAGAATTTTGTAAGATTTGTTCCAGTGTATTCCCCACCACGATCAGATCTTATCAACTTCGGCTTTTGTGAAAAGTTCGTTTTACAGAACTCCACGAATTGAATTATTGTTTCTTCAACTTCCCCTTTCTGCTTAAGCAAGCAAACAACAGTGAAAGAGGAATAATCGTCTATAAAGGTTACAATATATTGTTTACCAGCATGGGTAGCAGTTTGCATAGGACCGCATACATCTGTGTGAATCAAATCCAAGCGTGACAATGATTCAGTTTTTGATTGTTTGGGAAACGGCAGTCTAGTTATCTTTCCCTTCATGCAAACGTCACAAGCCTCTTTAATGCCACAGTCTATGATATTCAATCCATCAATAGAACCATTTGAAAACATTTTTCGTATCGCATCTGGATCTCTGTGTCCCATTCTTCGATGCAATTGATGAATACAATTTTCATTGTGTTCAAGCACAGCACAAACTTTATTTTGTTGTCGCAAAACATATAAGGAACCAGTTGCATCCGTAACACCAATTTGCTTACCTTTATGCTTGATTTCACAAATTCTGTCATCAAATTCGACACGTAAACCACTTTTTGTCAATTGCTTGACCGATAGCATATTTCCAGTTAGACCAGGCGCATACAAAACTTCAGTGGCCTTAGCTCGATGTTCATTACCGCTTTCGTCCAAAAATGTTAATGATCCTGTCCCTATTCCTTGAACTTTTGTTGACGCACCATTTGCAAGTTCCACTGAGCTCTTGTACGCCTTGTTTATATCCGTGAAAAATGATTCAAAATTAGCAACATGTCAAGTTGCTCCTGAGTCAATAATCCATCCTGATCTTTGTCCTTGTCCAAAAGTGAAAAGGTAATCATTAGATTTATCATTCGATTTTGCTTTGCTTTCTGATGATTCTTCAACGGCGTTAACTTTATGAGCAAATCTTGCATCCTTCTTTTTAAAATTTTGTTTTGCTAGCCATTCCTTGTATTTACTACAAGATTTCTCGAGATGACCTTGTTTCCGGCAAAAATAACAAACAATGACATTAGATACAGTTTTCAAAACTGCATCTCCTGAATTGCCAATTGCAATAGAATGTCGTTCATATTCTGCAATGACTCGTTCTTGTACTAGAGCAAAGGTAATTTCTTGTTCTCTACGAGATTCAAGGGAAGTTATCAGAGCATCATAACTTTCCGGTAAGCTACTTAGCAACATTGCAGCACTCCATTTGTCGGGAAGAGTTTCTTCGCCAATGTTACTCAATTTCGTGAAATGACCCTGCATTTTATTTATGTGCGCTCTTGCATCAGCTCCTTCTTCTAGTTTTAACAAACAAATCGATCTCATCAGAAATACTTTATTCGTGAGAGTATTTCTCTCATGGTAATTCTTTAAAGCATCCCATGTTGTTTTGGCTGTATTCTTCATTCGGATGTGAGCGAGTTGATCATCTTCAACACAAAGACCAATTGTACCTCTAGCTTCATCATCTAAGAGTTCCCAATCATCAATTTCTTTTTGATTTGTAACCACGTTCGCAGTTATAACAGAATAACCCTTTTCCATAGGTTTTGTTTACGAAGCAACAGTTCCATCTTGAATTTCCAATAGGCGTAGTTGCTATTATTCAGCTTAGCAATTTTTGATTTTAATCCTTCTGCCATTGTTGGATTCTTTAATTCTTCTAATAATCTTGAATTTCTTAATTTATGTCTGTTGTACAATGAAGTCTCATAATCTGTTAAATGAATGTTAATTCCTAAAGCTTTACCGCAGGTACAACCAGAATATAAATTAAGAGCTTTATAAAGACATGTTTATTCAATGAAAAATAATTTAGGAATGAAAATATTATAAAACAAATCTTAATATTTTCTATAAACATATTGTGAAGTTAATAATCATAAAGTGTTTTATAAGTAATATATTGAACGCTAAGTATATTCTTCAACAATAGCAAGTAGCTCCTTTTCGTTTGTCGCGTAACCTTCCTCTGTTTTGCTGAGAGTTCTACTTTTAAATGTAATTGGTTTGTTTGCTTGGTTAAGTACTGCACCTATGGCGGAGTTACTAGCATCTGTTGTTAGTTCAAACTGAACGTTAAAATCAGGTTGATTTAGTGTTATTTGCCCGCACAATTTATCTTTCATTGTCCTAAATGCTTTGATAACATCTTTATCGAACTCGATTGCTATTTTTTTACTATTGTTTTGACCAGTTCGGCCATTTTCTCCTCTTAGGTATTTTGTGAGGGGTTTAGCAATTATTGCGTAATTTCTTAAAAATTTCCGGTAGGAAGAGGATACTATATATCCCAGAAATTCTACTTCTGTCTTAAAATATTTCGGTTTTTCACTAGAAATACGCATGTTTGCAACACTCAAAGCTTTGATTATTTCTTCGATATGTGCTAAGTGTTCTTCTTCGGTTTCCGAAAAAATTATTACATCATCGATGTAAACGTGGCAAAATTTGCCAATGTATTCACGAAGTATGTCATCCATAGCTCCTTGAAAGATGGAAGGTGCGTTTTTTAATCCGAAGGGCATTCGGAGGAACTCATATTTCCCGTTATTAACGCTAAATGCTATTTTTCCCTATCGTTCTTTTCCATTAGGATCTGATGGAATCCACTTTGAAGGTCCAAGATTGTGACAAATCTTGCCTTCCCCAAATTTGCTAAGATAACTGCTGTATCAGCCATTGGATATTTCTGTGTTTTTGTGAAAGAGTTTAGTTTTTTGTAATCTATCACCAATCTATGTTTTTTTGAGCCGTCTTCATCTAGGCCATTTTTATCTACAACCTATACACGAGAATTGTATGCCCTTCTGCTAGGCTGTATAATATTGTTTGCTAAAAGATTTTCTACTTCCATAACCTTTTGTCCATATGGCAGAGTCATTTTTAGTATATATGCTACATTTTATGCTCGTATTATATGGCAAAAAGTTTGGGTTTTTTGTAAACACTCCCTGATATTTCCTTAAAATTTCTTTGAGCTTCCCTTTATTATCATTGCTTTCTAAATTAATCTCTAAGTTATTAATCAATTCGTCATTGAATATTAAGAATATTATGCCCTGATTATATTCTAATGTCAAATCCCTAATATTTATATTGCCCTTTACTTTGCGCAATAGTTTTATGCCAATGATCACATCATAATCTTTTAGCTCATCTAATTCAAAAAATCTTTCTTTGATTCCTATAATATTTATTTCTTGAAATTTCTTAATAATAGTGGTTCCATGAACACTTTTAACTTAAGAAGGGATGTCTAATGTTTTATTAGGAAACATTCCAGGTTGTACGTAACTATGGGTGGCACCCAAACGATAGCAAGTAGCTCCTTTTCGTTTGTCGCGTAACCTTCCTCTGTTTTGATGAGGTTTCTTATTATAAATGTAATTGGTTTGTTTCCTTGGCTAAGTACTGCACCTATGGCGGAGTTACTAGCATCTGTTGTTAGTTCAAACTGAACGTTAAAATCAGGTTGGTTTAGTGTTATTTGCTCGCACAATTTATCTTTCATTGTCCTAAATGCTTTGATAGCATCTTTATCGAACTCGATTGCTATTTTTTTACTATTGTTTTGACCAGTTCGGCCATTTTCTCCTCTTAGGTATTTTGTGAGGGGCTTAGCAATCATTGCATAATTTCTTAAAAATTTCCGGTAGTAACCGGATAATCCTAGGAACGATCTAAGTTGCCGTAAAGTCGTGGATTGGGGAAATTCTTCGATGCATTTGGTCTTTTTTGGATCCATTTTAATACAATTAGAGGATACTATATATCCCAGAAATTCTACTTCTGTCTTAAAATATTTCGATTTTTCACTAGAAATACACATGTTTGCAACACTCAAAGCTTGATTATTTCTTTGATATGTGCTAAGTGTTCTTCTTCGGTTTCCGAAAAAATTATTACATCATCGATGTAAACGTGGCAAAATTTGCCAATGTATTAACGAAGTATGTCATCCATAGCTCCTTGAAAGATGGAAGGTGCATTTTTTAATCCGAAGGGCATTCGGAAGAATTCATATTTCCCGTTATTAACGCTAAATGCTGTTTTTTCCCTATCGTTCTTTTCCATTAGGATCTGATGGAATCCACTTTGAAGGTCCAAGGTTGTGAAAAATCTTGCCTTCCTCAAATTTGCTACGATAACTGCTGTATCAGCCATTGTATATTTCTGTGAAAGTGTTTAATTTTTTATAATCTATCACCAATCTATGTTTTTTTTCATCTAGGCCTTTTTTATCTACAACCCATACAGGAGAATTGTATGCCCTTCTGCTAGGCTGTATAATATTGTTTGCTAAAAGATTTTCTAATTCCATAACCTTTTGTCCATATGGCAGAGTCATTTGTAGTATCTATGCTACATTTTATGCTCGTATTATATGGCAAAAAGTTTGGGTTTTCTGTAAACACTCCCTGATATTTCCTTAAAATTTCTTTGAGCTTCCCTTTATTATCATTGCTTTCTAAATTAATCTCTAAGTTATTAATCAATTCGTCATTGAATATTAAGAATATTATGCCCTGATTATATTCTAATGTCGAATCCCTAATATTTATATTGCCCTTTACTTTGCGCAATAGTTTTATGCCAATGATCACATCATAATCTTTTAGCTCATCTAATTCAAAAAATCTTTCTTTGATTCCTATAATATTTATTTCTTGAAATTTCTTAATAATAGTGGTTCCATTAACACTTTTAACTTGAGAAGGGATGTCTAATGTTTTATTAGGAAACATTCCAGGTTTTACGTAACTATGCGTGGCACCCAAACGATAGCAAGTAGCTCCTTTTCGTTTGTCGCGTAACCTTCCTCTGTTTTGCTGAGGGTTCTACTTATAAATGTAATTGGTTTGTTTGCTTGGCTAAGTACTGCACCTATGGAGGAGTTACTAGCATCTGTTGTTAGTTCAAACTGAACGTTAAAATCAGGTTGATTTAGTGTTATTTGCTCGCACAATTTATCTTTCATTGTCCTAAATGCTTTGATAGCATCTTTATCGAACTCGATTGCTATTTTTTTACTATTGTTTTGACCAGTTCGGCCATTTTCTCCTCTTAGGTATTTTGTGAGGGGTTTAGCAATCATTGCATAATTTCTTAAAAATTTCCGGTAGTAACCGGATAATCCTAGGAACGATCTAAGTTGCCGTAAAGTCGTGGGTTGGGGAAATTCTTCGATGCATTTGGTCTTTTTTGGATCCATTTTAATACAATTAGAGGATACTATATACCCCAGAAATTCTACTTCTGTCTTAAAATATTTCGATTTTTCACTAGAAATACGCATGTTTGCAACACTCAAAGCTTTGATTATTTCTTCGATATGTGCTAAGTGTTCTTCTTCGGTTTCCGGAAAAATTATTACATCATCGATGTATACGTGGCAAAATTTTCCAATGTATTCACGAAGTATGTCATCCATAGCTCCTTAAAAGATGGAAGGTGCGTTTTTTAATCCGAAGGGCATTCGGAGGAATTCATATTTCCCGTTATTAACGCTAAATGCTATTTTTTCCCTATCGTTCTTTTCCATTAGGATCTGATGGAATCCACTTTGAAGGTCCAAGGTTGTGAAAAATCTTGCCTTCCTCAAATTTGCTAAGATAACTGCTGTATCAGCCATTGGATATTTCTGTGTTTTTGTGAAAGTGTTTAATTTTTTGTAATCTATCACCAATCTATGTTTTTTGAGCCGTCTTCATCTGGGCCTTTTTTATCTACAACCCATTCAGGAGAATTGTATGCCCTTCTGCTAGGCTGTATAATATTGTTTGCTAAAGGATTTTCTACTTCCATAACCTTTTGTCCATATGGCAGAGTCATTTGTAGTATCTATGCTACATTTTATGCTCGTATTATATGGCAAAAAGTTTGGGTTTTCTGTAAACACTCCCTGATGTTTCCTTAAAATTTCTTTGAGCTTCTCTTTATTATCATTGCTTTCTAAATCAATCTCTAAGTTATTAATCAATTCGTCATTGAATATTAAGAATATTATGCCCTGATTATATTCTAATGTCGAATCCCTAATATTTATATTGCCCTTTACTTTGCGCAATAGTTTCATGCCAATGATCATATCATAATCTTTTAGCTCATCTAATTCAAAAAATCTATCTTTGATTCCTATAATATTTATTTCTTGAAATTTCTTAATAATAGTGGTTCCATGAACACTTTTAACTTGAGAAGGGATGTCTAATGTTTTATTAGGAAACATTCCAGGTTTTACGTAACTATGCGTGGCACCCAAACGATAGCAAGTAGCTCCTTTTCGTTTGTCGCGTAACCTTCCACTGTTTTGCTGAGGGTTCTACTTATAAATGTAATTGGTTTATTTGCTTGGCTAAGTACTGCACCTATGGAGGAGTTACTAGCATCTGTTGTTAGTTCAAACTGAACGTTAAAATCAGGTTGATTTAGTGTTATTTGCTCGCAAAATTTATCTTTCATTGTCCTAAATGCTTTGATAGCATCTTTATCGAACTCGATTGCTATTTTTTTACTATTGTTTTGACCAGTTCGGCCATTTTCTCCTCTTAGGTATTTTGTAAGAGGTTTAGCAATCATTGCATAATTTCTTAAAAATTTCCGGTAGTAACCGGATAATCCTAGGAACGATCTAAGTTGCCGTAAGGTCGTGGGTTGGGGAAATTCTTCGATGCATTTGGTCTTTTTTGGATCCATTTTAATACAATTAGAGGATACTATATATCCCAGAAATTCTACTTCTGTCTTAAAATATTTCGATTTTTCACTAGAAATACGCATGTTTGCAACACTCAAAGCTTTGATTATTTTTTCGATATGTGCTAAGTGTTCTTCTTCGGTTTCCGAAAAAATTATTACATCATCGATGTAAACGTGGCAAAATTTGCCAATTCGTCATTGAATATTAAGAATATTATGCCCTGATTATATTCTAATGTCGAATCCCTAATATTTATATTGCCCTTTACTTTGCGCAATAGTTTTATGCCAATGATCACATCATAATCTTTTAGCTCATCTAATTCAAAAAATCTTTCTTTGATTCCTATAATATTTATTTCTTGAAATTTCTTAATAATAGTGGTTCCATGAACACTTTTAACTTGAGAAGGGATGTCTAATGTTTTATTAGGAAACATTCCAGGTTTTACGTAACTATGCGTGGCACCCAAACGATAGCAAGTAGCTCCTTTTCGTTTGTCGCGTAACCTTCCTCTGTTTTGCTGAGGGTTCTACTTATAGATGTAATTGGTTTGTTTGCTTGGCTAAGTACTGCACCTATGGAGGAGTTACTAGCATCTGTTGTTAGTTCAAACTGAACGTTAAAATCAGGTTGATTTAGTGTTATTTGCTCGCAAAATTTATCTTTCATTGTCCTAAATGCTTTGATAGCATCTTTATCGAACTCGATTGCTATTTTTTTACTATTGTTTTGACCAGTTCGGCCATTTTCTCCTCTTAGGTATTTTGTAAGGGGTTTAGCAATCATTGCATAATTTCTTAAAAAATTCCGGTAGAAACCGGATAATCCTAGGAACGATCTAAATTGCTGTAAGGTCGTGGGTTGGGGAAATTCTTCGATGCATTTGGTCTTTTTTGGATCCATTTTAATACAATTAGAGGATACTATATATCCTAGAAATTCTTCTTCTGTCTTAAAATATTTCGATTTTTCACTAGAAATACACATGTTTGCAACACTCAAAGCTTTGATTATTTTTTCGATATGTGCTAAGTGTTCTTCTTCAGTTTCCGAAAAAATTATTACATCATCGATGTAAACGTGGCAAAATTTGCCAATGTATTCACGAAGTATGTCATCCATAGCTCCTTGAAAGATGGAAGGTGCGTTTTTTAATCCGAAGGGCATTCGGAGGAATTCATATTTCCCGTTATTAACGCTAAATGCTATTTTTTCCCTATCGTTCTTTTCCATTAGGATCTGATGGAATCCACTTTGAAGGTCCAAGGTTGTGAAAAATCTTGCCTTCCTCAAATTTGCTAAGATAACTGCTGTATCAGCCATTGGATATTTCTGTGTTTTTGTGAAAGCGTTTAATTTTTTGTAATCTATCACCAATCTATGTTTTTTGAGCCGTCTTCATCTGGGCCTTTTTTATCTACAACCCATTCAGGAGAATTGTATGCCCTTCTGCTAGGCTGTATAATATTGTTTGCTAAAGGATTTTCTACTTCCATAACCTTTTGTCCATATGGCAGAGTCATTTGTAGTATCTATGCTACATTTTTTGCTCGTATTATATGGCAAAAAGTTTGGGTTTTCTGTAAACACTCCCTGAAATTTCCTTAAAATTTCTTTGAGCTTTCCTTTATTATCATTGCTTTCTAAATTAATCTCTAAGTTATTAATCAATTCGTCATTGAATATTAAGAATATTATGCCCTGATTATATTCTAATGTCGAATCCCTAATATTTATATTGCCCTTTACTTTGCGCAATAGTTTTATGCCAATGATCACATCATAATCTTTTAGCTCATCTAACTCAAAAAATCTTTCTTTGATTCCTATAATATTTATTTCTTGAAATTTCTTAATAATAGTGGTTCCATAAACACTTTTAACTTGAGAAGGGATGTCTTATGTTTTATTAGGAAACATTCCTGGTTGTACGTAACTATGCGTGGCACCAAACGATAGCAAGTAGCTCCTTTTCGTTTGTCGCGTAACCTTCCTCTGTTTTGATGAGGGTTCTACTTATAAATGTAATTGGTTTGTTTGCTTGGCTAAGTACTGCACCTATGGCGGAGTTACTAGCATCTGTTGTTAGTTCAAACTGAACGTTAAAATCAGGTTGATTTAGTGTTATTTGCTCGCACAATTTATCTTTCATTGTCCTAAATGCTTTGATAGCATCTTTATCGAACTCGATTGCTATTTTTTACTATTGTTTTGACCAGTTCGGCCATTTTCTCCTCTTAGGTATTTTGGGAGGGATTTGGCAATAATTGCATAATTTCTTAAAAATTACCGGTAGTAACCGGATAATCCTTGGAACGATCTAAGTTGCCGTAAAGTAGTGGGTTGGGGAAATTCTTCGATGCATTTGGTCTTTTTTGGATCCATTTTAATACAATTAGAGGATACTATATATCCCAGAAATTCTACTTCTGTCTTAAAATATTTCGATTTTTCACTAGAAATACACATGTTTGCAACACTCAAAGCTTTGATTATTTCTTCGATATGTGCTAAGTGTTCTTCTTCGGTTTCCGAAAAAATTATTACATCATCGATGTTAACGTGGCAAAATTTGCCAATGTATTAACGAAGTATGTCATCCATAGCTCCTTGAAAGATGGAAGGTGCGTTTTTTATTCCGAAGGGCATTCGGAGGAATTCATATTTCCCGTTATTAATGCTAAATGCTGTTTTTTCCCTATCGTTCTTTTCCATTAGGATCTGATGGAATCCACTTTGAAGGTCCAAGGTTGTGAAAAATCTTGCCTTCCCCAAATTTGCTAAGATAACTGCTGTATCAGCCATTGGATATTTCTGTGTTTTTGTGAAAGAGTTTAGTTTTTTGTAATCTATCACCAATCTATGTTTTTTTGAGCCGTCTTCATCTTGGCCTTTTTTATCTACAACCCATACAGGAGAATAGTATGCCCTTCTGCTAGGCTGTATAATATTGTTTGCTAAAAGATTTTCTACTTCCTTATTCACAAAGCTTGCTACAGATTGTGGATAAGCATTACCTTTTGTCCATATGGCAGAGTCATTTGTAGTATCTATGCTACATTTTATGCTCGTATTATATGGCAAAAAGTTTGGGTTTTCTGTAAACACTCCCTGATGTTTCCTTAAAATTTCTTTGAGCTTCTCTTTATTATCATTGCTTTCTAAATCAATCTCTAAGTTATTAATCAATTCGTCATTGAATATTAAGAATATTATGCCCTGATTATATTCTAATGTCGAATCCCTAATATTTATATTGCCCTTTACTTTGCGCAATAGTTTCATGCCAATGATCATATCATAATCTTTTAGCTCATCTAATTCAAAAAATCTTTCTTTGATTCCTATAATATTTATTTCTTGAAATTTCTTAATAATAGTGGTTCCATGAACACTTTTAACTTGAGAAGGGATGTCTAATGTTTTATTAGGAAACATTCCAGGTTTTACGTAACTATGCGTGGCACCCAAACGATAGCAAGTAGCTCCTTTTCGTTTGTCGCGTAACCTTCCTCTGTTTTGCTGAGGGTTCTACTTATAAATGTAATTGGTTTATTTGCTTGGCTAAGTACTGCACCTATGGAGGAGTTACTAGCATCTGTTGTTAGTTCAAACTGAACGTTAAAATCAGGTTGATTTAGTGTTATTTGCTCGCAAAATTTATCTTTCATTGTCCTAAATGCTTTGATAGCATCTTTATCGAACTCGATTGCTATTTTTTTACTATTGTTTTGACCAGTTCGGCCATTTTCTCCTCTTAGGTATTTTGTAAGAGGTTTAGCAATCATTGCATAATTTCTTAAAAATTTCCGGTAGTAACCGGATAATCCTAGGAACGATCTAAGTTGCCGTAAGGTCGTGGGTTGGGGAAATTCTTCGATGCATTTGGTCTTTTTTGGATCCATTTTAATACAATTAGAGGATACTATATATCCCAGAAATTCTACTTCTGTCTTAAAATATTTCGATTTTTCACTAGAAATACGCATTTTTGCAACACTCAAAGCTTGATTATTTCTTCGATATGTGCTAAGTGTTCTCCTTCGGTTTCCGAAAAAATTATTACATCATCGATGTAAACGTGGCAAAATTTGCCAATGTATTCACGAAGTATGTCATCCATAGCTCCTTGAAAGATGGAAGGTGCGTTTTTTATTCCGAAGGGCATTCGGAGGAATTCATATTTCCCCTTATTAACGCTAAATGCTGTTTTTTCCCTATCGTTCTTTTCCATTAGGATCTGATGGAATCCACTTTGAAGGTCCAAGGTTGTGAAAAATCTTGCCTTCCTCAAATTTGCTACGATAACTGCTGTATCAGCCATTGTATATTTCTGTGTTATTGTGAAAGTGTTTAATTTTTTATAATCTATCACCAATCTATGTTTTATTTCATCTAGGCCTTTTTTATCTACAACCCATACAGGAGAATTGTATGCCCTTCTGCTAGGCTGTATAATATTGTTTGCTAAAAGATTTTCTAATTCCATAACCTTTTGTCCATATGGCAGAGTCATTTGTAGTATCTATGCTACATTTTATGCTCGTATTATATGGCAAAAAGTTTGGGTTTTCTGTAAACACTCCCTGATATTTCCTTAAAATTTTTTTGAGCTTCCCTTTATTATCATTGCTTTTTAAATTAATCTCTAAGTTATTAATCAATTCGTCATTGAATATTAAGAATATTATGCCCTGATTATATTCTAATGTCGAATCCCTAATATTTATATTGCCCTTTACTTTGCGCAATAGTTTTATGCCAATGATCATATCATAATCTTTTAGCTCATCTAATTCAAAAAATCTTTCTTTGATTCCTATAATATTTATTTCTTGAAATTTTTTAATAATAGTGGTTCCATGAACACTTTTAACTTGAGAAGGGATGTTTAATGTTTTATTAGGAAACATTCCATGTTTTACGTAACTATGCGTGGCACCCAAACGATAGCAAGGAGCTCCTTTTCGTTTGTCGCGTAACCTTCCTCTGTTTTGCTGAGGGTTCTACTTATAAATGTAATTGGTTTGTTTGCTTGGCTAAGTACTGTACCTATGGCGGAGTTACTAGCATCTGTTGTTCGTTCAAACTGAACGTTAAAATCAGGTTGATTTAGTGTTATTTGCTCCCACAATTTATCTTTCATTGTCCTAAATGCTTTGATAGCATCTTTATCGAACTCGATTGCTATTTTTTTTACTATTGTTTTGACCAGTTCGGCCATTTTCTCCTCTTAGGTATTTTGTAAGGGGTTTAGCAATCATTGCATAATTTCTTAAAAAATTCCGGTAGAAACCGGATAATCCTAGGAACGATCTAAGTTGCCGTAAGGTCGTGGGTTGGGGAAATTCTTCGATGCATTTGGTCTTTTTTGGATCCATTTTAATACAATTAGAGGATACTATATATCCCAGAAATTTTACTTCAGTCTTAAAATATTTCGATTTTTCACTAGAAATAGGCATGTTTGCAACACTCAAAGCTTTGATTATTTCTTCGATATGTGCTAAGTGTTCTTCTTCGGTTTCCGAAAAAATTATTACATCATCGATGTAAACGTGGCAAAATTTGCCAATGTATTCACGAAGTATGTCATTCATAGCTCCTTGAAAGATGGAAGGTGCGTTTTTTATTCCGAAGGGCATTCGGAGGAATTCATATTTCCCGTTATTAACGCTAAATGCTGTTTTTTCCCTATCGTTCTTTTCCATTAGGATCTGATGGAATCCACTTTGCAGGTCCAAGGTTGTGAAAAATCTTGCCTTCCCCAAATTTGCTAAGATAACTGCTGTATCAGCCATTGGATATTTCTGTGTTTTTGTGAAAGAGTTTAGTTTTTTGTAATCTATCACCAATCTATGTTTTTTTGAGCCGTCTTCATCTTGGCCTTTTTTATCTACAACCCATACAGGAGAATAGTATGCCCTTCTGCTAGGCTGTATAATATTGTTTGCTAAAAGATTTTCTACTTCCTTATTCACAAAGCTTGCTACAGATTGGGGATAAGCATTACCTTTTGTCCATATGGCAGAGTCATTTGTAGTATCTATGCTACATTTTATGCTCATATTATATGGCAAAAAGTTTGGGTTTTCTGTAAACACTCCCTGATATTTCCTTAAAATTTCTTTGAGCTTCCCTTTATTATCATTGCTTTCTAAATAAATCTCTAAGTTATTAATCAATTCGTCATTGAATATTAAGAATATTATGCCCTGATTATATTCTGATGTCGAATCCCTAATATTTATATTGCCCTTTACTTTGCGCAATAGTTTTATGCCAATGATCACATCATAATCTTTTAGCTCATCTAACTCAAAAAATCTTTCTTTGATTCCTATAATATTTATTTTTGAAATTTCTTAATAATAGTGGTTCCATGAACACTTTTAACTTGAGAAGGGATGTCTAATGTTTTATTAGGAAACATTCCAGGTTGTACGTAACTATGGGTGGTACCCAAACGATAGCAAGTAGCTCCTTTTCGTTTGTCGCGTAACCTTCCTCTGTTTTGCTGAGGGTTCTACTTATAAATGTAATTGGTTTGTTTGCTTGGCTTAGTACTGCACCTATGGCGGAGTTACTAGCATCTGTTGTTAGTTCAAACTGAACGTTAAAATCAGGTTGATTTAGTGTTATTTGCTCGCAAAATTTATCTTTCATTGTCCTAGATTCTTTGATAGCATCTTTATCGAACTCGATTGCTATTTTTTTACTATTGTATTGACCATTTCGGCCATTTTCTCCTCTTAGGTATTTTGTAAGGGGTTTAGCAATCATTGCATAATTTCTTAAAAATTTCCGGTAGAAACCGGATAATCCTAGGAACGATCTAAGTTGCTGTAAGGTCGTGGGTTGGGGAAATTCTTCGATGCATTTGGTCTTTTTTGGATCCATTTTAATACAATTAGAGGATACTATATATCCCAGAAATTCTACTTCTGTCTTAAAATATTTCGATTTTTCACTAGAAATACGCATGTTTGCAACACTCAAAGCTTTGATTATTTCTTCGATATGTGCTAAGTGTTCTTCTTCGGTTTCCGAAAAAATTATTACATCATCGATGTAAACGTGGCAAAATTTGCCAATGTATTCACGAAGTATGTCATTCATAGCTCCTTGAAAGATGGAAGGTGCGTTTTTTATTCCGAAGGGCATTCGGAGGAATTCATATTTCCCCTTATTGACGCTAAATGCTGTTTTTTCCCTATCGTTCTTTTCCATTAGGATCTGATGGAATCCACTTTGAAGGTCCAAGGTTGTGAAAAATCTTGCCTTAATCAAATTTGCTACGATAACTGCTGTATCAGCCATTGGATATTTCTGTGTTTTTGTGAAAGTGTTTAATTTTTTGTAATCTATCAACAATCTATGTTTTTTTGAGCCGTCTTCATCTAGGCCATTTTTATCTACAACCTATACACGAGAATTGTATGCCCTTCTGCTAGGCTGTATAATATTGTTTGCTAAAAGATTTTCTACTTCCATAACCTTTTGTCCATATGGCAGAGTCATTTTTAGTATATATGCTACATTTTATGCTCGTATTATATGGCAAAAAGTTTGGGTTTTCTGTAAACACTCCCTGATATTTCCTTAAAATTTCTTTGAGCTTCCCTTTATTATCATTGCTTTTTAAATTAATCTCTAAGTTATTAATCAATTCGTCATTGAATATTAAGAATATTATGCCCTGATTATATTCTAATATTGAATCCCTAATATTTATATTGCCCTTTACTTTGCGCAATAGTTTTATGCCAATGATCATATCATAATCTTTTAGCTCATCTAATTCAAAAAATCTTTCTTTGATTCCTATAATATTTATTTCTTGAAATTTCTTAATAATAGTGGTTCCATGAACACTTTTAACTTGAGAAGGGATGTCTAATGTTTTATTAGGAAACATTCCAGGTTTTACGTAACTATGCGTGGCACCCAAACGATAGCAAGTAGCTCCTTTTCGTTTGTCGCGTAACCTTCCTCTGTTTTGCTGAGGGTTCTACTTATAAATGTAATTGGTTTGTTTGCTTGGCTAAGTACTGCACCTATGGCGGAGTTACTAGCATCTGTTGTTAGTTCAAACTGAACGTTAAAATCAAAATCTTGCCTTCCTCAAATTTGCTACGATAACTGCTGTATCAGCCATTGGATATTTCTGTGTTTTTGTGAAAGTGTTTAATTTTTTGTAATCTATCACCAATCTATGTTTTTTTGAGCCGTCTTCATCTAGGCCATTTTTATCTACAACCCATACAAGAGAATTGTATGCCCTTCTGCTAGGCTGTATAATATTGTTTGCTAAAAGATTTTCTACTTCCATAACCTTTTGTCCATATGGCAGAGTCATTTTTAGTATATATGCTACATTTTATGCTCGTATTATATGGCAAAAAGTTTGGGTTTTCTGTAAACACTCCCTGATATTTCTTTGAGCTTCCCTTTTTTATCATTGCTTTTTAAATTAATCTGTAAGTTATTAATCAATTCGTCATTGAATATTAAGAATATTATGCCCTGATTATATTCTAATGTTGAATCCGTAATATTTATATTGCCCTTTACTTTGCGCAATAGTTTTATGCCAATGATCAATGATTATATCATAATCTGTTAGCTCATCTAATTCAAAAAATCTTTCTTTGATTCCTATAATATTTATTTCTTGAAATTTCTTAATAATAGTGGTTCCATGAACACTTTTAACTTGAGAAGGGATTGGTTTGTTTGCTTGGCTAAGTACTGCACCTATGCCGGAGTTACTAGCATCTGTTGTTAGTTCAAACTGAACGTTAAAATCAGGTTGATTTAGTGTTATTTGCTCGCAAAATTTATCTTTCATTGTCCTAAATGCTTTGATAGCATCTTTATCGAACTCGATTGCTATTTTTTTACTATTGTTTTGACCAGTTCGGCCATTTTCTCCTCTTAGGTATTTTGTGAGGGGTTTAGCAATCATTGCATACTTTCTTAAAAATTTCCGGTAGGAAGAGGATACTATATATCCCAGACATTCTTCTTCTGTCTTAAAATATTTCGATTTTTCACTAGAAATACGCATGTTTGCAACACTCAAAGCTTTGATTATTTCTTCGATATGTGCTAAGTGTTCTTCTTCGGTTTCCGAAAAAATTATTACATCATCGATGTAAACGTGGCAAAATTTGCCAATGTATTAATGAAGTATGTCATCCATAGCTCCTTGAAAGATGGAAGGTGCGTTTTTTAATCCGAAGGGCATTCGGAGGAATTCATATTTCCCGTTATTGACGCTAAATGCTGTTTTTTCCCTATCGTTCTTTTCCATTAGGATCTGATGGAATCCACTTTGAAGGTCCAAGGTTGTGAAAAATCTTGCCTTCCCCAAATTTGCTAAGATAACTGCTGTATCAGCCATTGGATATTTCTGTGTTTTTGTGAAAGAGTTTAGTTTTTTGTAATCTATCACCAATCTATGTTTTTTTGAGCCGTCTTCATCTTGGCCTTTTTTATCTACAACCCATACAGGAGAATAGTATGCCCTTCTGCTAGGCTGTATAATATTGTTTGCTAAAAGATTTTCTACTTCCTTATTCACAAAGCTTGCTACAGATTGGGGATAAGCATTACCTTTTGTCCATATGGCAGAGTCATTTGTAGTATCTATGCTACATTTTATGCTCATATTATATGGCAAAAAGTTTGGGTTTCTGTAAACACTCCCTGATATTTCCTTAAAATTTCTTTGAGCTTCCCTTTATTATCATTGCTTTCTAAATTAATCTCTAAGTTATTAATCAATTCGTCATTGAATATTAAGAATATTATGCCCTGATTATATTCTAATGTCGAATCCCTAATATTTATATTGCCCTTTACTTTGCGCAATAGTTTTATGCCAATGATCACATCATAATCTTTTAGCTCATCTAACTCAAAAAATCTTTCTTTGATTCCTATAATATTTATTTTTGAAATTTCTTAATAATAGTGGTTCCATGAACACTTTTAACTTGAGAAGGGATGTCTAATGTTTTATTAGGAAACATTCCAGGTTTTACGTAACTATGCGTGGCACCCAAACGATAGCAAGTAGCTCCTTTTCGTTTGTCGCGTAACCTTCCTCTGTTTTGCTGAGGGTTCTACTTATAAATGTAATTGGTTTGTTTGCTTGGCTAAGTACTGCACCTATGGCGGAGTTACTAACATCTGTTGTTAGTTCAAACTGAACGTTAAAATCAGGTTGATTTAGTGTTATTTGCTCGCAAAATTTATCTTTCATTGTCCTAAATGCTTTGATAGCATCTTTATCGAACTCGATTGCTATTTTTTTACTATTGTTTTGACCAGTTCGGCCATTTTCTCCTCTTAGGTATTTTGTAAGGGGTTTAGCAATCATTGCATAATTTCTTAAAAATTTCCGGTAGAAACCGGATAATCCTAGGAACGATCTAAATTGCTGTGAGGTCGTGGGTTGGGGAAATTCTTCGATGCATTTGGTCTTTTTTGGATCCATTTTAATACAATTAGAGGATACTATATATCCCAGAAATTCTACTTCTGTCTTAAAATATTTCGATTTTTCACTAGAAATACGCATGTTTGCAACACTCACAGCTTTGATTATTTCTTCGATATGTGCTAAGTGTTCTTCTTCGGTTTCCGAAAAAATTATTACATCATCGATGTAAACGTGGCAAAATTTGCCAATGTATTCACGAAGTATGTCATTCATAGCTCCTTGAAAGATGGAAGGTGCGTTTTTTATTCCGAAGGGCATTCGGAGGAATTCATATTTCCCCTTATTAACGCTAAATGCTGTTTTTTCCCTATCGTTCTTTTCCATTAGGATCTGATGGAATCCACTTTGAAGGTCCCAGGTTGTGAAAAATCTTGCCTTCCTCAAATTTGCTACGATAACTGCTGTATCAGCCATTGGATATTTCTGTGTTTTTGTGAAAGTGTTTAATTTTTTGTAATCAATCACCAATCTATATTTTTTTGAGCCGTCTTCATCTAGGCCATTTTTATCTACAACCCATACAGGAGAATTGTATGCCCTTCTGCTAGGCTGTAAAATATTGTTTGCTAAAAGATTTTCTACTTCCATAACCTTTTACCCATATGGCAGAGTCATTTTTAGTATATATGCTACATTTTATGCTCGTATTATATGGCAAAAAGTTTGGGTTTTCTGTAAACACTCCCTGATATTTCTTTAAAATTTCTTTGAGCTTCCCTTTATTATCATTGCTTTTTAAATTAATCTGTAAGTTATTAATCAATTCGTCATTGAATATTAAGAATATTATGCCCTGATTATATTCTAATGTCGAATCCCTAATATTTATATTGCCCTTTACTTTGCGCAATAGTTTTATGCCAATGATCATATCATAATCTTTTAGCTCATCTAATTCAAAAAATCTTTCTTTGATTCCTATAATATTTATTTCTTGAAATTTCTTAATAATAGTGGTTCCATGAACACTTTTAACTTGAGAAGGGATGTCTAATGTTTTATTATGAAACATTCCAGGTTTTACGTAACTATGCGTGGCACCCAAATGATAGCAAGTAGCTCCTTTTCGTTTGTCGCGTAACCTTCCTCTGTTTTGCTGAGGGTTCTACTTATAAATGTAATTGGTTTGTTTGCTTGGCTAAGTACTGCACCTATGGCGGAGTTACTAGCATCTGTTGTTAGTTCAAACTGAACGTTAAAATCAGGTTGATTTGGTGTTATTTGCTCGCAAAATTTATCTTTCATTGTCCTAAATGCTTTGATAGCATCTTTATCGAACTCGATTGCTATTTTTTTACTATTGTTTTGACCAGTTTGGCCATTTTCTCCTCTTAGGTATTTTGTGAGGGGTTTAGCAATCATTGCATACTTTCTTAAAAATTTCCGGTAGGAAGAGGATACTATATATCCCAGACATTCTTCTTCTGTCTTAAAATATTTCGATTTTTCACTAGAAATACGCATGTTTGCAACACTCAAAGCTTTGATTATTTCTTCGATATGTGCTAAGTGTTCTTCTTCGGTTTCCGAAAAAATTATTACATCATCGATGTAAACGTGGCAAAATTTGCCAATGTATTAATGAAGTATGTCATCCATAGCTCCTTGAAAGATGGAAGGTGCGTTTTTTAATCCGAAGGGCATTCGGAGGAATTCATATTTCCCGTTATTGACGCTAAATGCTGTTTTTTCCCTATCGTTCTTTTCCATTAGGATCTGATGGAATCCACTTTGAAGGTCCAAGGTTGTGAAAAATCTTGCCTTCCCCAAATTTGCTAAGATAACTGCTGTATCAGCCATTGGATATTTCTGTGTTTTTGTGAAAGAGTTTAGTTTTTTGTAATCTATCACCAATCTATGTTTTTTTGAGCCGTCTTCATCTTGGCCTTTTTTATCTACAACCCATACAGGAGAATAGTATGCCCTTCTGCTAGGCTGTATAATATTGTTTGCTAAAAGATTTTCTACTTCCTTATTCACAAAGCTTGCTACAGATTGGGGATAAGCATTACCTTTTGTCCATATGGCAGAGTCATTTGTAGTATCTATGCTACATTTTATGCTCATATTATATGGCAAAAAGTTTGGGTTTTCTGTAAACACTCCCTGATATTTCCTTAAAATTTCTTTGAGCTTCCCTTTATTATCATTGCTTTCTAAATTAATCTCTAAGTTATTAATCAATTCGTCATTGAATATTAAGAATATTATGCCCTGATTATATTCTAATGTCGAATCCCTAATATTTATATTGCCCTTTACTTTGCGCAATAGTTTTATGCCAATGATCACATCATAATCTTTTAGCTCATCTAACTCAAAAAATCTTTCTTTGATTCCTATAATATTTATTTCTTGAAATTTCTTAATAATAGTGGTTCCATGAACACTTTTAACTTGAGAAGGGATGTCTAATGTTTTATTAGGAAACATTCCAGGTTTTACGTAACTATGCGTGGTACCCAAACGATAGCAAGTAGCTCCTTTTCGTTTGTCGCGTAACCTTCCTCTGTTTTGCTGAGGGTTCTACTTATAAATGTAATTGGTTTGTTTGCTTGGCTAAGTACTGCACCTATGGCGGAGTTACTAGCATCTGTTGTTAGTTCAAACTGAACGTTAAAATCAGGTTGATTTAGTGTTATTTGCTCGCAAAATTTATCTTTCATTGTCCTAAATGCTTTGATAGCATCTTTATCGAACCCGATTGCTATTTTTTTACTATTGTTTTGACCAGTTCGGCCATTTTCTCCTCTTAGGTATTTTGTAAGGGGTTTAGCAATCATTGCATAATTTCTTAAAAATTTCCGGTAGAAACCGGATAATCCTAGGAACGATCTAAGTTGCTGTAAGGTCGTGGGTTGGGGAAATTCTTCGATGCATTTGGTCTTTTTTGGATCCATTTTAATACAATTAGAGGATACTATATATCCCAGAAATTCTACTTCTGTCTTAAAATATTTCGATTTTTCACTAGAAATACGCATGTTTGCAACACTCAAAGCTTTGATTATTTTTTCGATATGTGCTAAGAGTTCTTCTTCGGTTTCCGAAAAAATTAGTACATTATCGATGTAAACGTGGCAAAATTTGCCAATGTATTCACGAAGTATGTCATTCATAGCTCCTTGAAAGATGGAAGGTGCGTTTTTTATTCCGAAGGGCATTCGGAGGAATTCGTATTTCCCGTTATTGACGCTAAATGCTGTTTTTTCCCTATCGTTCTTTTCCATTAGGATCTGATGGAATCCACTTTGAAGTCCAAGGTTGTGAAAAATCTTGCCTTCCCCAAATTTGCTAAGATAACTGCTGTATCAGCCATTGGATATTTCTGTGTTTTTGTGAAAGAGTTTAATTTTTTGTAATCTATCACCTATCTATGTTTTTTTGAGCCGTCTTCATCTTGGCCTTTTTTATCTACAACCCATACAGGAGAATAGTATGCCCTTCTGCTAGGCTGTATAATATTGTTTGCTAGAAGATTTTCTACTTCCTTATTCACAAAGCTTGCTACAGATTGTGGATAAGCATTACCTTTTGTCCATATGGCAGAGTCATTTTTAGTATATATGCTACATTTTATGCTCGTATTATATGGCAAAAAGTTTGGGTTTTCTGTAAACACTCCCTGATGTTTCCTTAAAATTTCTTTGAGCTTCCCTTTATTATCATTGCTTTCTAAATTAATCTTTAAGTTATTAATCAATTCGTCATTGAATATTAAGAATATTATGCCCTGATTATATTTTAATGTCGAATCCCTAATATTTATATTGCCCTTTACTTTGCGCAATAGTTTTATGCCAATGATCACATCATAATCTTTTAGCTCATCTAATTCAAAAAATCTTTCTTTGATTCCTATAATATTTATTTCTTGAAATTTCTTAATAATAGTGGTTCCATGAACACTTTTAACTTGAGAAGGGATGTCTAATGTTTTATTAGGAAACATTCCAGGTTTTACGTAACTATGCGTGGCACCCAAACGATAGCAAGTAGCTCCTTTTCGTTTGTCGCGTAACCTTCCTCTGTTTTGCTGAGGGTTCTACTTATAGATGTAATTGGTTTGTTTGCTTGGCTAAGTACTGCACCTATTGCGGAGTTACTAGCATCTGTTGTTAGTTCAAACTGAACGTTAAAATCAGGTTGATTTAGTGTTATTTGCTCGCACAATTTATCTTTCATTGTCCTAAATGCTTTGATAGCATCTTTATCGAACTCGATTGCTATTTTTTTTACAATAGTTTTGAACAGTTCGGCCATTTTCTCCTCTTAGGTATTTTGTGAGGCGTTTAGCAATTATTCTATGATAATCCTAGGAACGATCTAAGTTGCCGTAAAGTCGTGGGTTGGGGAAATTCTTCGATGCATTTGGTCTTTTTTGGATTCATTTTAATACAATTAGAGGATACTATATATCCCAGAAATTCTACTTCTGTCTTAAAATAGTTCGATTTCTCACTGGAAATATGCATGTTTGCAACACTCGAAGCTTTGATTATTTCTTCGATATGTGCTCAGTGTTCTTCTTCGGTTTCCGAAAAAATTATTACATCATCGATGTAAACGTGGCAAAATTTGCCAATGTATTAACGAAGTATGTCATCCATAGCTCCTTGAAAGATGGAAGGTGCGTTTTTTAATCCAAAGAGCATTCGGAGGAATTCATATTTCCCGTTATTGACGCTAAATGCTGTTTTTTCCCTATCGTTCTTTTCCATTAGGATCTGATGGAATCCACTTTGAAGGTCCAAGGTTGTGAAAAATCTTGCCTTCCTCAAATTTCCAAAGATAACTGCTGTATCAGCCATTGGATATTTCTGTGTTTTTGTGAAAGTGTTTAATTTTTTGTAATCAATCACCAATCTATATTTTTTTGAGCCGTCTTCATCTAGGCCATTTTTATCTACAACCCATACAGGAGAATTGTATGCCCTTCTGCTAGGCTGTATAATATTGTTTGCTAAAAGATTTTCTACTTCCATAACCTTTTGTCCATATGGCAGAGTCATTTTTAGTATATATGCTACATTTTATGCTCGTATTATATGGCAAAAAGTTTGGGTTTTCTGTAAACACTCCCTGATATTTCTTTAAAATTTCTTTGAGCTTCCCTTTATTATCATTGCTTTTTAAATTAATCTCTAAGTTATTAATCAATTCGTCATTGAATATTAAGAATATTATGCCCTGATTATATTCTAATGTTGAATCCCTAATATTTATATTGCCCTTTACTTTGCGCAATAGTTTTATGCCAATGATCATATCATAATCTGTTAGCTCATCTAATTCAAAAAATCTTTCTTTGATTCCTATAATATTTATTTCTTGAAATTTCTTAATAATAGTGGTTCCATGAACACTTTTAACTTGAGAAGGGATGTCTAATGTTTTATTAGGAAACATTCCAGGTTTTACGTAACTATGCGTGGCACCCAAACGATATCAAATAGCTCCTTTTCGTTTGTCGCGTAACCTTCCTCTGTTTTGCTGAGGGTTCTACTTATAAATGTAATTGGTTTGTTTGCTTGGCTAAGTACTGCACCTATGGCGGAGTTACTAGCATCTGTTGTTAGTTCAAACTGAACGTTAAAATCAGGTTGATTTAGTGTTATTTGCTCGCACAATTTATCTTTCATTGTCCTAAATGCTTTGATAGCATCTTTATCGAACTCGATTGCTATTTTTTTACTATTGTTTTGACCAGTTCGGCCATTTTCTCCTCTTAGGTATTTTGTAAGGGGTTTAGCAATCATTGCATAATTTCTTAAAAATTTCCGGTAGAAACCGGATAATCCTAGGAACGATCTAAATTGCTGTAAGGTCGTGGGTTGGGGAAATTCTTCGATGCATTTGGTCTTTTTTGGATCCATTTTAATACAATTAGAGGATACTATATATCCCAGAAATTCTACTTCTGTCTTAAAATATTTCGATTTTTCACTAGAAATACGCATGTTTGCAACACTCACAGCTTTGATTATTTCTTCGATATGTACTAAGTGTTCTTCTTCGGTTTCCGAAAAAATTATTACATCATCGATGTAAACGTGGCAAAATTTGCCAATGTATTCACGAAGTATGTCATTCATAGCTCCTTGAAAGATGGAAGGTGCGTTTTTTATTCCGAAGGGCATTCGGAGGAATTCATATTTCCCCTTATTAACGCTAAAGGCTGTTTTTTCCCTATCGTTCTTTTCCATTAGGATCTGATGGAATCCACTTTGAAGGTCCCAGGTTGTGAAAAATCTTGCCTTCCTCAAATTTGCTACGATAACTGCTGTATCAGCCATTGGATATTTCTGTGTTTTTGTGAAAGTGTTTAATTTTTTGTAATCAATCACCAATCTATATTTTTTTGAGCCGTCTTCATCTAGGCCATTTTTATCTACAACCCATACAAGAGAATTGTATGCCCTTCTGCTAGGCTGTATAATATTGTTTGCTAAAAGATTTTCTACTTCCATAACCTTTTGTCCATATGGCAGAGTCATTTTTAGTATCTATGCTACATTTTATGCTCGTATTATATGGCAAAAAGTTTGGGTTTTCTGTAAACACTCCCTGATATTTCTTTAAAATTTCTTTGAGCTTCCCTTTATTATCATTGCTTTTTAAATTAATCTGTAAGTTATTAATCAATTCGTCATTGAATATTAAGAATATTATGCCCTGATTATATTCTAATGTTGAATCCCTAATATTTATATTGCCCTTTACTTTGCGCAATAGTTTTATGCCAATGATCATATCATAATCTTTAAGCTCATCTAATTCAAAAAATCTTTCTTTGATTCCTATAATATTTATTTCTTGAAATTTCTTAATAATAGTGGTTCCATGAACACTTTTAACTTGAGAAGGGATGTCTAATGTTTTATTAGGAAACATTCCAGGTTTTACGTAACTATGCGTGGCACCCAAACGATAGCAAGTAGCTCCTTTTCGTTTGTCGCGTAACATTCCTCTGTTTTGCTGAGGGTTCTACTTATAAATGTAATTGGTTTGTTTGCTTGGCTAAGTACTGCACCTATGGCGGAGTTACTAGCATCTGTTGTTAGTTCAAACTGAACGTTAAAATCAGGTTGATTTAGTGTTATTTGCTCGCAAAATTTATCTTTCATTGTCCTAAATGCTTTGATAGCATCTTTATCGAACTCGATTGCTATTTTTTTTACTATTGTTTTGACCAGTTCGGCCATTTTCTCCTCTTAGGTATTTTGTGAGGGGTTTAGCAATCATTGCATACTTTCTTAAAAATTTCCGGTAGGAAGAGGATACTATATATCCCAGACATTCTTCTTCTGTCTTAAAATATTTCGATTTTTCACTAGAAATACGCATGTTTGCAACACTCAAAGCTTTGATTATTTCTTCGATATGTGCTAAGTGTTCTTCTTCGGTTTCCGAAAAAATTATTACATCATCGATGTAAACGTGGCAAAATTTGCCAATGTATTAATGAAGTATGTCATCCATAGCTCCTTGAAAGATGGAAGGTGCGGTTTTTAATCCGAAGGGCATTCGGAGGAATTCATATTTCCCGTTATTGACGCTAAATGCTGTTTTTTCCCTATCGTTCTTTTCCATTAGGATCTGATGGAATCCACTTTGAAGGTCCAAGGTTGTGAAAAATCTTGCCTTCCCCAAATTTGCTAAGATAACTGCTGTATCAGCCATTGGATATTTCTGTGTTTTTGTGAAAGAGTTTAATTTTTTGTAATCTATCACCTATCTATGTTTTTTTGAGCCGTCTTCATCTTGGCCGTTTTTATCTACAACCCATACAGGAGAATAGTATGCCTTTCTGCTAGGCTGTATAATATTGTTTGCTAAAAGATTTTCTACTTCCTTATTCACAAAGCTTGCTACAGATTGGGGATAAGCATTACCTTTTGTCCATATGGCAGAGTCATTTGTAGCATCTATGCTACATTTTATGCTCGTATTATATGGCAAAAAGTTTGGGTTTTCTGTAAACACTCCCTGATATTTCCTTAAAATTTCTTTGAGCTTCCCTTTATTATCATTGCTTTCTAAATTAATCTCTAAGTTATTAATCAATTCGTCATTGAATATTAAGAATATTATGCCCTGATTATATTCTAATGTCGAATCCCTAATATTTATATTGCCCTTTACTTTGCGCAATAGTTTTATGCCAATGATCACATCATAATCTTTTAGCTCATCTAACTCAAAAAATCTTTCTTTGATTCCTATAATATTTATTTTTGAAATTTCTTAATAATAGTGGTTCCATGAACACTTTTAACTTGAGAAGGGATGTCTAATGTTTTATTAGGAAACATTCCAGGTTTTACGTAACTATGCGTGGTACCCAAACGATAGCAAGTAGCTCCTTTTCGTTTGTCGCGTAACCTTCCTCTGTTTTGCTGAGGGTTCTACTTATAAATGTAATTGGTTTGTTTGCTTGGCTAAGTACTGCACCTATGGCGGAGTTACTAGCATCTGTTGTTAGTTCAAACTGAACGTTAAAATCAGGTTGATTTAGTGTTATTTGCTCGCACAATTTATCTTTCATTGTCCTAAATGCTTTGATAGCATCTTTATCGAACTCGATTGCTATTTTTTTACTATTGTTTTGACCAGTTCGGCCATTTTCTCCTCTTAGGTATTTTGTAAGGGGTTTAGCAATCATTGCATAATTTCTTAAAAATTTCCGGTAGAAACCGGATAATCCTAGGAACGATCTAAGTTGCTGTAAGGTCGTGGGTTGGGGAAATTCTTCGATGCATTTGGTCGTTTTTGGATCCATTTTAATACAATTAGAGGATACTATATATCCCAGGAATTCTACTTCTGTCTTAAAATATTTCGATTTTTCACTAGAAATACGCATGTTTGCAACACTCAAAGCTTTGATTATTTTTTCGATATGTGCTAAGTGTTCTTCTTCGGTTTCCGAAAAAATTATTACATCATCGATATAAACGTGGCAAAATTTGCCAATGTATTCACGAAGTATGTCATTCATAGCTCCTTGAAAGATGGAAGGTGCGTTTTTTATTCCGAAGGACATTCGGAGGAATTCATATTTCCTGTTATTGACGCTAAATGCTGTTTTTTCCCTATCGTTCTTTTCCATTAGGATCTGATGGAATCCACTTTGAAGGTCCAAGGTTGTGAAAAATCTTGCCTTCCCCAAATTTGCTAAGATAACTGCTGTATCAGCCATTGGATATTTCTGTGTTTTCTGAGTTTAATTTTTTGTAATCAATCACCAATCTATGTTTTTTTGAGCCGTCTTCATCTTGGCCTTTTTATCTACAACCCATACAGGAGAATAGTATGCCCTTCTGCTAGGCTGTATAATATTGTTTGCTAAAAGATTATCTACTTCCTTCTTCACAAAGCTTGCTACAGATTGTGGATAAGCATTACCTTTTGTCCATATGGCACAGTCATTTGTAGTATCTATGCTACATTTTATGCTCATATTATATGGCAAAAAGTTTGGGTTTTCTGTAAACACTCCCTGATGTTTCCTTAAAATTTCTTTGAGCTTCCCTTTATTATCATTGCTTTCTAAATTAATCTTTAAGTTATTAATCAATTCGTCATTGAATATTAAGAATATTATGCCCTGATTATATTCTAATGTCGAATCCCTAATATTTATATTGCCCTTTACTTTGCGCAATAGTTTTATGCCAATGATCACATCATAATCTTTTAGCTCATCTAACTCAAAAAATCTTTCTTTGATTCCTATAATATTTATTTCTTGAAATTTCTTAATAATAGTGGTTCCATGAACACTTTTAACTTGAGAAGGGATGTCTAATGTTTTATTATGAAACATTCCAGGTTTTACGTAACTATGCGTGGCACCCAAATGATAGCAAGTAGCTCCTTTTCGTTTGTCGCGTAACCTTCCTCTGTTTTGCTGAGGGTTCTACTTATAAATGTAATTGGTTTGTTTGCTTGGCTAAGTACTGCACCTATGGCGGAGTTACTAGCATCTGTTGTTAGTTCAAACTGAACGTTAAAATCAGGTTGATTTAGTGTTATTTGCTCGCACAATTTATCTTTCATTGTCCTAAATGCTTTGATAGCATCTTTATCGAACTCGATTGCTATTTTTTTACTATTGTTTTGAACAGTTCGGCCATTTTCTCCTCTTAGGTATTTTGTGAGGCGTTTAGCAATTATTCTATGATAATCCTAGGAACGATCTAAGTTGCCGTAAAGTCGTGGGTTGGGGAAATTCTTCGATGCATTTGGTCTTTTTTGGATTCATTTTAATACAATTAGAGGATACTATATATCCCAGAAATTCTACTTCTGTCTTAAAATAGTTCGATTTCTCACTAGGAATACGCATGTTTGCAACACTCGAAGCTTTGATTATTTCTTCGATATGTGCTCAGTGTTCTTCTTCGGTTTCCGAAAAAATTATTACATCATCGATGTAAACGTGGCAAAATTTGCCAATGTATTAACGAAGTATGTCATCCATAGCTCCTTGAAAGATGGAAGGTGCGTTTTTTAATCCAAAGGGCATTCGGAGGAATTCATATTTCCCATTATTGACGCTTAATGCTGTTTTTTCCCTATCGTTCTTTTCCATTAGGATCTGATGGAATCCACTTTGAAGGTCCAAGGTTGTGAAAAATCTTGCCTTCCTCAAATTTGCTAAGATAACTGCTGTATCAGCCATTGGATATTTCTGTGTTTTTGTGAAAGAGTTTAATTTTTTGTATTCTATCACCAATCTATGTTTTTGAGCCGTCTTCATCTAGGCCTTTTTATCTACAACCCATACAGGAGAATAGTATGCCCTTCTGCTAGGCTGTATAATATTGTTTGCTAAAAGATTTTCTACTTCCTTATTCACAAAGCTTGCTACAGATTGAGGATAAGCATTACCTTTTGTCCATATGGCAGAGTCATTTGTAGCATCTATGCTACATTTTATGCTCGTATTATATGGCAAAAAGTTTGGGTTTTCTGTAAACACTCCCTGATATTTCCTTAAAATTTCTTTGAGCTTCCCTTTATTATCATTGCTTTCTAAATTAATCTCTAAGTTATTAATCAATTCGTCATTGAATATTAAGAATATTATGCCCTGATTATATTCTAATGTCGAATCCCTAATATTTATATTGCCCTTTACTTTGCGCAATAGTTTTATGCCAATGATCACATCATAATCTTTTAGCTCATCTAATTCAAAAAATCTTTCTTTGATTCCTATAATACTTATTTCTTGAAATTTCTTAATAATAGAGGTTCCATGAACACTTTTAACTTGAGAAGGGATGTCTAATGTTTTATTAGGAAACATTCCAGGTTTTACGTAACTATGCGTGGTACCCAAACGATAGCAAGTAGCTCCTTTTCGTTTGTCGCGTAACTTTCCTCTGTTTTGATGAGGGTTCTACTTATAAATGTAATTGGTTTGTTTGCTTGGCTAAGTACTGCACCTATGGCGGAGTTACTAGCATCTGTCGTTAGTTCAAACTGAACGTTAAAATCAGGTTGATTTAGTGTTATTTGCTCGCACAATTTATCTTTCATTGTCCTAAATTCTTTGATAGCATCTTTATCGAACTCGATTGCTATTTTTTTACTATTGTTTTGACCAGTTCGGCCATTTTCTCCTCTTAGGTATTTTGTGAGGGGTTTAGCAATCATTGCATAATTTCTTAAAAATTATGTGTTGGGGAAATTCTTCGATGCATTTGGTCTTTTTTGGATCCATTTTAATACAATTAGAGGATACTATATATCCCAGAAATTCTAATTCTGTCTTAAATTATTTCGATTTTTCACTAGAAATACGCATGTTTGCAACACTCAAAGCTTTGATTATTTCTTCGATATGTGCTAAGTGTTCTTCTTCGGTTTCCGAAAAAATTATTACATCATCGATGTAAACGTGGCAAAATTTGCCAATGTATTCACGAAGTATGTCATCCATAGCTCCTTGAAAGATAGAAGGTGCGTTTTTTAATCCGAAGGGCATTCGGAGGAATTCATATTTCCCGTTATTAACGCTAAATGCTGTTTTTTCCCTTTCGTTCTTTTCCATTAGGATCTGATGGAACAACCTTTGAAGGTCGAAGGTTGTGAAAAATCTTGCCTTCCCCAAATTTGCTAAGATAACTGCTGTATCAGCCATTGGATATTTCTGTGTTTTTGTGAAAGAGTTTAATTTTTTGTAATCTATCACCAATCTATGTTTTTTTTCATCTAGGCCTTTTTTATCTACAACCCATATAGGAGAATTGTATGCCCTTCTGCTAGGCTGTATAATATTGTTTGCTAAAAGATTTTCTAATTCCATAACCTTTTGTCCATATGGCAGAGTCATTTGTAGTATCTATGCTACATTTTATGCTCGTATTATATGGCAAAAAGTTTGGGTTTTCAGTAAACACTCCCTGATATTTCTTTAAAATTTCTTTGAGCTTCCCTTTATTATCATTGCTTTTTAAATTAATCTCTAAGTTATTAATCAATTCGTCATTGAATATTAAGAATATTATGCCCTGATTATATTCTAATATTGAATCCCTAATATTTATATTGCCCTTTACTTTGCGCAATAGTTTTATGCCAATGATTACATCATAATCAGTTCAGTTCTTGTTCTAGTTACAGACAGTTCATAAACTTTGATTTCTAATTAGTTTTTCATTTAATTTTCACTTTTCGATATGGATTTTCAAAGTTCTGAGTGTAATTTTTTAACCTTCAAAAGTGATGTGATTTTTTGCGAAGTCTGTCAATCGGGTTTCCACTTTAAATGCACAAAAATAAGCGAAACCGATCGGACTAAAATCAAACGAAAACATTTTCTGGAAGTGTAGTTCATGCAAGAACATTTCTTTTTTGGGTTGCTTACCAAAAATAAAAGTCCTATATCGTTTCTTTGTGGACCATGAATCAGAATTCGATAATCTTGTTAAGCCCTCTCGTATTACTCGCTCTCAAGTTAAGTTGCCAGCTTTAGAGCCAAATAACAACAATAAGCAACTACAACTTCTCAAAGGAAAAAATATTTCTTCTTCTCCTCGACTTCTGTACTCACCGTTGCCTAAAAATACCCTCGCTTCATCTCCTGCTTTAAAAAGTGGTGGTAGCAAAGTCCTGATGAAAAATAAAAAACCGGTTTCCTCTTCCAAGACAAACACTAAGCTTAAAACAAAAACAACAAGCAATTCGTACTCTTCTATACAGAGTGACGATTTTGCTAAGGCGGCTTACGATGTGAATACATCGACTTCTTCTTCAAATGGGGTAACTGCTGCTGGTGTGACGTCTGCTGTTGGAGTTCTCCCTTCATCTCTTTCTGCTGGTTCCGACAGAACTGATGAAAGCTCAATACTCAACATAGTCGATGTTCGAAACTCGGATGAAGTAAATGGGAAAGAGTTTGTTATTGTTGCTGAGGATGTTGCTGATGATGTTGCTGCTGATGTTGGTGTGGGTGATGGTGTTGCTGATGGGGATATTATTCTTCTGGCTGATGATGCTTCTAGGAAAAGAGCTGTTGCTGGTGTTTCTGCTGATGAGGTTGGTGTTGACGCTGGTGTTGTTGCTGGTGCTGGTGGTGGTGATGGAGATAATATTCCTCTGGCTGAAGTTGCAATCGCTGCTAGAGATGTTGCTCCTCTCATAGATGTTGGTGGTGGTGTTGCAACTAATACTGATGTTTCTAATGAAGGTGTTGCCAATGTTGCTACTGTTTCTACATTTAACAAAGGTACTGTTGACAGAATTTCTACTCTAAATAAAAAACCTAAATTTCATCGCTCTACAAAGATAATGTTTGGGACTGCTGCTGCTGTAGAAGGAGAAATTACACTACAATCAGTTCCTGCACTACGATTTTTGCATCTTTCCCGTTTAGACCATAATGTGACGGAGGATAATGTACTCGAATAAGATTAAATACCCCAAAGATCACTATGCGTTGTTCGAAACTATTGAAAAAAGATGCTGATTTCACTTCATTTCGCTTTGTTAACTTTAAGTTAGGAATTCCTGCAAACTCATTTGAGGCTGCCCTTGATTCATCAATTTGGCCTGAGCACGTACAAATAAAAAAGTTAGTAAATTTTCCAAAAAAGGAAGACAACTCCAAGGTGAAGTAAATATTCAAAAACCCAGATTAAAAATATAAGAAATGCGGGTATATTTTCAAAATGCTGGGGGGTTGAGAACTAAAACCAACCAGCTTTTTTCATCATCTTCATTACACGAGTTTGACGTCATCATCATTGTTGAAACTTGATTGAATTCAAATTTTATATCATGCGAACTATTCGATTCTTCATACAATGTTTATCGTAAAGATCGATCTATTGAAACTGGAATGGAGCGTGGTGGAGGCGTGCTAATTGCAATTCGATCGACTTTCAACAGTAAACAATGCAACCTTATGGATGATTCAGATGAAATCGAACAACTTTGTGTTTGTGTAAGTTCTAAAGATTCTGCTGAAACTAAAGATATATTTTTTGTAGTAAGTTATATTCGCCCCATGAGCGGAATAGATGTATATAATAAACATGTATCTAATGCTCAAGCTATTTTATACGAATTAACAACAAACCAATTCCCTTGTATACTTGGCGATTTCAACATTGGTGATATCGACTGGTGCTACATGGAAGAAGATCATGTTTTGATCCCTTTTGATGCAAATAAAGATATAGAAATGTTGTTTGTTGATTCATTTTCTGCCATGGGTCTCTTTCAAATTAATAATGTTAAAAACTGTCTTGGAAAAATATTAGATTTGATCTTTATTAACAATGATTTAAAATATTCTATAGAAATCTCTGATTTTCCTCTTGTTAATAATTCTATTCATCATAAGGCCATTTGTTTAACTTTTGAGTACTATGATTATGCCTCCGTATGTCTTAAAAACCGTAAAACTTTTAATTTTTCTAAAGCAGATTTTATAGCACTAAATAGTTTTTACAACAGCGTGAACTGGAAGAACATATTGGAAGGCAAGTCACTAGAGGATATGTACACTAATTTCAAATGCATTGTGTTTGAAGGCATAGAACGTTTTGTTCCTACAGTTACAAGAAGGAAATTGTTTAAGCTTCCATGGTTTAATAAAAGGATAAACAACTTGGAGAATGCTAAAAATAAGGCTTTTAAACGATCTAAAATAACAAATCTCTATGAAGACCGAGCTGTATTTCTTCAATTGAGAAAGGAGTTCGATTTTCTAAATAAATTTTTATATAGACAATACTTAAATCGTACAGAATCCAATATAAAAAATAATTCAAAATCTTTCTGGGTGTTTCTGAACTCTAAAAGAAAATGTTCATCATTTCCTCTTTGTATGGAATATGAGAATCTTAAATCAAATGATATTCAGTGATATTCGAGTGACCTTTTTGCTCAGTTCTTTCAAACGTCATATAATTCTGACATAATAACTAATATTGAAGGCTTATACACTGATGTTAACCCCTTAGTAGATTTCTCGTTACGAAGTTTTTCACAACAAGATATTATAGATAGTCTGAAAGAAATCGATATCACAAAAAAATCTGGCTTTGATATGATTTCTCCTATTTTCTTGTCAAAGTTGTCTCCTTCACTTTGCGATGTTTTGACCATTATTTTTAATAAGTCCCTTACAACTGGTGTTTTTCTAGAGGAATGGAAAATATCATTCATTGACCCAGTATATAAGAGCGGTCTTAAGCACTTAGTGAAGAACTACAGACCTATTTCAAAACTCTCTGCTGTTCCCAAACTGTTTGAAAAAATGATCACTCAAAAACTTTATTTTGCTGTTAAGGAATCGTTATCCTCTAATCAGCATGGTTTTGTAAATGGTAGGTCAACTTGTACAAATTTAAGTCTTTTTACAAATTTTTGTATTAATTCAATGGAAAAGGGGAAGCAAGTTGATGTCTTGTATACCGATTTTGTAAAAGCATTTGATCGGGTACATCATGGTCTTCTCCTGCAAAAGCTGAAAAAGGTTGGATTGAATGCAGCTTTCTTAAAATGGTTAAAATCATACCTGTCGGATAGAAAACAAGCTGTTAAGATAGATGATTGCGTTTCACACTTTATAGATGTTGTATCAGGACTTCCACAAGGAAGTCATCTTGGGCCACTTCTATTTATTATATTTATCAATGATTTACCGTCAGTATTGAGATATTGCAACAGCTTAATGTACGCTGACGATGTTAAACTTTTTCTTGCAACATCTTCACTTTCAGACTGCTTATTTATGCAGTTGGATATTAATAACTTTCTTTATTGGTGCGAATACAATCATCTTGAACTTAATCTTTCAAAATGCAAAATTTTTAGTGCTATAAGATCACTATCACTCATTGAGTGTGAATACAAATTTTTTTATAAATGTCTTCTAAGAGTTGATTCGATTAATGATCTTGGAGTGCTTTTTGACTCAAAACTTGACTTTAAATGTCATATTGATTATATTGTCTCTAAAGGTAATTCTTTGCTAGGCTTTTTGAAAAGGAACTCGATTAAATTCAAGGATGTTTATACTTTGAAGACCTTATTTATGTCTCTAGTTCTACCAGTTTTGGAATATTGTTGTGTTGTTTGGTCACCATTCTATGACAACAATATTATAAGAATTGAAAGGGTTCAAAAAAGATTCACCACTATGCCCTACAAAAGCTTAACTGGACTGAATCATTACCAGATTATTATTCAAGATGTGCTTTCATTGACTTGAAGACACTTAAATGTCGCAGGCAAACCCAATGCATTTTGTTTGTTAAAGATATTTTCGATAATCGAATAGCCTCTATTGAATTGCTTTCATTAATGTCCTTACATGTCCCAATACGAGTTTTTCGAAACACAAATGAGTTATTTTATATTTCTACTCATAGAACCAACAACGGGTTGAATGAACCAATAACGCGGTCTTTAAAATTGTTTAATATGGTATGTCATGAGATTGTACTTTCTATGAATAGAGATTGCTTTAAGAGGAAAGTTCTTCAATTATGTAATTGATTAATAAAATTTCTTAAAATCTATTCATTAATGTAAATTGTATTGTAAATTTGTTTAAAAACCTTATATTTATTATTATCTTATTATTTTTTAAATTTTTGTAATCAGCAGATCTTTGTTATCAATTGATGAAATAAATAAATAAATAAATAATCTTTTAGCTCATCTAATTCAAAAAATCTTTCTTTGATTCCTATAATATTTATTTCTTGAAATTTCTTAATAATAGTGGTTCCATGAACACTTTTAACTTGAGAAGGGATGTCTAATGTTTTATTAGGAAACATTCCAGGTTTTACGTAACTATGCGTGGCACCCAAACGATAGTAAGTAGCTCCTTTTCGTTTGTCGCGTAACCTTCCTCTGTTTTGCTGAGGGTTCTACTTATAAATGTAATTGGTTTGTTTGCTTGGCAAAGTACTGCACCTATGGCGGAGTTACTAGCATCTGTTGTTAGTTCAAACTGAACGTTAAAATCAGGTTGATTTAGTGTTATTTGCTCGCACAATTTATCTTTCATTGTCCTAAATGCTTTGATAGCATCTTTATCGAACTCGATTGCTATTTTTTTACTATTGTTTTGAACAGTTCGGCCATTTTCTCCTCTTAGGTATTTTGTGAGGGGTTTAGCAATCATTGCATAATTTCTTAAAAATTTCCGGTAGTAACCGGATAATCATAGGAACGATCTAAGTTGCCGTAAAGTCGTATGTTGGGGAAATTCTTCGATGCATTTGGTCTTTTTTGGATCCATTTTAATACAATTAGAGGATACTGTATATCCCAGAAATTCTACTTCTGTCTTAAAATAGTTCGATTTCTCACTAGAAATACGCATGTTTGCAACACTCGAAGCTTTGATTATTTCTTCGATATGTGCTCAGTGTTCTTCTTCGGTTTCCGAAAAAATTATTACATCATCGATGTAAACGTGGCAAAATTTGCCAATGTATTCACGAAGTATGTCATCCATAGCTCCTTGAAAGATGGAAGGTGCGTTTTTTAATCCAAAGGGCATTCGGAGGAATTCATATTTCCCGTTATTGACGCTAAATGCTGTTTTTTCCCTATCGTTCTTTTCCATTAGGATCTGATGGAATCCACTTTGAAGGTCCAAGGTTGTGAAAAATCTTGCCTTCCCCAAATTTGCTAAGATAACTGCTGTATCAGCCATTGGATATTTCTGTGTTTTTGTGAAAGAGTTTAATTTTTTGTAATCTATCACCAATCTATGTTTTTTTTCATCTAGGCCTTTTTTATCTACAACCCATATAGGAGAATTGTATGCCCTTCTGCTAGGCTGTATAATATTGTTTGCTAAAAGATTTTCTAATTCCATAATCTTTTGTCCATATGGCAGAGTCATTTGTAGTATCTATGCTACATTTTATGCTCGTATTGGCAAAAAGTTTGGGTTTTCTGTAAACACTCCCTGATATTTCCTTAAAATTTCTTTGAGCTTCCCTTTATTATCATTGCTTTTTAAATTAATCTCTAAGTTATTAATCAATTCGTCATTGAATATTAAGAATATTATGCCCTGATTATATTCTAATGTCGAATCCCTAATATTTATATTGCCCTTTACTTTGCGCAATAGTTTTATGCCAATGATTACATCATAATCAGTTCAGTTCTTGTTCTAGTTACAGACAGTTCATAAACTTTGATTTCTAATTAGTTTTTCATTTAATTTTCACTTTTCGATATGGATTTTCAAAGTTCTGAGTGTAATTTTTTAACCTTCAAAAGTGATGTGATTTTTTGCGAAGTCTGTCAATCGGGTTTCCACTTTAAATGCACAAAAATAAGCGAAACCGATCGGACTAAAATCAAACAAAACATTTTCTGGAAGTGTAGTTCATGCAAGAACATTTATTTTTTGGGTTGCTTACCGAAAATAAAAGTCCTATATCGTTTCTTTGTGGACCATGAATCAGAATTCGATAATCTTGTTAAGCCCTCTCGTATTACTCGCTCTCAAGTTAAGTTGCCAGCTTTAGAGCCAAATAACAACAATAAGCAACTACAACTTCTCAAAGGAAAAAATATTTCTTCTTCTCCTCGACTTCTGTACTCACCGTTGCCTAAAAATACCCTCGCTTCATCTCCTGCTTTAAAAAGTGGTGGTAGCAAAGTCCTGATGAAAAATAAAAAACCGGTTTCCTCTTCCAAGACAAACACTAAGCTTAAAACAAAAACAACAAGCAATTCGTACTCTTCTATACAGAGTGACGATTTTGCTAAGGCGGCTTACGATGTGAATGCATCGACTTCTTCTTCAAATGGGGTAACTGCTGCTGGTGTGACGTCTGCTGTTGGAGTTCTCCCTTCATCTCTTTCTGCTGGTTCCGACAGAACTGATGAAAGCTCAATACTCAACATAGTCGATGTTCGAAACTCGGATGAAGTAAATGGGAAAGAGTTTGTTATTGTTGCTGAGGATGTTGCTGATGATGTTGCTGCTGATGTTGGTGTGGGTGATGGTGTTGCTGATGGGGATATTATTCTTCTGGCTGATGATGCTTCTAGGAAAAGAGCTGTTGCTGATGTTTCTGCTGATGAGGTTGGTGTTGACGCTGGTGTTGTTGCTGGTGCTGGTGGTGGTGATGGAGATAATATTCCTCTGGCTGAAGTTGCAATCGCTGCTAGAGATGTGGCTCCTCTCATAGATGTTGGTGGTGGTGTTGCAACTAATACTGATGTTTCTAATGAAGGTGTTGCCAATGTTGCTACTGTTTCTACATTTAACAAAGGTACTGTTGACAGAATTTCTACTCTAAATAAAAAACCTAAATTTCATCGCTCTACAAAGATAATGTTTGGGACTGCTGCTGCTGTAGAAGGAGAAATTACACTACAATCAGTTCCTGCACTACGATTTTTGCATCTTTCCCGTTTAGACCATAATGTGACGGAGGATAATGTACTCGAATAAGATTAAATACCCCAAAGATCACTATGCGTTGTTCGAAACTATTGAAAAAAGATGCTGATTTCACTTCATTTCGCTTTGTTAACTTTAAGTTAGGAATTCCTGCAAACTCATTTGAGGCTGCCCTTGATTCATCAATTTGGCCTGAGCACGTACAAATAAAAAAGTTAGTAAATTTTCCAAAAAAGGAAGACAACTCCAAGGTGAAGTAAATATTCAAAAACCCAGATTAAAAATATAAGAAATGCGGGTATATTTTCAAAATGCTGGGGGGTTGAGAACTAAAACCAACCAGCTTTTTTCATCATCTTCATTACACGAGTTTGACGTCATCATCATTGTTGAAACTTGATTGAATTCAAATTTTATATCATGCGAACTATTCGATTCTTCATACAATGTTTATCGTAAAGATCGATCTATTGAAACTGGAATGGAGCGTGGTGGAGGCGTGCTAATTGCAATTCGATCGACTTTCAACAGTAAACAATGCAACCTTATGGATGATTCAGATGAAATCGAACAACTTTGTGTTTGTGTAAGTTCTAAAGATTCTGCTGAAACTAAAGATATATTTTTTGTAGTAAGTTATATTCGCCCCATGAGCGGAATAGATGTATATAATAAACATGTATCTAATGCTCAAGCTATTTTATACGAATTAACAACAAACCAATTCCCTTGTATACTTGGCGATTTCAACATTGGTGATATCGACTGGTGCTACATGGAAGAAGATCATGTTTTGATCCCTTTTGATGCAAATAAAGATATAGAAATGTTGGTTGTTGATTCATTTTCTGCCATGGGTCTCTTTCAAATTAATAATGTTAAAAACTGTCTTGGAAAAATATTAGATTTGATCTTTATTAACAATGATTTAAAATATTCTATAGAAATCTCTGATTTTCCTCTTGTTAATAATTCTATTCATCATAAGGCCATTTGTTTAACTTTTGAGTACTATGATTATGCCTCCGTATGTCTTAAAAACCGTAAGACTTTTAATTTTTCTAAAGCAGATTTTATAGCACTAAATAGTTTTTACAACAGCGTGAACTGGAAGAACATATTGGAAGGCAAGTCACTAGAGGATATGTACACTAATTTCAAATGCATTGTGTTTGAAGGCATAGAACGTTTTGTTCCTACAGTTACAAGAAGGAAATTGTTTAAGCTTCCATGGTTTAATAAAAGGATAAACAACTTGGAGAATGCTAAAAATAAGGCTTTCAAACGATCTAAAATAACAAATCTCTATGAAGACCGAGCTGTATTTCTTCAATTGAGAAAGGAGTTCGATTTTCTAAATAAATTTTTATATAGACAATACTTAAATCGTACAGAATCCAATATAAAAAATAATTCAAAATCTTTCTAGGTGTTTCTGAACTCTAAAAGAAAATGTTCATCATTTCCTCTTTGTATGGAATATGAGAATCTTAAATCAAATGATATTCAGTGATATTCGAGTGACCTTTTTGCTCAGTTCTTTCAAACGTCATATAATTCTGACATAATAACTAATATTGAAGGTTTATACACTGATGTTAACCCCTTAGTAGATTTCTCGTTACGAAGTTTTTCACAACAAGATATTATAGATAGTCTGAAAGAAATCGATATCACAAAAAAATCTGGCTTTGATATGATTTCTCCTATTTTCTTGTCAAAGTTGTCTCCTTCACTTTGCGATGTTTTGACCATTATTTTTAATAAGTCCCTTACAACTGGTGTTTTTCTAGAGGAATGGAAAATATCATTCATTGACCCAGTATATAAGAGCGGTCTTAAGCACTTAGTGAAGAACTACAGACCTATTTCAAAACTCTCTGCTGTTCCCAAACTGTTTGAAAAAATGATCACTCAAAAACTTTATTTTGCTGTTAAGGAATCGTTATCCTCTAATCAGCATGGTTTTGTAAAAGGTAGGTCAACTTGTACAAATTTAAGTCTTTTTACAAATTTTTGTATTAATTCAATGGAAAAGGGGAAGCAAGTTGATGTCTTGTATACCGATTTTGTAAAAGCATTTGATCGGGTACATCATGGTCTTCTCCTGCAAAAGCTGAAAAAGGTTGGATTGAATGCAGCTTTCTTAAAATGGTTAAAATCATACCTGTCGGATAGAAAACAAGCTGTTAAGATAGATGATTGCGTTTCACACTTTATAGATGTTGTATCAGGACTTCCACAAGGAAGTCATCTTGGGCCACTTCTATTTATTATATTTATCAATGATTTACCGTCAGTATTGAGATATTGCAACTGCTTAATGTACGCTGACGATGTTAAACTTTTTCTTGCAACATCTTCACTTTCAGACTGCTTATTTATGCAGTTGGATATTAATAACTTTCTTTATTGGTGCGAATACAATCATCTTGAACTTAATCTTTCAAAATGCAAAATTTTTAGTGCTATAAGATCACTATCACTCATTGAGTGTGAATACAAATTTTTTGATAAATGTCTTCTAAGAGTTGATTCGATTAATTATCTTGGAGTGCTTTTTGACTCAAAACTTGACTTTAAATGTCATATTGATTATATTGTCTCTAAAGGTAATTCTTTGCTAGGCTTTTTGAAAAGGAACTCGATTAAATTCAAGGATGTTTATACTTTGAAGACCTTATTTATGTCTCTAGTTCTACCAGTTTTGGAATATTGTTGTGTTGTTTGGTCACCATTCTATGACAACAATATTATAAGAATTGAAAGGGTTCAAAAAAGATTCACCACTATGCCCTACAAAAGCTTAACTGGACTGAATCATTACCAGATTATTATTCAAGATGTGCTCTCATTGACTTGAAGACACTTAAATGTCGCAGGCAAACCCAATGCATTTTATTTGTTAAAGATATTTTCGATAATCGAATAGCCTCTATTGAATTGCTTTCATTAATGTCCTTACATGTCCCAATACGAGTTTTTCGAAACACAAATGAGTTATTTTATATTTCTACTCATAGAACCAACAACGGGTTGAATGAACCAATAACGCGGTCTTTAAAATTGTTTAATATGGTATGTCATGAGATTGTACTTTCTATGAATAGAGATTGCTTTAAGAGGAAAGTTCTTCAATTATGTAATTGATTAATAAAATTTCTTAAAATCTATTCATTAATGTAAATTGTATTGTAAATTTGTTTAAAAACCTTATATTTATTATTATCTTATTATTTTGTAAATTTTTGTAATCAGCAGATCTTTGTTATCAATTGATGAAATAAATAAATAATCTTTTAGCTCATCTAATTCAAAAAATCTTTCTTTGATTCCTATAATATTTATTTCTTGAAATTTCTTAATAATAGTGGTTCCATGAACACTTTTAACTTGAGAAGGGATGTCTAATGTTTTCTTAGGAAACATTCCAGGTTTTACGTAACTATGCGTGGCACCCAAACGATAGTAAGTAGCTCCTTTTCGTTTGTCGCGTAACCTTCCTCTGTTTTGCTGAGGGTTCTACTTATAAATGTAATTGGTTTGTTAACTTGGCAAAGTACTGCACCTATGGCGGAGTTACTAGCATCTGTTGTTAGTTCAAACTGAACGTTAAAATCAGGTTGATTTAGTGTTATTTGCTCGCACAATTTATCTTTCATTGTCCTAAATGCTTTGATAGCATCTTTATCGAACTCGATTGCTATTTTTTTACTATTGTTTTGAACAGTTCGGCCATTTTCTCCTCTTAGGTATTTTGTGAGGGGTTTAGCAATCATTGCATAGTTTCTTAAAAATTTCCGGTAGTAACCGGATAATCATAGGAACGATCTAAGTTGCCGTAAAGTCGTATGTTGGGGAAATTCTTCGATGCATTTGGTCTTTTTTGGATCCATTTTAATACAATTAGAGGATACTGTATATCCCAGAAATTCTACTTCTGTCTTAAAATAGTTCGATTTCTCACTAGAAATACGCATGTTTGCAACACTCACAGCTTTGATTATTTCTTCGATATGTGCTAAGTGTTCTTCTTCGGTTTCCGACAAAATTATTACATCATCGATGTAAACGTGGCAAAATTTGCCAATGTATTCACGAAGTATGTCATCCATAACTCCTTGAAAGATGGAAGGTGCGTTTTTTAATCCGAAGGGCATTCGGAGGAATTCATATTTCCCGTTATTAACGCTAAATGCTGTTTTTTCCCTATCGTTCTTTTCCATTAGGATCTGATGGAATCCACTTTGAAGGTCCAAGGTTGTGAAAAATCTTGCCTTCCCCAAATTTGCTAAGATAACTGCTGTATCAGCCATTGGATATTTCTGTGTTTTTGTGAAAGAGTTTAATTTTTTGTAATCTATCACCAATCTATGTTTCTTTGAGCCGTCTTCATCTAGGCCTTTTTTATCTGGAACCCATACAGGAGAATTGTATGCCCTTCTGCTAGGCTGTATAATATTGTTTGCTAAAAGATTTTCTACTTCCATAACCTTTTGTCCATATGGCAGAGTCATTTGTAGTATCTATGCTACATTTTATGCTCGTATTATATGGCAAAAATTTTGGGTTTTTTGTAAACACTCCCTGATATTTCCTTATAATTTCTTTGAGCTTTCCTTTATTATCATTGCTTTCTTAATTAATCTCTTAGTTATTAATCAGTTCGTCATTGAATATTATGCCCTGATTATATTCTAATGTCGAATCCCTAATATTTATATTGCCCTTTACTTTGCGCAATAGTTTTATGCCAATGATCACATCATAATCTTTTAGCTCATCTAATTCAAAAAATCTTTCTTTGATTCCTATAATATTTATTTCTTGAAATTTCTTAATAATAGTGGTTCCATGAACACTTTTAACTTGAAAAGGGATGTCTAATGTTTTATTAAGAAACATTCCAGGTTTTACGTAACTATGCGTGGTACCCAAACGATAGCAAGTAGCTCCTTTTCGTTTGTCGCGTAACTTTCCTCTGTTTTGATGAGGGTTCTACTTATAAATGTAATTGGTTTGTTTGCTTGGCTAAGTACTGCACCTATGGCGGAGTTACTAGCATCTGTTGTTAGTTCAAACTGAACGTTAAAATCAGGTTGATTTAGTGTTATTTGCTCGCACAATTTATCTTTCATTGTCCTAAATGCTTTGATAGCATCTTTATCGAACTCGATTGCTATTTTTTTACTATTGTTTTGACCAGTTCGGCCATTTTCTCCTCTTAGGTATTTTGTAAGAGGTTTAGCAATCATTGCATAATTTCTTAAAAATTTCCGGTAGAAACCGGATAATCCTAGGAACGATCTAAGTTGCCGTAAGGTCGTGGGTTGGGGAAATTCTTCGATGCATTTGGTCTTTTTTGGATCCATTTTAATACAATTAGAGGATACTATATATCCCAGAAATTCTACTTCTGTCTTAAAATATTTCGATATTTCACTAGAAATACGCAAGTTTGCAACACTCACAGCTTTGATTATTTTTTCGATATGTGCTAAGTGTTCTTCTTCGGTTTCCGAAAAAATTATTACATCATCGATGTAAACGTGGCAAAATTTTCCAATGTATTCACGAAGTATGTCATTCATAGCTCCTTGAAAGATGGAAGGTGCGTTTTTTATTCCGAAGGGCATTCGGAGGAATTCATATTTCCCGTTATTAACGCTAAATGCTGTTTTTTCCCTATCGTTCTTTTCCATTTGGATCTGATGGAATCCACTTTGAAGGTCCAAGGTTGTGAAAAATCTTGCCTTCCTCAAATTTGCTACGATAACTGCTGTATCAGCCATTGGATATTTCTGTGTTTTTGTGAAAGTGTTTAATTTTTTGTAATCAATCACCAATCTATATTTTTTTGAGCCGTCTTCATCTAGGCCTTTTTTATCTACAACCCATACAGGAGAATTGTATGCCCTTCTGCTAGGCTATATAATATTGTTTGCTAAAAGATTTTCTACTTCCATAACCTTTTGTCCATATGGCAGAGTCATTTGTAGTATCTATGCTACATTTTATGCTCGTAATATATGGCAAAAAGTTTGGGTTTTCTGTAAACACTCCCTGATATTTCCTTAAAATTTCTTTGAGCTTTCCTTTATTATCATTGCTTTCCTTATTAATCTCTTAGTTATTAATCAGTTCGTCATTGAATATTATGCCCTGATTATATTCTAATGTCGAATCCCTAATATTTATATTGCCCTTTACTTTGCGCAATAGTTTTATGCCAATGATCACATCATAATCTTTTAGCTCATCTAATTCAAAAAATCTTTCTTTGCTTCCTATAATATTTATTTCTTGAAATTTCTTAATAATAGTGGTTCTATGAACACTTTAAACTTGAGAAGGGATGTCTAATGTTTTATTAGGAAACATTCCAGGTTTTACGTAACTATGCGTGGCACCTGTATCTATTAGTATGTTGAATATTCTACCCGACTTACTTCCCGTTCTCTTAATACAAGGTAAGTCGTGCCTTAATCTAAAAATTCTGGCTTTCACTTAAATTATTCAAGCGAGTCACCTTGACCACAGGTATTTGACCACTGTTCGGTCGATCTCTCTTGAATGGATTGTTGTTGTTGTTGTTGTGGCCTGTTTGGTTGAATTTGCCGTTGGGGTACAAAATTTCCGCTCGACATGTCCATTCTTGTTCGATACCGGTGGTTATGGTTAAAATGTTGGGGCACATAGTGTTGTCTTAAATTTGGTTGTTAGGGTATTTGTCTAGGAACAACTTGGTTTGGTCTTTCTGTTAGACTCCTAATTCTATTTTCACTTGTTTCTATTTCCTGTGCTCTAGCAAGAGCTATGGAAGATCTCCGGGGTTAAGTGAGAACACGATGTTACTGGTTGGCTGGTTTAATCCAGTAACGAAAATTCTTAGAGCATTTTTTCTTGCTCTATCCGTTAAACATTCGGTTTCAGCGGTTCTAGGGCCGTAGGTCATGATGGTTTTATTAATTATTAAGGTCATCACTTTAGTAACCTCGTCATAATATTCTTGTTATGTTTTCTTGTCCTGCCGCATACCACTTAATTCTGTCTCTAACATATGCACAGGTCTTTTGTCACTATATGTCAAGTCTAATCGTCCTATTATCGCGTCAATGTTTAATGGTGTTCCGTGGCTTGTTAATACATCATTTGCTTTGCCTATGATTTTATTCCTAACTATATTCGCTACCGAATAGTATCTAGCGCCGCCCTTACAACTCTCATAAACCTTCATAGCATTAATTAAAGCAGTACGCCAAGAGACGTAATTTCCCCGTGAAGCTGAGGGATGCATTTGGCTACTTCTAACCCTTCTCCTCCTACTATTGAACTATCTATAGTTATATCTTTGTATGGCTGGATATTATCTTGGGGACACATGGAAGACAGTTATCTTGTTAAATATTCTACTGCCATTTTCAATCCAGCTGTCGATTCGGCTATCAAATTAGCTACAATTTCTAACATTTGTTCTGGTGTCATAGCCATTTTTCACTTCTTTAAACACTTCTTTTTTTTAAACTGATTGCAAATAATTTCAAATATAAAATTTCGTTGCTATTTTTAGTCACGGTTATACACTTTATTAACTTTGTCAATGTCCCTGCTCGGGCGCGAATTAATTTTATCACTCACAAATTTTAGTTTTTAAAAAGATTTTTTAATACTCTTAAAATCCTAAGTGGTAATAAATGTTAAGTGTTTCGTGGTCGACGGAAGACTAACTTTCAGAGACATTCCCATCATTCTTCTTGGGTATGGTCTGTTGTTTAGTCTGGCGAGTGTGGGATCTTCTTTAGACTTTATTGCATTGTCAGAGATTGGCGATCGTTGTGTGGTCTTGATGATTGTTTACCGAAATTGCAAGTGGTGCATTTTGGTGTCTTAATTAAATTTGTCTTCTTTGATATTTATTTGGATGTGTTAACTTAGCATAATTTGATTTTGTATTTTGTTTTGGTTTATGTTCTTGAAATCTCTCATTAAATGTTCTCCCTGTTATTCAATGTAGTACTTGTCGCAATCGTCGAATTTAGTTTTGTATACTCCAGAGAGTTGTTTGGTTTCTATTTTCTTTTTGGTTGTACATTTTTTGGATGTTATTATTTGTTTTGAATGACACTGTGATATTGTATTTTTTTTAATTCGTTTTTTATTTTATGAGGAAGAATTATGAGGTGCATTCTATAGAAATGTATTTTGTTGGTAGAATTTCTTCATTTTTACTTTTATTTTGTTCATTGTTTATTTTCGTTTGATTATTAGTTGATCTAATATTCCTGTATTATATCCGTTTGATGTTGCTATTTGTTTTATTGTATTTATTTCGTTGTGATAATCTTGTTTATTCATGGGTATAACAAACAATCTGTTAACGAAGGCATTATGTGCTGCCATTTTTTGTGATTGCGGCACTGATCTCTATATACACTGGATAGTGTATTCCTTATAATGTATAACAGTTTTTTTGCTTCCATTTGAAGATGACAATTAGGTGGTCGGCTTCATAATTTGACGTCTACATTAACACAAAAAAACCTGTTTCCAAAATTTCAATCTGAAGAAAGAGAAACAGACCAATGATATGAAAGGAAAAAACTTTGTGGGCGTTTGTTTTATAATTTTTTTTTCATTAAGTTATTCATTGTGTACATTTTTTTTTTTATTTTTATTTGAATTATATCAATAGAAAGGTGTTTAAGTAGGTAATAGTAAATATGTAGATGGGATATGGGTACCATCGACTTCGTTCATTATTTCAGTTTGCAAACAAGTTGAACAAAACAGCTAATAAGTTTGTTGAGGAGAATGCGAATACATAGTCTGTGTTTTTTTACGATTTTACCTCCTTGTCACACTCTTAACATTTGTAATTCCGTTTCATTTAACCATTTGTGAATGAAATAAAATTACAAACACAACAATGTAAGCAAAGAAATTTCGGGGGGGAGTAACGAACGGAAATCTGACGTCTTCATGGGGGATTATTTTGTATAAATTGTTATACAGTTATATTGTTATACAAAAAAGTGGTCAGCTTCATAATATAAAAATTCTTCAAATGGAAGCAACTTTCTTATGTCGATACGCTATCCAGTGTATTATAGAGATCAGTGGATTGCGGGTGATGTGAATCGTTGTGTATAGTTATATCTGTTGTTGTAGGTTTTCTATAGATTTTATATTGTAAGGTATTGTTGCTTGTGGTTTTACTTATGTTTAGATCGAGAAAATTTCTCGAGTTTTCTATTTCGGCTGTGAACTAAATAAGGGTATTCATGCAACTTCGTGAAACCCTAGATAAGCTTTCAAATTGTATAAGTTTATCTTTTGGTTAATGAACTGTCAAATCTTGTGTGGGAAATGATTTACGCAATTTGGTTAAACTTATCAAAGGATTTTGTTGCGTAAAATTAACCAAATTGGTTAAACTTATCCAAACGTCTTATTCTAATTGAATGACCTAGCATTTAATCAAATGTTTAAAAAAGGTCGTTCATGCAAACTTTGCGTGAACTTATCATTTTACACAATTTGTAAACATACGACGTTGCATGAATACCCTTAATGTTTTACTTTAAGCTGTTAATATAATTTTTGAGCATGTTGATTTGTCGATTTGTACCATCAAAGATAATATATGTGTCGTCAACATATCTATGGAATATGTTATTATTTTGTTGAAATATGTGTTGCGGGGTGAAAGAATGTATTTGTTTTCAAAAAAAATTAAATACATTTCTGCCATTAGCCCACTAAGAGGTTAGTACTTCATCTTGTGTGTAATATTTTTCATTGAAAGTTAAGTAATTTTGTTGTATTGTCATTTGTAAATAGTACAGAAATTAATTCGTTAATTTGTTGTTGGTCTACTCGTAGTTTTGCGGTTGATTGTAAATTTGATTTGATTAATTTGATTGTATCCTCTATAGGTATGTTTGTATACATGTTTGTAACGTCAAATGAAACTATTTTGTAATTTGGTAATATGTTTGTCTTTTAATTTTTCAATAAATTGTGTTGAATTGTTGATGCTGTTGTTGTGACGAATAATGATGTTGTTTTAGATTTATTGTTGTAATTTTTTGGCGAGTTTATAGCTGGGGGCGGTTGTGTAGTTGATAAGGAGTCGGATAGGTGTACCTTCTTTGTGTAACTTTGAAAGCCCCGTGAACTGAGGTGCTTTTGCATTCGTTTGTATTAAGTGATGTTTTGTTGCATTTGTGAAAAGATTATTGTATTTGTTAATGCCGTTGTTTATGTCTTTTACGTATTTTTTTCGTGGGATCATTTGGTATTGTTTTGACGTTATTATCAATGGGAAATGTATTAGTTTTGTCTATGTATTCTTGTTGGTCAAGTTAGACTATTGTGTTACCTTTGCCGGCTATTGTGATGATAGCATTATTTCGTTGTAATTTTTGTTGTATATTTTTTAGATTTGTGACGTTTTCTCTGTTTTGTTTGTTTTGACTTTCTTGTGTAGCTTCTCGTATAATACTGTTTTTATTTATTTTAGGGATATTAGATTTTAGAACTTTGTTAACCTTCCGAAGGCAAGTTGGGTTACCCATCACCCCATTATCAGGGAAAACCTCTTATATCTACTGTTTCTGTTATTGTATCTTTCTATAGGTCGTTCTATTCTCTAATTATATTCTAGGTAGTATGTTGCTTGTATATACGTGCCGAGGTAGCTTGTTGTTTTGGTTTTATTAAACAATTAAAATTGTTGTGGGGTTACCAGTCTTGGCTATTTACGTGTGCTTTATTTCTTAATAGTGCTTTCTTAGATGCCTGGTTTTTAGACCAAAATGGCCTTCGATAATCAAATTGAAAATTACTTTCAAACAAGTTTTGAATCAATTTTTTAAAGCTTGTTGGCATTACAACTAGAGAAAATCGTTATGATGCTTCGACTGACTTATGATTTTCTATGAGAACTAGGAAGCACGTTACGGGGTATTCTAAATATGAACAACGAACATTTTGGAGATAAACCCTAGTTAGAATTTAAGAAGAAAGCTAGATAATAACTGTTTCCAAGAAAATGAGACAGAAAAGTAAAAATTTCTAGCCTAAAATGGGAATTACCCACACGCACTAAATACCACTGAGATATTTAAATTTACTCCAAAAATTATGTACTTAGATTTAAAAAGAAATAAAGAAACAACTTTTTTCAGTTTTGTATTAATATAAACATGAGATCTTATAGTAAATAAAAATTATTTTTACCTTAAATACACTTTTATTTACAATAAAAGCTCTTGGGGTGATGAACAACCCCAGTTGCCTTTCACGTAAAAGAAAACCTTGCCTACGGAAGGTTAAGAACACTTGTTTCTGGTTCTGTTAGTTGAATGTTCGTGCAGTTTACTACTCTGGGGTAGACTTTATGTTGGTTAATTGGTTTTGGGGTGCGGTTTTGTTTTTCTGATAATTTTCCAATTTTCAATTTGTGATGTGTGGTGATTTGTATGGCTATTATAGATATTTTTGAAACTCGTCGCCAAATTTAAAAAAAAAATTAAGTTGTGACTGTTATTTTAAATTTGTTTAAATAATAAGATTATAATAAACTAATTATAACATATTCTTTTATTTTATTTCATATATAAATCTAACGCAACTTGGAGACCAAAATCCAACATGAAACGTAAAATGTCACAATTTGTCCAGAAAAATAATGCTTGGAATATTCTTTTCTTCATGTACAGCAGTTACGAACGTCAAATTTTGCGCTATAGCTGCGTATTGATTAAAAATAAAAAAACGAGATAAAATTTGTCCTGGGAAAAATTTTATATGGGGATAAATCTTGTTTCGATGTGCGAGACGTTCTTATTCATAACATATTCTTAATATTTTTTGTATGATGCTCTTACTTTTATATCTATTTAATCCAGTTGAAGAAAATCATCTTTAACATTACAGAAGAAACTGTATTGACATTGGATGCAAACTTTAAACCTGGTTACGATTTGCGTAACTAAAGGGTGTGTTCGGAAAGTAGGTTTTTTTTGTAAGTTCTTATCACTCAAATAAAGTTGAAGTTAATAACTAAGCCGAAAATCGATTTGGTACTTTTTGCCCTCCTCTCCTCTACTTAATTATGTGGCGTTGAACGCATCGCAATCGTATGACAGTTCAGTGCTCAGATGTGATTTAAAACTCTATCGGAGAACTCTGGTCATACTCTGTTCAGAGCTAACTCTGATACCTCGAGCTCAACTCCATGCTCTGCTCTGAGCTAAAAAGGCAAAACGCCTTGTGTGGTATAAATATTTTCAATTTGAATTGTGATTAAAAATAGGTCTAAAGAAACGTCACAAGAGGATAGAATAGAATTCGAATTCGAATAAGAATAATCCAGTTGAAGAAAATCATCTTTAACATTACAGAAGAAACTGTATTGACATTGGATGCAAACTTTAAACCTGGTTACGATTTGCGTAACTAAAGGGTGTGTTCGGAAAGTAGGTTTTTTTTGTAAGTTCTTATCACTCAAATAAAGTTGAAGTTAATAACTAAGCCGGAAATCGATTTGGTACTTTTTGCCCTCCTCTCCTCTACTTAATTATGTGGCGTTGAACGCATCGCAATCGTATGACAGTTCAGTGCTCAGATGTGATTTAAAACTCTATCGGAGAACTCTGGTCATACTCTGTTCAGAGCTAACTCTGATACCTCGAGCTCAACTCCATGCTCTGCTCTGAGCTAAAAAGGAAAAACGCCTTGTGTGGTATAAATATTTTCAATTTGAATTGTGATTAAAAATAGGTCTAAAGAAACGTCACAAGAGGATAGAATAGAATTCGAATTCGAATAGTTGACATGAAGCCCACAAAAGGATAAACATCTTAATTTGTTTACTTATTTTCATAAATTTATTTTATTTATGAAATTTTTTGGTATTGGTATCTAATATTTTTTCTCGTTTGTTGATTTTTCACCTACTTTTATTAAAATTAGTTTATTAATAATTTTTTTTATATTTGTATCTAATTTTCATTTCTTACGCTTCCTTCTTTTATTTGTCATCATAAGAAGGAATTTTTGTTTAATATTCTCTATTTCTCGTTTACATTCCCTAGTCTGGCCTTACTATTAGACACACTAAGCGTTTTTCTTTCTTAGTTCAGAGCAGAGCCTGCACTGTGTTTGTTTGTTTGTTTGTTCAGAGCATGCTCTATGAGCTTAAAATAAAATAATTGAGCAGGCAGAGTTAAATGCTAAACAAAAGCATTTGGCAGCTAGTGCTTAGAGACGATTAAAGAATAATTTAGAGCGCTAAGAGCGCAATTGGTTCAGAGGATATTCAGATATGCTCGGATTCTGTTCACAGCTCTATTCTGAATTAAAACAGAAAAAGGCCTACAGTGAATTTGTTAGAAACTCATGAAATTTACCTACACTATTGTTTATAATTTCACTTTTTGTGTGCAAACAGTTACTATTTAATGATTCACCAATATAGAAACAAAACTTCAGAATTGAGCAGAAGTAACGAGCACTGTTCCATTATACTCAGAGGAAGTGACTTCCTGAGTGAGACCGATGGAAAACAAAATAAGTTATCACATAATTATAAATCTTTAGCTAGAACTATGATGCTCGGAGGAAAGTTATTTTCGTTGGTTTTGACACTAACTCCAGTGCCCTTCCGAACAGTATAGTTCCAACTTTATTTATAACGGGTGATTTTTTAAGAGGTTTAAAACTTTAAAAAAAAAAACACAAAAAATTCGAAAAAATGAATGAAATATTTATTTGAATCGATAGTTTGAACCTTGCAATTTAATGTTTAAAGATAATTTCATGCAAATGTTGACCGCGGCTGCGTCTCAGGTAGCCCATCCGCTGAGTCCAATTTTGGCATACTCTTTCACACATATCGGCCGGTATCTCACGAATGAATGCATGGATGTTGGCTTCCAGTGCGTCAATCGAAGCGGGCTTGTCCCTATAGACATTAGCCTTGACATACCCCCACAAAAAATAATCTAATGGTGTCAAATCGCACGATCTAGGCGGCCAATTGACCGGCCCGAAACGTGAAACTTTTAACTGTTCACCAAACTCGCCTCGCAATTGCGCCATTGTTTCGCGTGCTGTGTGGCATGTGGCACCGTCTTGTTGAAACCACATATCATGCAAGTCATGAACTTCCATTTCGGGCAAAAAAAAGTTTGTTATCATCGCTTGGTAGCGTTCACCATTGACAGTAACGCTGCGATTCGCATCATCTTTGAAGAAATATGGCCCAATAATGCCGCCGGCCCATAAACCGCACCAAACAGTGGCTTTTTCGGGATGCATTGGTAGCTGTTGCAATGCTTCTGGCTGATCTTCACTCCAAATGCGGCAATTATGCTTATTTACGTACCCATTCAACCAAAAATGAGCCGACCATAAAATGGAAGCAGCGCGCGATGAACATTTCGAACCGAGCACGAATTTTGATAGTAAAATTCAATAATTTGCAAGCGTTGTTCATTTGTAAGACGATCCATGGTTAAATTGCAAACCAAACTGAAGCTGTTTGACAGTGACACAAGGTACTAAACATACGTCAGCTGTCAAAACCAGTGTTGCCAAAACCAAACCAGCTAAAAAATCACCCGTTATTTCAAATTTTACCTCTAGCGCTCTAGAAGCCCATAAAATCTTATTATTTATCAATGAATCTAATATAGTAATAAATTATTTTTTAAGGTGAATTGTAAATAGAAATGTTCCATAAAACAAACTTGGATTGAGATGAACAAAAAAAACGGTATCTGCAAGTGCACACATGCACTAAAAGATAGGAGCAAAAAATCAACAAAAAAAATCACCACTGCCTGTATATATATACTACTATAAATATATCATTATATCATTCTTTTTTTGTGTTTATGTATGATAAAAGTATTCAAAGAGTTTCCGCTCATATCTTTTGCTATTAGACAAAGATTTTTCCTGTTAGATATTTGTCGGCTGAAAATTCTCTTCTTCTTATGAAAAACATTTTGCCACTTATTGAAGTTTTAAGACAGAATTTTGTATGAACATGCATTAATGATATTTCAGAGCTTGACTGTTTCGTCGTAGTTTTTTCCCACATCTAATTCTTAAAGTCCCTCGTTTTTGTTGATGTGTCCAGCCTTTTTTTTATCTTTGGTCTTTGACAGCTTTTATGCAATCGATATGCGATACAAATAATCATGGTCAATAAATAACGACCATTTCTCACTGCAATAGCACTCACAAACACTGGGCCAACCTCAACCACTGCGAATGCAGTGATTATTATCTCTGATCTTATGTGCATTTTTAAATTCGCTTAAAAAAAGTAACATGTTTAAAACACCAAAAATTAGGTATTGCTCCGTATCGTTTTATATAACATGCTACTTTTTTTTGATCGAAGATAAAAATGAACTAAAAAACAAGGCAATGGGAAATTTTACGAATCTGTCAATTTCAAGAGGGACAGCTTTCATTGTAGCGAAAGTTTCAAATCGACAAAGGATACAATTCGACTCCAAAGATCGATATGATAATTCACCACAATGCTGATCTTAACGTCTGCAAATGAACATAAGTGTGAAATGTTGCTATTTGTTAAAGAGCTCTTTTACGCAGAAGCAGAAAAGGAAGACTAACCCCCATATTCATTAGTGGCCAGTGGATAACATCGTACTAGAGTTTATAGATTTGTTAACCTGTACAGTCTTGTCTTTGAAGAATCTACACTTGTTTCTGGTTCTGTTAGTTGAATGTTCGTGCAGTTTACTACTCTGGGGTAGACTTTATGTTGGTTAATTGGTTTTGGGGTGCGGTTTTGTTTTTCTGATAATTTTCCAATTTTCAATTTGTGATGTGTGGTGATTTGTATGGCTATTATAGATATTTTTGAAACTCGTCGCCAAATTTAAAAAAAATTAAGTTGTGACTGTTATTTTAAATTTGTTTAAATAATAAGATTATAATAAACTAATTATAACATATTCTTTTATTTTATTTCATATATAAATCTAATGCAACTTGGAGACCAAAATCCAACATGAAACGTAAAATGTCACAATTTGTCCAGAAAAATAATGCTTGGAATATTCTTTTCTTCATGTACAGCAGTTACGAACGTCAAATTTTGCGCTATAGCTGCGTATTGATTAAAAATAAAAAAACGAGATAAAATTTGTCCTGGGAAAAATTTTATATGGGGATAAATCTTGTTTCGATGTGCGAGACGTTCTTATTCATAACATATTCTTAATATTTTTTGTATGATGTTCTTACTTTTATATCTATTTAATCCAGTTGAAGAAAATCATCTTTAACATTACAGAAGAAACTGTATTGACATTGGATGCAAACTTTAAACCTGGTTACGATTTGCGTAACTAAAGGGTGTGTTCGGAAAGTAGGTTTTTTTTGTAAGTTCTTATCACTCAAATAAAGTTGAAGTTAATAACTAAGCCGGAAATCGATTTGGTACTTTTTGCCCTCCTCTCCTCTACTTAATTATGTGGCGTTGAACGCATCGCAATCGTATGACAGTTCAGTGCTCAGATGTGATTTAAAACTCTATCGGAGAACTCTGGTCATACTCTGTTCAGAGCTAACTCTGATACCTCGAGCTCAACTCCATGCTCTGCTCTGAGCTAAAAAGGAAAAACGCCTTGTGTGGTATAAATATTTTCAATTTGAATTGTGATTAAAAATAGGTCTAAAGAAACGTCACAAGAGGATAGAATAGAATTCGAATTCGAATAAGAATAATCAATAGTTGACATGAAGCCCACAAAAGGATAAACATCTTAATTTGTTTACTTATTTTCATAAATTTATTTTATTTATGAAATTTTTTGGTATTGGTATCTAATATTTTTTCTCGTTTGTTGATTTTTCACCTACTTTTATTAAAATTAGTTTATTAATAATTTTTTTTATATTTGTATCTAATTTTCATTTCTTACGCTTCCTTCTTTTATTTGTCATCATAAGAAGGAATTTTTGTTTAATATTCTCTATTTCTCGTTTACATTCCCTAGTCTGGCCTTACTATTAGACACACTAAGCGTTTTTCTTTCTTAGTTCAGAGCAGAGCCTGCACTGTGTTTGTTTGTTTGTTCAGAGCATGCTCTATGAGCTTAAAATAAAATAATTTGAGCAGGCAGAGTTAAATGCTAAACAAAAGCATTTGGCAGCTAGTGCTTAGAGACAATTAAAGAATAATTTAGAGCGCTAAGAGCGCAATTGGTTCAGAGGATATTCAGATATGCTCGGATTCTGTTCACAGCTCTATTCTGAATTAAAACAGAAAAAGGCCTACTGTGAATTTGTTAGAAACTCATGAAATTTACCTACACTATTGTTTATAATTTCACTTTTTGTGTGCAAACAGTTACTATTTAATGATTCACCAATATAGAAACAAAACTTCAGAATTGAGCAGAAGTAACGAGCACTGTTCCATTATACTCAGAGGAAGTGACTTCCTGAGTGAGACCGATGGAAAACAAAATAAGTTATCACATAATTATAAATCTTTAGCTAGAACTATGATGCTCGGAGGAAAGTTATTTTCGTTGGTTTTGACACTAACTCCAGTGCCCTTCCGAACAGTATAGTTCCAACTTTATTTATAACGGGTGATTTTTTAAGAGGTTTAAAACTTTAAAAAAAAAAACACAAAAAATTCGAAAAAATGAATGAAATATTTATTTGAATCGATAGTTTGAACCTTGCAATTTAATGTTTAAAGATAATTTCATGCAAATGTTGACCGCGGCTGCGTCTCAGGTAGCCCATCCGCTGAGTCCAATTTTGGCATACTCTTTCACACATATCGGCCGGTATCTCACGAATGAATGCATGGATGTTGGCTTCCAGTGCGTCAATCGAAGCGGGCTTGTCCCTATAGACATTAGCCTTGACATACCCCCACAAAAAATAATCTAATGGTGTCAAATCGCACGATCTAGGCGGCCAATTGACCGGCCCGAAACGTGAAACTTTTAACTGTTCACCAAACTCGCCTCGCAATTGCGCCATTGTTTCGCGTGCTGTGTGGCATGTGGCACCGTCTTGTTGAAACCACATATCATGCAAGTCATGAACTTCCATTTCGGGCAAAAAAAAGTTTGTTATCATCGCTTGGTAGCGTTCACCATTGACAGTAACGCTGCGATTCGCATCATCTTTGAAGAAATATGGCCCAATAATGCCGCCGGCCCATAAACCGCACCAAACAGTGGCTTTTTCGGGATGCATTGGTAGCTGTTGCAATGCTTCTGGCTGATCTTCACTCCAAATGCGGCAATTATGCTTATTTACGTACCCATTCAACCAAAAATGAGCCGACCATAAAATGGAAGCAGCGCGCGATGAACATTTCGAACCGAGCACGAATTTTGATAGTAAAATTCAATAATTTGCAAGCGTTGTTCATTTGTAAGACGATCCATGGTTAAATTGCAAACCAAACTGAAGCTGTTTGACAGTGACACAAGGTACTAAACATACGTCAGCTGTCAAAACCAGTGTTGCCAAAACCAAACCAGCTAAAAAATCACCCGTTATTTCAAATTTTACCTCTAGCGCTCTAGAAGCCCATAAAATCTTATTATTTATCAATGAATCTAATATAGTAATAAATTATTTTTTAAGGTGAATTGTAAATAGAAATGTTCCATAAAACAAACTTGGATTGAGATGAACAAAAAAAACGGTATCTGCAAGTGCACACATGCACTAAAAGATAGGAGGAGCAAAAAATCAACAAAAAAAATCACCACTGCCTGTATATATATACTGCCTGTATATATATACTACTATAAATATATCATTATATCATTCTTTTTTTGTGTTTATGTATGATAAAAGTATTCAAAGAGTTTCCGCTCATATCTTTTGCTATTAGACAAAGATTTTTCCTGTTAGATATTTGTCGGCTGAAAATTCTCTTCTTCTTATGAAAAACATTTTGCCACTTATTGAAGTTTTAAGACAGAATTTTGTATGAACATGCATTAATGATATTTCAGAGCTTGACTGTTTCGTCGTAGTTTTTTCCCACATCTAATTCTTAAAGTCCCTCGTTTTTGTTGATGTGTCCAGCCTTTTTTTTATCTTTGGTCTTTGACAGCTTTTATGCAATCGATATGCGATACAAATAATCATGGTCAATAAATAACGACCATTTCTCACTGCAATAGCACTCACAAACACTGGGCCAACCTCAACCACTGCGAATGCAGTGATTATTATCTCTGATCTTATGTGCATTTTTAAATTCGCTTAAAAAAAGTAACATGTTTAAAACACCAAAAATTAGGTATTGCTCCGTATCGTTTTATATAACATGCTACTTTTTTTTGATCGAAGATAAAAATGAACTAAAAAACAAGGCAATGGGAAATTTTACGAATCTGTCAATTTCAAGAGGGACAGCTTTCATTGTAGCGAAAGTTTCAAATCGACAAAGGATACAATTCGACTCCAAAGATCGATATGATAATTCACCACAATGCTGATCTTAACGTCTGCAAATGAACATAAGTGTGAAATGTTGCTATTTGTTAAAGAGCTCTTTTACGCAGAAGCAGAAAAGGAAGACTAACCCCCATATTCATTAGTGGCCAGTGGATAACATCGTACTAGAGTTTATAGATTTGTTAACCTGTACAGTCTTGTCTTTGAAGAATCTACACAAAATTAATGTTCAAAAAATGTGTTCGCCGTGTAGGGGATAGCACAGGAAACGAACTACCCAAAATTCAGGATTTATTTCATGGCTATTTGGGGACCTTTTTCATTTTTAGATTAGGAGGTAATTTTATGATGAAATAAGTCCCTAAAATATGCATGAAAGAAGTCCCCAAAATTATTCTTTTCGATATATCTATATATCTATATCTATATATATATTTCTCTTCAATTTATGCGTCATCAATACAATTAACAATTGAAAAATCTAAAATTAGGAATATTTTCACAGCTCTGTCTGTTCGTCTACAGCCTAAAAAATTTACTTTTAGTTAAGACTTCCGTTGGTAGGCAAACCATTTTTTCAAGAATGGTTATTAATGGTACCACCCCATATTTCTCTTTTAATTTTTGATTTTCTTTAAAATCACTGATATCAATATTTGTTTATACAGGGGCTTCCAAAAACTAAAAATATTTTTGTGTACCTAAATTGAAAAAAAAAATTTTTTTGGATTTTTAAGAAATGTTTCAAATTTTTTTTTTGAAAATCAAATATTTTTAAGACTATATTATCTATTTTTGTAAAACTTCTTATTGAAAGGGTTTTTAATACTTTCTAAAGTACTTTAAAAAAAATTAGTTTTAATGAAAAATAACCGTAACAAATGTTAAAAAACCCTTTGAGAAAATATTTTTTTCCCTTAAAAACGACTCCTACGATTTCTTAAAATTTTTCTATAAGTTAAAACTAGTTTGATCTACTACTGTACAATATAAAATTTTACAAATAGCAAATAGTAACAGTACCTCATAGAGCATTTCCTTTAATTTTGAATTTTCTGAATATCGGCCAAAAAGATTTTGATTAATTTTGTTATATACAATTTCTAATAAGATTAAAAAATATGACATATCAAACTTTTCAAAAAAAGTTTTTGGATTTAAAAAAAAATTTCAATTTTTTTTTTGAAAATTCAATATTTCAAAAACGGGTTGACAAATTATTTAAAAATTTTATTTGCTTTTCATGCCATAAGTTTTCCTCAAACATGTTTTAAGAATTTTATAGATAAAAAATTATTAAAAAAAAAAACCGCTCCAAGATTTAATTTTTTTTTTGGTACAATCATATTTGATAAAGAATTAAGATGCCATTCTTTTTTTCACCTCAAACTCTCAAAGAGGTTTTTTTAGCTAATTTAATATAGTATTTTATGCTTTTAGCATTCTTTTATCATTATTTTCATATAATTTCCTTAAACACTCAGCGCCTTGAACATAAGAGCAAGTACTTACGACCCAGTCGTGCATTTTATTTGTATTTGTTAGCTGTCCATATTGTAGAAGTGATAATTTAAGTTTTTGTTACGTTAAATTAGAAAATTCATCTTTGGGGACTTATTTCATTTTCAATTTGGGGGACTTATTTCATGCTTTTTTGGGGATTTATTTCATTTTCGAGGTATGGGACTTATTTCGAAATGCAAAAACTTCCCAATTTGGGCAGTTATTTAATTTTCAGTTTGGGGAGTTATTTCACGGAGCTGAAAGTTGCAACGTGTTGAAACTAATAAAAAGAGTTGCAACTTCAAAAAATTGACCGGAAGTGCTAAGAGAATTCTTATTGTATTAACAATTTTTACGCATTGGTTTTCATTATTTACGTATAGGGAACTCGAGCCTAATGATCCTGTTGGTTCCAAGTTAGCCGTTAAATTTGTTGTTTGATAATAACTGTCTCCTCTATGAATATAACTTTGTTGTTGAGTTTGTCTGGAAGCAGAATATAAGTTTCCTGGATGGTTCTGTAAAAATAAAGATGATGGTAAGCAAAAAATGTACAAATTAAAATAATATATTCTTACCTTTGGTGAATGATTTGGATGGTAATATGTGTATGGTACAATTTCTGCACCTACACCATAAAATCCCGATGCTGCTGTGAAAAGGTCGGCAACTTGGTTTCTAGGATGCATTGTAGTTTTTTTCTTCCACTGCGTAAATAGCCTATGCTCTTTAAAAACCCTCTTTACATATCAAGATTAAGAAAAGTGATCAACCTGAAAAAAATTATATTTTTTAATTTCATTTAAATTAATGGTATTCATGCAACAGCATAAAGTCTTCGTAAACTTTGCAAGGCTGTAAAATTTTCTATACAAATTGTGACAGAACTACGAAGTTTGAAACTTTACAACGTTTACGAGGGCTTTACGCTGTTTTATGAACACCCTCAATTGAGGTAGTAAAAGTGAGTGAGTGGGCGAGTGAAATGAAATGTCAGATTACTCGCAGGATATTTCAGCAGTGACTTGGTGTGTGTGTTGGTAAAATAACACTTTTGGACAAGTATTTGTGCTTTTTTACTAGAAACTTTGTCACACCTATTCATGGTCAGGAAATGAAATTAAAAAAAACAATGTAGATAAAAACAACTGTAAATCCTAGTTTTATCGGGTTTTTCAATAAGAGCGCTACATAAGTTTTTTTTTAAATAAAACAAAAATTGTTTTGGATATCATCTTTTCATCGACTTCAAAGCCGCATATGATAGTATATGTCACCAAGCTTCTATTGGCGATGTTGGAACTCATGATCCCGAAAAAACTGATCCAGCTATGACGCATGACGTTGCAAAATACGTAGTACAACTTGCAAATGGGTTACCGCTCATCTGAGCTATTCCAGACATGTACAGGGTTCTGATAAGGAGAAGCCCCATCATGTGACTTCTTCAACCTAATCCTGGAGTAGATAGTTCACAAGAGTGGTGTTAACTTGGAAGGCACTATCTTCAACAGGTCTTCGCAACTGCTTGGCTATGCGGACGACATTGACATCATCGGCCGCTCCAAGCGAGCTAAAAGCATCTACAGCTTTTAATGAACAGACGAAACGCGTTGGTCTTGAAAAGAATGAAGACAAAACAAAGTATGTGCTATCAACAAACAAAGCAAACATTAAAATTAAGTCTGTGGACTTAAAAACCACAGAGCATCTTTTCCCATTTTTTATAAATTAATTGAAGTGTATGTCGCCCTAACACAATAATCTGAAAAACACTATTTTCAACCCCTCATCCTTTTAACAGGTACAAAAAAATCCTGCCAGACTTTTGAATTTGATGTCAAGGTGCATGCATTTATAAACCCTCATACTCATCTTTTGGTTACGTGCTCAAACCAAAAATATGCTGCCAGCACTTAAACTAGTTACTACTTTTCATAAAATTGGACTTGCTTAGTACGAAAATAAGACCCAATTTTCTAAAACATAACTTCTGTTTCAAAGTTATGCCATTGTTTTACAAACCTGCTTTTTCTATTGATATCAAATACTTATGAAGTCATAACTTAGAAACTTGACTTGCTGGGTACCCACATTATTTGGCAATTACAGTCTTAATTCAATAACCCACCTTAAATTATTCTGTAAGAAAAACCTTGTCACACAGTGTTATTTTTAATAGGTAAAAAGTGTAGTTATATTTAAGAGCGTCGTGGGTAAGCTATTTATTTTGTTAAGGTGGTATGCACTATGCAGTTATTTTCTTTTTGATTCGATGAAAAATCAGAAAGTTTTTCCCTGGATTCAATTCATTTTTCGTCATAAATCAGGGTGATGTTTTGTTGAGGTAAATTCATAAATTGTATGAGTATGTATAGGAAAAGGCCACGAAAAATTGGTCCAGAAATAGAAATAATTCATGAAATATTTAAATCGGTATCGACGCAGAATTACTCCCTCTATAGCATATTCAAAGTCCCCAAAAATCTCCACATTGGATTTTTGTGTAGATGCATTTGAAGAGATGGAGAGGTGAAAAATCTGGAAGTCTTTTGTCCAACTGTTCCTATTTTTTAACAACAACCTAATCATATGATGCGATAATAAACAATTTAATGTAAGATATTAAGGACCTAATAATATTTTCTTAAAGATAATACCACCTACCTAGGTCCACATATGTTAGGGATGCCAGATTTGAAAAGTAGCTTTGCGGGACAAATTTATTTTGAGAACATAACCACCTTTCCGAAAAATTTGAAAAGTATTATTTATTTGTTATTCCAACCCAAACATATCTATTTAAAAACAGTCTTTTATTTAATATTCTCACTTTAGGTCAAAAAATATTATTACGGACTATAACGTAGGTAGTGTATAAATAATTCTAACTTTTAAGACAATAAGGTGCCAAAGCTATCATTGAAACTCATCATTGTAAATTTTAATGATTGATTTTGAGACATATAGGAATTTCAATTTTATTTAAATATGCAGGAGTGAAAAGCATTTTGAAATTTTAAATTAATGCCAATTGCTTTTTTAGCATTATATATTTTTGTTTAACATTCTATAATGCTTTTTAAAAACATATTTAACTATATACCCTAGATCTAGACTTTAGAGCTTGGTTACTTACTTAATATTTTGAGCTATGAACTTCAACTTTTATTTTATCACGGCTGATTTTTGAGTCAATGAATGTGTGTTATAAGTAGTTATTATTGTAATATTAGTTGAATTATGAAATATATTCATTGACACAATGAAAAATTTGTTGTTTAACAAACAGCTTTATTTACGTTGACACTGGTGCAATGAAATCCATCATCGGCTGAATTCAAATTAACGTTAGGATTTGGCTCTGCGCAAGGATACACATTTAAATATTGAACATTAAAATACTCGTCTATTAATATTTGAACCAATTATTTTTTTATTCAGTTAAATGTACATATATCTGAAAAAATAAATATTTATATAGCTTTATCAATAGCTCTTTTTTTAATCTTTGATAAATAAAATGACCGACTGGATCGCACGTACTTGCTCTTAAGTTCAAGTTGCTTGGAATAAAGAACTTCTTAAATTTGAAAGTAATTAAAAAAAATATAAAAAAAATAAAAAAGCATTCAAATCGTTCTTTCAACTGTATAAAAAACTCCTTAGAGCTCAAAAACAAGTCTGCCTTTTGGTTACTTGAAGAAATATGAATATATGCAAAAAAAAAATTAAAATCGTATGAGCGGTTTTCTTAAAAAATTATTTCTTACATATAAAATTTCAATAACATTTAAAAAAAAGGTTTTGGTATGCCAATTTTAAGTATGTATTAAAACGCATTTTAAAATATTGTTTCAAAAAACTTTATCTGCTCGTTTTTGAAGCATTGAAGTTTCAAAAAAAAAAAATTATATTTTCCAAAATGAATTTTCTTAAATTTTGTATATGCAATGTTATTTACATATAAACAGAGCTTTTGCACCGTTATTTTTCGTGCAAAAAAAATTAAATTTCCCCTCTGGAGAATAACAACAAAACCTTAAGTTCAAAATTAAAAAAAAATGCATCAGTGGTTTAGGCTCAAGGTCGATATACGGACAGACAGACAGATAGAATTGTACCACCCACTTTTTTCGTGTTCTCTATCATCGTAATGTCATGTTTAATTGTTATCTGGAATTTTTTTACACGAAACCAAAACTAGCCCTATAGTACCTATATCGCAAGTAAAAATGTGTTGCAAGGGAAAATATGTACAAAATATATATTTTGAAATAAAGCATTCTGTTTTTTGAGCTCGCATACGATTTAGAATTATGAAATTTGATCTAGCATAGTGATATTTGAGATAAGGCCAACACTGGTCCTTGGTTAAACCAGTAATTGAGTAAATTTAATAAAGGTTAATAATTGCTATGATTTTTTGAATGAAGCATGTCCCCCATATGGGGCAGCTTTGCACTAAGCTGGGGAACTTTTGAACAGTCGATTTTGTATGTTCTTACCAGTATAAAATTAGAGCATAACTGTTTTTTTGGTGAAATAAATTCATTTTATTTCCTTATAAAATTGAGATAAGAAACTTAGCATATACATTTGTAGGGATTATTGCATTTTAAAACTTAAAAGAATATTATATAGAATACCTGGCAGCCCCTAGAAAAATTTAGTAATTTATATAAATATGAAGATGGATGGTATAAAGATATAAAGTGAGGATGCCTTTGATTTTGGTATTCGTGGAAGAGTAAAGGAGTTCCATAGTCAACATATACCTAATACCTATGTCCAAAACTTGAGGATATACATAGACCAACGGCGCGGCGTAATCGAACGATGGTCTATATTTTCCAAGCAAGTACAGTCCACGAAGATCAGAAGGTACATATGGGATTAATGTCGATAGTCAGTTGCGATTTGGCGGAGGAATTACCGACTTGATAGTGGGAGAGAAAAGTCTGATCTTAATCCACGAGAAGCTCTTTGAAATTAATTTTTTTTTCTACTAAAGACTAAACTGAAGAGTAGAATAAACGAAGCCTTTCAAACAAAAAAAGTTTATAAAGAAAATAAGTGAGAAGTTCGATACGAAATTATAAACCTCTTGATGAGTTAAAAGAAACAAAAAATCTATAAATTAATTGGAGTATCGTATACTTTTATATCAATCCTATTCGCCTTATACTAAAACAAAAATAAAAAAAGTTAAAACGCTCTGATTTCCACTGATTTAAAACAAAAAAAAGTAAACAAAGAAGAACGAACGCATGGTTAAACTAGTGGCCCAGAGAAGCCAATAAGGGCACACAAGAAAAACAAAGACAAGAATCCTAACCTCATTTATTCTTGGGTCAGAATATCAAGCCACGTTTCATCATTCCATACCTGATCTTTTATCATCTGTATGTAACCGCCCATCCATCACCGTAACCGTCATCTTGAAGATGACGATCTTCAACATCGTCAGACATACTTGAACGGCAGCATCATTAGCTTTCACTCCTGAATTCGAATATCATCCTCTTCCCAGTAACCATATAATCCTTATCCAAACATAGTTTAAAAATCCGAAATTTCAAAATCAAAAAAAGGGTCCAGTCACCCTCTCTCTCACTCTCAATAGGTGGTGAAATATTTTTTTTTGGTAAAATAAAAAAAAAGAAAAATATTCAAAGAATCTTATTTAATCTCATTTAAAGTATGTAGATACAAAAAAATTATAAAATAATATAAAACATAATATAAAAACAAAAAAAAGAATCACATTCAATGTTTTAATCATTTTAAAAATCCAAAATGTAAGAAAAAAAAATTAAAATTTGAATTAAATATGTTTAAAGAAAAAAAAAAATGAACAAATTGTTTGAATATTCAGAGCCCCAGAGTGTATTGTGAAGCGCATACGCATATTGAATTTCTTTTTGATTTAAAACAAAACAAAATATAGAGAAAAAAAACGCATCATACCCTTGCATGAAAAATAAATAAATGAAATAAAGTGTGAAAAAGGCTTAGGGATCTTTTTGTATAGGGATCAGCGCTGCAGCTGGAAAAAATATTGTAGTGCCAACTTATATTTTGATGGGTGCCACAGAGTTCCAAGACGTTGAATTCAAGTAAAAACAAATCGGATGTTCAAATACGCTGGAGAATATTTATTAATCAGCGCTTTTTAGAAGAGACCATGATAGAAATACGTTTTATGTCAAACCCTATATATTGCTTTGAGTGACATTATTTAGGGATTATTTCGGCATATTTCATCGAGCTGGCATTTTTTACGTTTTTTTTGTTTAAAATACATATTTACATTTACACTGCCCGTCACTTGTTTGAGGTCACTATTTTCGAAAAAGGTTTTTTTTTTCGATAAATACTTGGAGAAATATTTTACTTAGAAATTTTTGACACCTGTGAGTAGGTGTTGAAGTAGTTACTTGGAGATCCATAGGAATTCCACAAGTTATATGAATAACCTGCCAAAAATGAGTATAAAAGGTAGAGTTACTCTACTGAGGCCAGTGCAAATATTGATTTGCAGAATCAAATATCGTGCCTTATTTTAACAAAAGTTTAAAATATTTGAGAAAGCGTAGGAAACTGCATTTTAATTCTGATTTTTAGTTTAACTGGGCTCATGAAACACTTTGACGGTATCATACAGTAGATTTTAAGGAATAGGGAGTTTTAGTCCATAGCATGGGAAATAGAAGGAAGTGACAAAACTGTAAAAAAATATCTAGCAGATAATAAAAACGAAAAAGTTAAATGCACGCAGAAGTTAAGCAAAAAATCCCAGAAAAATGGTCAATTCTGCAGAATACCTAGAACTCTGCCAAATGTTTTGACGGTTTCAAATACAGGGTGGCGCACCAATTGTGCTACAATAAGAAATTCAAATAACTTTTTTTTTAATCGATGTATTTCATTTTTTTTTTTTATTGGTTAGAAAATTAAATTTTATTTTAAATAGTTAGTTGTTTTTAAAGATTATAGACCGCAAATGACCTCCACGCTCTCGCACGCATATGCGGCACCTGATCAAAAAATTATTCATTGCGGCCCGAAGAGTTGAAGTTGGGATCGCCTCAAGTATTGTCGTTATGGACTGCTTTAATTCAGTTAAATTCCTGGACTTCGTTTTATACACCTCTTGTTTGACATAACCCCATAAAAGTTCCGTCTCATGGCGCATTTCTGGATTAGACTCATTCCATATATGGCAATTTTGCTTGTTTACATTGCCGTTAAGATCAAAATGGGCCTCATCAGACATGAACAAGCAATTGATCAATGTGTTGTCTTCTTCGGCCATTGATATCATTTTTTGGCAAAATTCCAGGCAACAGGCAAATCCTGAGGGTTTAACTTGCTAGTAATTTGGACTTTGTACGGAAACAAGTTTAAATCGTCATGATGTATCCGTTGTAATGACCGTCTACTAACTCCAATTTGCCCCGATAAGTTTCGGGTCGAAACGCTCGGATTGGCCTGTATTGCAGATGCTACTGCTGCGATTGTATCCTGAACCCGAACATTGGCATCTCGATGGTACGGCCTTCGTGCGATGCTTCCAGATTCGGCAAATATGTTTACAAACCTCATAATGGTCCATCTACTCGGGGGATTACCGCCAAACTCCCGCCTAAATTCCCTTTGGACGGAAATGACGGAGTGCAAAGCATGGTACCGTTGCACTATCCAAATTCTTTTCTCCGTATCCCAAGCATCCATTTTTATAAATCTAAATAGTAACCTACAAAATAAAAAAAAAAAAAATAAGCCGATTACTCACACAGAAAAAAAGTTATTACGTTTTATTTTTGTAGCACGATTCGTGCGCCACCCTGTATAATTTAAGCCAGAGACAACACTCAGCGTTAGAGATAAAAAAGTTTTACGGCAGCGAAACAAGGAATTCCACATGCATTTCGTCAAGGACAATGTTGCTTGGAGCAACGAATAGAAAAAGGTTCTCATCGGATGAAAAAAGTTCATCATGACGCATCCTATGCTTTGAATTATTTTTATGATTTAAGTTAAGAGGAACTTATTTTGACCAGTATTCACAGTCGGGGCGCTTTCACTTATCATGGAACAATTAAATTATAGTTGATAACTATACAACAACTAACGAAAATAGTAACAAATATTTGTTGGGATGGCCAAATACAAGGATCTCAGACATTATTGTACCTGAACCTTAAATTTTACAAATAAGATAACAGCCTTGTCCATACATGCAAGATAGCAAAACCCTGGATTCAATCAAAAAACGTCTAACTTTTGCCACGGCAACCCTGTTCGACAGACTCAAACATCGTCGAAAGCTTTTGGGCATCGCTGTATCGGAAATTGTATGAAGCTTGTAGATAGCCTGATGATAATCAAAACTATCTAAAAAAATATTCCAATCTAAACCATCTTAAAGTCTCATTGACAAAAAAAAATATAGTGGGCATACAAATATTATTACAATATTGTAACGACTTTCATATTTATATGTACTATAACGACTCTCGAATGAACTATAGACTTCGTATATAAAAATAATAGTACTGTACATAGAGACATGAGAATATGAGACAAAGGTAAAACGCCACAATAGGATAAGAACGGAAAAGACGTGTTCTGAATTTATGAGAGTTGAACAGAAACAGTTAGAAGACATTTTTGGTAAGGAATATTGATATAATGAAGAAAAAGATAAAGCTATTAGAAATAAGAAAATTATCTAGGGGTAGGGGTAGGTAGGTAAGTGTATGGAAATATTTATGTTGGTTTTTATTTTGAAGACAAATACATAATAACTGTCAGCTGAGAATTACAAGGTCGTATGTAATAAATATATGAATTTAAGATAGGTATAGTGAAAACAAAAAAAAAAGATTATTTTTTAGTGTATTTAGAAAAAGGTTTGTTCAGTTTTTTTGACCAAAATATGCTCAAACCACAAATTCTAACGAAAAATGAAAAAATTAAAAACGATTTTTTGCCATGTATCTATCCTGTCTTCGAACATCAATACAATTTGTCCAAAAACAGCAGTTTGAAAACAGGAAAAATATCAAAGAGCCAGTTTCCTATTTAGAATAGATGTTCGAGGATAGGAAAATCGATAAAAATTGGTCTCCTTTTCTCAAACACGGCGGTTCCAAACAAAATTTTAAATTGTGGGAAAATATATTCATTATATATTAAGAATATATATTAAAGTTAACGAAAAAACTATAGATACAAAATTCTACTTGTTGTTGTAAAATATGGAAGTGATCAAAGAAACACATACGATATCTTTTGTATGTGCATTTTTCGGTATTTTTGGTGCTATCAGTTCTCTATAAACTGTGAAGCACATCACGATGTGCAGTGAGATTTTTAAAAGTATTTTCAATACTCTACTTAATTTTGGGTCAGTTTTCTTGATAGGTGTACTGTGGAAAAAAAATTACAATTACTGAATATTTCTTGTCTTCTCCGCTACCAAAAAATGACAAAAGTTGGTATAACAGATGAACTATACCTATATAAGTATTTGTAATGTTGTTCCGCATACATAGCTAGACTTGAAGAAGAGTTATTGTGGAATTTTTATAGATTTTAATATCATGATAACTGACTAAAACATCATAACGAGGAAGACAAAACTGCACTTTTCTGTCCCAAATTTTAACGACTTGTAAAAACCCAATGTATTTTGTATGAAAAAAAATACAAGTTTTTTCTGGGTATTTTTATTAAAATATTGTAGATTTCTGAACTTATATGGTATAAAAGACATTTGCAAGTAAATAAGTCATTGATTTTCTTAAGAAAAGATCTTTCCGAGACGTCCATTCAAGTTTTTTTTTTTCATAAATCGCATCCATTTAAAAACTTTTCCGAATCAACTATTTTTTTTTGTACACACAAAAAGCTTGTATGTGTGAGAAAATTTGTGAAATTGGAAAAGAAATGTACTGAAATATATTTGCATTGGATTGAAGGCAAAAATCGAAAAAATAACGATAATACCTATAATCTTTTTTGATAAAAGTGTTCGGAAACTGGAGACGTTCAGGAATAGGGGCCACAACCCTATACCTTTGAGAAAAATTTTCTTTTAGTTCATGGTTGTATGTTTGATCTAAAGGAAAAATCAAAGAAAAGGTACCTACCTACCTAAAATTTAATGGGAAAAGAAAAAAAATGACAAAAGGCAGAAAAAAAAACACTGTCAACTTTTTTGTAGTTGTATAATATAAGTAATATTTTTGATATGAATTCAATGCCATGGTAACTCACGTTACATTTGGGAGAGATTTAAGATCGTTTTTACTTAAAATTTCATACTTATTTAATTATATAAATGAAACAAAATATGCAGTTCATGCAAGGTAATGATTTCGACTGCTAAGAAAAAATTAAATTTTTGGAAGGTAAAAGTTCTTTCTTAGTAAAAAATACGAAAATCTGTTGGTAACTCACGTTACACGTATCGGACACGGGTTTTGTTGCAGTACCTTGCAATTTTTCTTAAAATTAAACACACCAATAAAGCTTAAGAAGTTTGGTAAATTAGACAAAAGAACATATCAGCCTATTTATAACTACAAAGAAACTTTAAATTACTGAAAATATGTTATACAAATTTAATAAAATACATGAAAACTCACGTTACAAAAAGTCGGTAGCTCACGTTATTTCAATTTCCAATTTGAAACTTAAGGGTTAAGCCTTTCATAATTCCATTTTATTTTGTAACTTGAAAGATATTTTGCAATTCTAATTTTAATAGTAGCAAACAATAGACAGGGGCAAGGGTGTACGCAGGGGGTGGCTTAAATTAATAAGCTAAAGAAAAGAACTATTATTTCTTGACAACTGTAATTTTCAAACTTTTTATTTTACTATTTCGTGACCTTTTATTGTAAGAGATGATTGTCATCTAGTGATTATTAATATAAGATCAGTAATTGACCAAAAGTCCACAAAAGGGCAATCATCTTTTTATTAGTTGAATTTTTGGAAGAGATCACTCTTGATCCCTTACTTAGATTCCTTAGTTACAGCACTTGAACGTAGATTTCCTACAGAAAACCTTCCAGCAAATTCACTCTTTTCACCCCTGCGAATATGCTGAAAATAAATTTACACGATTTCAAAGAAAAATCAAAAAAAAATTCCGAGTTTTACGTATTACAAAGTTTTAATGAAAAAGCTGAATTATGGTATAATCTTTGGAAAAATAAAACATTATCCACTAAAGATCTCCAAGAACTGGACCTATACGATGATCTACAGGAAGCAGACATTTTTTTCCCAAACACAAAACTTGCTCTTCATATTGCCCTAGCATTACCATGTACCAAAAGCTCGATTGAAAGGACTTTTAGTACGTTGAGAAGAGTCAAACCTTGGCTTCGTTCAACCATGATCGAAGATCGTTTAAATGGAAATTGATTAAACACCATGGGTGATCTTGGTAGATAAATATAAATATGTGATTGAATATTAAAATTTTCAGGATTATGTATGCTGGGTGTTCACAAAAAAACAGTTATGGAAAAAGAAAAGGACATTTTAACAGAAGTGTTAGAAAGATTTGCTGAAGACTAACGCCATTTGCTTTAAAGTAGAAGGATATAGAACCATATTTTTAGCTTACAAAATTCACTAAGCTTGAAACCAGGGGGCAAATTACCGCATCAGTTACCGAGCAATTCGTGACTGAATTATATGAGTTTGGCATTACCGCTCGAGTTTCGAGCAATCTAGTATACCAAAATTTTAAGTGGTTACTCGTTCATTCGATCACTGATGGCACTCGGTCACTGACGCGGTAATATGGCCCCAGTATTCAGATACCATTGTTTTCAATTACACATTGATATTACATTACAATATTGATATAATGAAGAAAAAGATAAAGCACAGAAATAAGAAAATTATCTATTTTGCTTTGGATTTCTTATTAGTTTTGTTTACATTTTTTAGAATGAAGGAAAAGCTAAGGGATACAAAACAAAACAACAAAAGTTGTTGGTTTGTAGGATTTTGAGTGTGTGAAGTGGAAAAGGGTAGGTAGGTAAGTGTATGGAAATATTTATGTTGGTTTTTATTTTGAAGACAAATACATAATAACTGTCAGCTGAGAATTACAAGGTCGTATGCAATAAATATATGAATTTAAGATAGGTATAGTGAAAACAAAAAAAAAAGATTATTTTTTAGTGTATTTAGAAAAAGGTTTGTTCAGTTTTTTTTGACCAAAATATGCTCAAACCCCAAATTCTAACGAAAAATGAAAAAATTAAAAACGATTTTTTGCCATGTATCTATCCTGTCTTCGAACATCAATACAATTTGTCCAAAAACAGCAGTTTGAAAACAGGAAAAATATCAAAGAGCCAGTTTCCTATTTAGAATAGATGTTCGAGGATAGGAAAATCGATAAAAATTGGTCTCCTTTTCTCAAACACGGCGGTTCCAAACAAAATTTTAAATTGTGGGAAAATATATTCATTATATATTAAGAATATATATTAAAGTTAACGAAAAAACTAGATTTTTAAAAGTATTTTCAATACTCTACTTAATTTTGGGTCAGTTTTCTTGATAGGTGTACTGTGGAAAAAAAAATTACAATTACTGAATATTTCTTGTCTTCTCCGCTACCAAAAAATGACAAAAGTTGGTATAAAAGATGAACTATACCTATATAAGTATTTGTAATGTTGTTCCGCATACATAGCTAGACTTGAAGAAGAGTTATTGTGGAATTTTTATAGATTTTAATATCATGATAACTGACTAAAACATCATAACGAGGAAGACAAAACTGCACTTTTCTGTCCCAAATTTCAACGACTTGTAAAAACCCAATGTATTTTGTATGAAAAAAAATTTACAGATTTCACTCCTTGAGTAACGATGGGGACATTGAAAATGACTTATTAAAGCTAGATAAATCTTTATAATTCTTATAGTTTTAAATCCTTCCTTTATTTTGAATGTTATCTTTACCGGTTTCCAAACACACCAATTTATACATACCTGCTCATCAATTTTAATCATAATTTTTACTTAGACCAATTTAAAAATTATATTGAATTAAAAAAAGAACTCAAAAAATTGTTAGCCAAACTTAATTTGCATACCTGCAAACGAATTTCTATCGTTACTTGCACATAGTTGCACAAAATAGATTTTTTTCTATAGATTTAGAGACACTCAAGGAATTAGAGGCTTTTTCTTTATTTTGTATTTTGTATTTTGTATTTGATTCAGCAAAAATTTCAGATGATGATCTGAACTCTTCATTGCCTTATACCAACAGAGCGAAACAAAATAAATTATTAAATACCCAGACACACGGAGATGAAACAAAACCCAAAATAGCGCTATACTTTCGCATAATTTGCATTTACTTTTTCTTTTAAAAATTCGTTTCAGTATTTCATATTCCCTTTATTGTTCTATCTTCAACAACATTTTGACTATAAAAAAAATGATGTTAGCATGTATGCTAATTTTTGTTTTGTTCTGTATTGTTTTTCCATTTTAATATCAATGTTTTGGTAATACTACCTAGCTTAAAATTGATTTTCCAAAAAAACACAATATTCAGTATTGGTAGTTTAAATGTCTATTCAAAATATTTTTTGTCTTATTCCCTTTTTGTTTCATTTTCAAAAATACAAAAGAAATTTTATATTTTCCTTTTGTCATTTTGTTGACCTATATTTTCCCCCGCTTGTCTCCTAATTTCATATTTTACATTTTCTTTGTGTGGTAGCTCACTTTTTTCTTTTTGATTTTGCTTTTTGGTAACACCAACCAAAAATTCAAAAATGTTACCCTTATTCTGTTTTTTTTCGATCTGTATTTATTTTTAATAAATCTTTTAATTTTAACCACAAACGCTACTTTAATTTAATTTTCCTCTAAATATACAAGCCTACAAAAAAACATTAAATGCTGGTGGTTCTAACGTCTCCACACAAATTTATTTAACGTATTCTCTTTGAGATTTTTAATTTTGTTTTATTTCAAAAATACAACAAAGAACCTTCTTTTAAACAGGGAGGCAATATATATAGACTGTCCTGAACGCTTCCCACCTTCTATTTTTTGTATTGACCTTTATTTTTCCCGCTTGTTTTCTAGTTCATATTTTTATTTTCTTCTTGCGGCTACTTTATTTCTCTTTTAAATTTAGCTTTGTGGTAACACCAACCAAAAATTCAATAATTTTACGCATTTTACTTTTTTGTACCTATTTGAATTTATTTTTCGTAACTAGTATAACGTCACATACGTTATACGAGTTACGAACGCTAATTAAAAAATTGATTTTCCCCCAAAACAATGCCTACAAACAAATATATAATGCTGGTGAGTGTAACATCTCCACAAAATTCCATTTTTACCCATTTTATTTTTTTTTTTTTGAGGCTTCTTTTGAGTCTATTCCAAAAACTTTAAATGGATAAAAATCGATCAGTAATTCTTGATAGACTTGAAATTTCTATCAATTAGGAAAATATAGGTATACATAATAATCAAATAGGTATATGTATTTAGCAATCCACAGTAACGATAAATCGACTTTTAGTCTATTCAACAAGTCTATTTTAAGAACTATCCCAATAAGGGCGTTTGTTTCATTTTCGAAAATAGAAAAGACATTTTCAGCCTTATATATTAGATTTTTTAGACTATTAACTAGGTAGACAATTTTTTAAAAGTCCTTCATAGTTGGAATTATGTTTTAATTAATTCAATTAAATGTCAAGTTAGACAAATCTTAGACAACCGATGCAGTTGTCCAAGTTAGATCACCATAGGATATAAGTAAACAAAGTTAATTTAGAGTTATACGATTGTCAAAAGTTAGACAAAATTTATAAATACTATACTGTTTATGTTTTAGTTTTATGATTTATTCACCTATTTATATATTTGTATTCCCCATTGTTTTTTATTTCATATCCTTATATTCTTCGTTAATCCGTCATATAGCTAAATAAAACTAAAAAAAAAAAATAATTAACAAAACAAAAAATATCCCAACGAATCTCACAAGACTCCTAATCCTATTCTACTACCTACTACAGTATGTACCTACTAAACCAAAATATTCCATAAGCATATCATCCTATTACCTACTAAAGTAATAACCAAACGTACTAGGTACGTATTAGCTGAAAATATGCCGCCGAGCAGCAGAACCAACCTCCACCATTCGAAGCATCTTTACGACTGAAATCTGAAAGAACAGTGAACAGAACAAGCAACAAGAACATTGAACGAATGAACATGAATACTGAACTTGAATGAAGTCTTTTTCTTCAGTAATTCACTGACAGACAAACAAATCAAAAAGCATGCATGCATTGCATATGCATAAGCATAAACAGAGATAGAAAGACGATTTGAATGAACTATGGCAATATGGGAAAAATTTGTGTTCTTCTTATTTGGGCTGATTCTCCGCACACAAACTTGCAACTCAACGACGACGATGAACTATAGGAATATTGATTGAAGATTAGTACCACTTTTTAATCAAATTATAATTTGGATTTGTGAGGCTTATGAAGAACGTACAGCTACATATGATATATGAAATTAATTGTCAATTATTGAAGCTGCGAGTACAAAAAAACCAATTGTATAGGTGCACAAACTAAAGAGTTATTATGTGGTATGTTAATGAACAGAAATGTGTGATTATGTCGTCTCAAGTGTTTTTAAAAAATTCAAATTTTACAAATTAATTATATGTATATTTATGTAATCTATCACCTGTATGAATTTGAGATTTTTAAATGCAATCGTTAAAAGATAAAAAGAATTTACCTAACTGCCAAGAATCTATCAACAAAAATTAATATATTTAAAAAATAATAAAAAATATAGACAAAATACTATCAAAATTTCCTGAAACAAAAAGCAATAAATTTGTTATTATCTTTCTTAACCTATAAAATTTATTACAATCAGACTTAACCCTAATTTGTAGTAAATAATTTATGAAACCATCTATTTTTGAATTTTGAATTTACAACCTCTAATATCCTATTTCTTAGATTTTTTAGAATTTCAAAATAAATCATCGATAAACAAAAAATTGCACACTAGCACATCTCATTTAGATTTTTGGGTTTTGACCATTTTACATAAAAGCCCTATCTTAAGCTACTTATAATTCGACTTTAAAACAAAACCATCATTTTGCACCTCTACATACGTTTTGTTTTAAAACCTTTTTTTTAAACTACCAACACTTATAGTTTAAGATGCACACAAAAACTGCTGACTGCATTGACTTTCGCGCATTTATAATAATAAGAAAAAGTTAAAATTCATTTTATTCAATTTAGTAACACCAACCAAAAATTCAATCGTACCCTCTCTATACGCTAGCATTCATCTCCATACTCTGTTCATTTTAGTTACACCAACCAAAAATTCAATCGTACCCTCCGTATACGCCAACGTTCATCTGTTCACTTTATTCATTCTGGTAACACCAACCAAAAATTCGATCGTATCCCCCCTATACGCTAGCGTTCATCTGATAGACACATTTATTCACTTTATTCATTTTAGTAACACCATAATTTATCCAAAACGACCCTATAAACATTTTCAATGTTAAAATCCAAGTTTTTTCTGGGTATTTTTATAAAAATATTGTAGATTTCTGAACTCATATGGTATAAAAGACATTTGCAAGTAAATAAGTCATTGATTTTCTTAAGAAAAGATCTTTCCGAGACGTCCATTCAAGTTTTTTTTTTTCATAAATCGCATTCATTTAAAAACTTTTCCGAATCAACTATTTTTTTTTTGTACACACAAAAAGCTTGTATGTGTGAGAAAATTTGTGAAATTGGAAAAGAAATGTACTGAAATATATTTGCATTGGATTGAAGGCAAAAATCGAAAAAATAAAGATAATACCTATAATCTTTTTTGATAAAAGTGTTCGGAAACTGGAGACGTTCGGGAATAGGGGCCACAACCCTATACCTTTGAAAAAAATTTTCTTTTAGTTCATGGTTGTATGTTTGATCTAAAGGAAAAATCAAAGAAAAGGTACCTACCTACCTAAAATTTAATGGGAAAAGACAAAAAAAATGACAAAAGGCAGAAAAAAAAACACTGTCAACTTTTTTGTAGTTGTATAATATAAGTAATATTTTTGATATGAATTCAATGCCATGGTAACTCACGTTACATTTGGGAGAGATTTAAGATCGTTTTTACTTAAAATTTCATACTTATTTAATTATATAAATGAAACAAAATATGCAGTTCATGCAAGGTAATGATTTCGACTGCTAAGAAAAAATTAAATTTTTGGAAGGTAAAAGTTCTTTCTTAGTAAAAAAAATAATTAACAAAACAAAAAATATCCCAACGAATCTCACAAGACTCCTAATCCTATTCTACTACCTACTACAGTATGTACCTACTAAACCAAAATATTCCATAAGCATATCATCCTATTACCTACTAAAGTAATAACCAAACGTACTAGGTACGTATTAGCTGAAAATATGCCGCCGAGCAGCAGAACCAACCTCCACCATTCGAAGCATCTTTACTACTGAAATCTGAAAGAACAGTGAACAGAACAAGCAACAAGAACATTGAACGAATGAACATGAATACTGAACTTGAATGAAGTCTTTTTCTTCAGTAATTCACTGACAGACAAACAAATCAAAAAGCATGCATACATTGCATATGCATAAGCATAAACAGAGATAGAAAGACGATTTGAATGAACTATGGCAATATGGGAAAAATTTGTGTTCTTCTTATTTGGGCTGATTCTCCGCACACAAACTTGCAACTCAACGACGACGATGAACTATAGGAATATTGATTGAAGATTAGTACCACTTTTTAATCAAATTATAATTTGGATTTGTGAGGCTTATGAAGAACGTACAGCTACATATGATATATGAAATTAATTGTCAATTATTGAAGCTGCGAGTACAAAAAAACCAATTGTATAGGTGCACAAACTAAAGAGTTATTATGTGGTATGTTAATGAACAGAAATGTGTGATTATGTCGTCTCAAGTGTTTTTAAAAAATTCAAATTTTACAAATTAATTATATGAATTTTAGTGTTGAATTGAATAAAACACTTTTTAAAAAGGAATTTAGAGACGGAGCTCTAGATTCCTGAGGTTATCTTTATTGAGAGGTTTCTTAAAGTCTAACCAGAATGTCGCAGACAACTGGTATTTATGATCTTATTTTGTAAAGACATACATGGTTCATTTCATATATGACTTGTGTATTGAATTATTGCTTTTAAACGGATATGCATTCGTAGGCAAAAGTGTTTAGCTTTTTTGTTTGGGTTATAATGTGTTATTTGTTTATATTGAAGTTATCTTTGCATTCGTACGCAAAAGTGTTTAGGTTTTTTGTTTGGGTTATAATGTGTTCTTTGTTTATATTGAAGTTATCTTAGAAAATGCTGGCATCATAATTCTTTGTTATAACACCTCCCTCTTTCGAGTGTTCTAACGGTTGGAAAGCGACCGTTGGAAGGCTTATATTTGTGACAGTTTTTTTATTCTTTAATTTCATTTTTAAATACATGATTGCAAAAAGTATTATTGATATTATTATTACGATAGTTATTGCATTATATGTTACATGTTTTGTATGTATTTTTGATTCTAATATTTCAATATTATTTATAGGTTGGAAATGTAATTCCTTAAAGTAATTGTCTGAAAAGTTATAGTTTATTAATGGTATTATTTTATAGTTATTTTGATATAGTTTTCTATTGTATGTTACATTTTTTATCTTTATTTTACAATTTTCGAATTCTAAAATATAGTTTCCTTGTAAAGTATAATCTAAGTTATTACAATCTTGTTCTAACTTTTCATTCTTTATGTTTTTTATTATTAAATATTTTTCTTTATTGATTATAATATTTTCCTCTTTGTAATCTTTAATTTTACAGTCTAGTTTAGAATTATTTTTAAATATGTTTTCAATACAATTGTCTTCAATTTTTATTAGATTTTTTATTTCTTTGTTTATATAATACATAGTTTTATTAAGTTCTATAAATTCGTTGTTAGGTATTGTTATTATTTTATTTTTTACCGGGAGGGTATGTATGGATATTTTGTTATATAAGCTTTCATTGAATCTTGGTATACTTAGGATAATGAGTAAGTTTTTGTTATAAGTAGCCAATGTCAACTTTATCTCCTTTAGTTTTTCTATGTTAATATCGAAGTCATAAATTTCTTTTATAGTTAGTATATCTTGGGTTAATATTCCTGTCCTGCTGGTCATTATGATATTGTCAATTTTTTCTATTATTTGTTGTACTTCTATTAAGTTTCTATTGAATTCTAGTTCCATACGTAGAGTATTTATTTCTGATTTGATTTTTTTGTATTTAGTTAATGTTTTTGAACCTTGCTTAAGTATGTCTTGTAATTGAAAGAATTGTTCATTAAATTGTTTGTTAATGGTTACTTGTTTGTTATTGTTTGCTAAAAGTTCTCTGTTACTATCTTCTAAGTTTTGTAACTTTTCTTCTATGGTTTGTCTGTCGTCGTCGTCCATGGTTCCATATATGTATTTCATTCCTTTACCTACAATATTAATTAGTCCTCGTTTATGAATAATATGGTGTGGGATAATTGTTTGAAGTTTTATTTCTAATATATTTATCTTTTGTTCTTGCAAATGGTTAGGATTTTCTAGTAAATGGTATTGATCTTTTAACTGGTCTATTAATGATTGGCATTCTGTAAGGTTAATTACATGTAATAGAATGTCATAATTATTTATAAGTTTTATTTGTCCTTCGTGAATGATTAAAAATTCTCTATCTATCTTTGTTATTTTTATATCATTAGTTTTTACTGAAGTTATTAATAAGGGAATCACTATCATGATTGCTATTGTTTTGGTTGTCTTCATTTTGTATTTTAGTAAATTTCTTTTTCTTTCTAAATTGGTCTTTGTGAAGGAGTTGTTTTCTTAAATGGGGTTTGATTAATAACTTTTTATCAATTGTTTTCAGTAGTTTTACTTTTTTGTATTTGGTTTTTAATTTATTAAACCGTTCTGGGTTGTTTATCTTTGTAAAATTTGGATTAATTTCAACGTCTAATCGATTTTTATTTATTTTGTCTAGAGTTTTGTTTTTATTTGTTTCTATTCTATCATATATTTTTGTATTATCTATTTTACCTAGATGTATCTCTAAGGGTCTCTCTTTTGTAGTGAGATGTATTGTTTTGTTATATGTATTTACTGCTTTTGTTACTACATCAAGAAGTTTTTCAGTTTTCTCTAGTAATCTAATATGTTCATTGAGGGTGCTGTGAAGGCGTTCCACATCCGAATTTCCGGTGTGTCTATAAGGGGTGGTAAAATGTGTTAGTATATTCTTTTCTTTTAGATAATTTTCTATAGAATAAGTTTTGAAAGTGGGGTCATTATCTAGAGTTAATTTCTTGGGTTCAGACATGTATGAGAATAGTTTTTCCATAGCATTTAAAATGTCTTTTTGGTTTTTTGTTTTAAGTTTTTCTACTGAAGCATACTTGCTGAATTTGTCGATACAACTTAAGTATTTGTTATTGTTGGGTAGGATCCATATGTCCATATGGTAGTGAATGTGTGGTTCTAAGGGTGTTTCTGTTTTTTCATATGGTAGTTTAATAGGGTTTCTTTCTATTTTCAGGTTGCAGATATCGCAACTATTTATGATTTTTGTTATTTGTGTTTTAAGGTTTGGGTAATAATACTTCCTTTTTAGATCTAAATATAATTTTTCAATCCCTACGTGATTTAATTCATTATGTTTTTTGTGTATGATTTCTTCTAGATTGGTTATATCATAAACATCTTCTAAGAATGAATAAGTTCTGACTAAAGTTTGGTTGTTGTGGTGTGTTTTCCAATAAGTTTGGAATTCTAAAAATAGTTTATCGTTATTACAATGTAAAACGTTCTTATGATTTATATCAATTTCTGATATGATTTTTTCGAAGTCTGATTCTTTGAAATTTCTTCTAATTATTTTTATTCTTCTTTTGTTAAAGGGGAAGGTTATGATTTCATCATTTTGTTCTCCTATTTCTATGATAATTTGTCGAATAAATATATTTAAACTTTGTTCGGTGATGGGAATTAAGTTTGAACTATCTGATTCATTTGAGTGTTGTGTAGAAACAAGTTCTAAAATGTTTAATACATTTTCGTATTTTGTGTCAATTTTTGTGTTGTCATGTGAATTTGTTTCATCTATTTTTATTCTTGATAGCGCATCGGCTACCTTATTTTCTTTGCCTGCAATATGTTCGATTTGAAAATCGTATTCCTCCAATTTTATTTTCCATCTCTGGAGTTTAGAGTTAGGTTCTTTGAGACTGTGCAACCATGCTAATGGTCGATGATCTGTTTGTATTCTGAAATGTCTACCGTAAAGGTAATGGCGGAATTGTTTGGTTGCCCAAACGATTGCTAAAAGTTCTTTTTCTATAACTGAGTAATTACATTCGTGTTTATTTAAAGTTCTGGACGCGAAGCATAGTGGTCCATGTGCTTGGCTTAAGACTGCTCCAATTGCGAAGTTGGATGCATCTGTTGTTAGTGTAAATTCTTTATTAAAATCAGGATGTCTGTTTAATAAATCGTCTGACATTGCTAATTTTAATTTCTCGAATGATTCTTTATATTCTGTGTTATCTATATTTATTTGTTTATCTTTTTTCAAACACATAGTTAGTGGTTTTATGATCTTGGCGTAATCATGGATGAACTTTCTATAGTAGCCGGTTAGGCCTAGGAAAGATTGAATTTCCTTAATCGTTTTTGGTATAGGAAAATTTTTTATCGTGCTTATTTTGTTGGGATTAGGTTTTATTCCGTCTGGGGTGATTATATGACCTAAGAACTCGCTTTCTTTTTTCATAAAATCGCATTTATTCAGGGATATCTTTAAGTTTACAGACTGTAATTTGGTGAAGATTTTATTTAGTGAGTTTATATGTTCTTCTAATGAAGTTGAGAATATTATTATGTCGTCGAGGTAGACATAACATATTTTACCTACATATTCTTTTAGTACCTCGTTCATCATTCGCTGGAATGTGGCGGGGGCATTTTTAAGACCAAATGGCATTCTTAACCATTCGTAGTGTCCTGATAGTGTTGAGAAGGCTGTTTTCTCTCTATCTTCGGGATTTACCTCGATTTGGTGAAATCCTTTCGTTAAATCTAGTGTGGAAAAGTAGTTAGCTTTTCCTAATTTGTCTAATATGTCGTCAATTAGTGGAATAGGGAATTTATCCTCTTTTGTTGCGTTATTCAACTTTCGATAGTCAATGACTATCCTCCATTCCTTATTTCCTACTTTGTCTTCTTTCTTTGGTACAATCCAGATTGGGGCATTGTAAGGTGAAGTACTTGGTTTGATAATTTTTTGATCTAATAGATCTTTGATTTGTTTATCCACTTCTTTTTTGTGGATTTCGGGATATCTATATATCCGTGTGAAGATTGGTTCTTCATTTATTGTGGGGATGTTATGTTTTACATGACTGGTAAAACTTAAATCATCTCCTTTTTGGTAAAATACCTTTTGGTGTTGTTTCAATAATTTAAATAAACTTTTATGTTCCTCATCGTTTAGATGTGAGACTCTTTGGCTTTCCAAATTTTCGAAAGTAAATGTGTCTTGTGGAATTAAGTTGTTTAAATGATTTATTTCTATTTGATATTCTCGTTCGTCTTCCAAAGAAAAGAACAGTGGAATAATTTGTTCGTTTAGTTTTAGTATTTTGTTTTTAAAATCAATGCTGGCATTATTTGGAAATAATATATTGTTTCCAATTAATCCATCAAAGTTGACATTAAAGTTGTGGATTTGAAAAATGCAATCCACGCGAGATTTGAATGCAAACTTTTCTTTTGGTATAGCTAATTCTTTATCTATGAATATGGAAGTACCTACTGTTTTGATTTCTAATGGGTGTTCTCTTGTTTTAGTGTAATCTACTGGAGCTTTTTCTTTGTTTATTAGACTATTAGTGGCTCCCGTGTCAATTAATAGTCTTAACGTTACATTATTTTTTTCTAACCTAATAAAGGGGAGTTTGTTGTCTTGTTGAGTTGACAGGTTTCCGAGGCTACATTCGGAAAAACCGTATTGTTTCGATCACTTTCGTTATAGTTAGTTTGGATCTTCTTTAATTGACTAGAAGTTGGGTCAACTTCCATGGGTCTATATTGTCTGCTAGGAGGTTTGTAATTTGGGTTATAATTATTACCTTTATAATTTGGATTAGGGTTGTTAGTATTTTGGTGGTTAAATGGGGGTTTTATATATATTGGATTTTTAGGTGTGAAATTATTATTTTGATTTGGATATTTTTTATAATTATTTTGGAGGTTTTGTGTAATTGGAATTTTTGGTGCTTCAAGCAATTTCTTTGGGGTTTCTTCAGATTTTTCATTTACAAAGCCAGCTTGAGTTAACTCATGTAAGGCTGCTTGTAAGTTAGGGGGTTTCAATGCGAATAATATTGTTCGCATGTGAACTGGTAAACGTTCCTTAAAAATGTTTAATGCTGTTTGAGTGTTATGAGTAATTTCCTCATTCTTTCCCTCTTGTATTGTTTTTTGGTTTAATTCACAAAGATTCTTTTGTATTTCGTTATAAAATCCTATTACATTTCCTTTATATGGAGTTTGTCTCAAATCATCATACAGTTGGAATGAGGATTTGAATCCTCCGAAATTTTCTACTAATAATTCTTTTATTTCTTTCCAGGTGGATAAGTGAGCATGTATTTCAATGCAACGTTTAGCCCTACCTATAAGTTTTGACTTCAGTATATTTATACACATTGTCTGTGATTGATTATCGTATTTGTTAAGTGTGGGAGTTATCCCATCAACGTTTGTAATAAACGTATATAAATCTTCTCTTCTTCCATCGAAAGTGTTTAATTTTTCGATGTACTTGAGTGGGTCTAACGTGAGTGTAAGTGACATGTTGGCTTTACAATTTGGGTCTTGCTCTAATATAATATTTTTATTTATCTTTTCAGATATAGTAGGCTCTATATCTAATTTAATATATGATAAATCTGTTCCTAAAGTATCACTGGATTCGCTTAATTTAAATTTAAAATTATTCTTACGATCGTTATTATTTTTGTTGCCTTTTGGATCCTGTGTTTCTTCTTCTTCTGAGGATTCGTCTGCGTACCGATAGGGATTTGGCTTCTTCTTTAAAAATCTTCTGCTGATAAAGCTCATTTGTTGTTTTTTGGACAATTAGTCTCCTCTATGGATTTCATGACATTACCATATACGTTGGTTTGAGTCACTAACTAATTGATTAATTTGATTAAATTCACTGAAATAATTTTAAGAGTCTTTATTTTCGTTAAAGGTTTCTTAATTTTCACTGAATTATATTTGCAAGTACCGATTAAATTCACTGAAATAATTTTAAGAGTCTTTATTTTCGTTAAAGGTTTCTTAATTTTCACTGAATTATATTTGCAAGTACCGATTAAATTCACTGAAATAATCTTAAGAGTCTTTATTTTCGTTAAAGGTTTCTTAATTTTCACTGAATTATGTTTGCAAGTTATTATATACCGTCGTTAGTTATTCTTTATTTCGTACGCGTATTATCACTCTTTTGTGTGAAGTTAATACAAACGAATTTAATTTCACTATTGCGGTTTTTTAAATATTTCTATTACCGATTCTGACTTTTCCCTTACGTGGGTTGACCGGTTTTTAAAATACTTGGTAGGTTTTTATTTGCAAAGGATACTCATATGAAAAAGAGTATCCTACCGACTGCGCCAATTTTAGTGTTGAATTGAATAAAACACTTTTTAAAAAGGAATTTAGAGACGGAGCTCTAGATTCCTGAGGTTATCTTTATTGAGAGGTTTCTTAAAGTCTAACCAGAATGTCGCAGACAACTGGTATTTATGATCTTATTTTGTAAAGACATACATGGTTCATTTCATATATGACTTGTGTATTGAATTATTGCTTTTAAACGGATATGCATTCGTAGGCAAAAGTGTTTAGCTTTTTTGTTTGGGTTATAATGTGTTATTTGTTTATATTGAAGTTATCTTTGCATTCGTACGCAAAAGTGTTTAGGTTTTTTGTTTGGGTTATAATGTGTTCTTTGTTTATATTGAAGTTATCTTAGAAAATGCTGGCATCATAATTCTTTGTTATAACATATGTATATTTATGTAATCTATCACCTGTATGAATTTGAGATTTTTAAATGCAATCGTTAAAAGATAAAAAGAATTTACCTAACTGCCAAGAATCTATCAACAAAAATTAATATATTTAAAAAATAATAAAAAATATAGACAAAATACTATCAAAATTTCCTGAAACAAAAAGCAATAAATTTGTTATTATCTTTCTTAACCTATAAAATTTATTACAATCAGACTTAACCCTAATTTGTAGTAAATAATTTATGAAACCATCTATTTTTGAATTTTGAATTTACAACCTCTAATATCCTATTTCTTAGATTTTTTAGAATTTCAAAATAAATCATCGATAAACAAAAAATTGCACACTAGCACATCTCATTTAGATTTTTGGGTTTTGACCATTTTACATAAAAGCCCTATCTTAAGCTACTTATAATTCGACTTTAAAACAAAACCATCATTTTGCACCTCTACATACGTTTTGTTTTAAAACCTTTTTTTTAAACTACCAACACTTATAGTTTAAGATGCACACAAAAACTGCTGACTGCATTGACTTTCGCGCATTTATAATAATAAGAAAAAGTTAAAATTCATTTTATTCAATTTAGTAACACCAACCAAAAATTCAATCGTACCCTCTCTATACGCTAGCATTCATCTCCATACTCTGTTCATTTTAGTTACACCAACCAAAAATTCAATCGTACCCTCCGTATACGCCAACGTTCATCTGTTCACTTTATTCATTCTGGTAACACCAACCAAAAATTCGATCGTATCCCCCCTATACGCTAGCGTTCATCTGATAGACACATTTATTCACTTTATTCATTTTAGTAACACCATAATTTATCCAAAACGACCCTATAAACATTTTCAATGTTAAAATCCAAGTTTTTTCTGGGTATTTTTATAAAAATATTGTAGATTTCTGAACTCATATGGTATAAAAGACATTTGCAAGTAAATAAGTCATTGATTTTCTTAAGAAAAGATCTTTCCGAGACGTCCATTCAAGTTTTTTTTTTTCATAAATCGCATTCATTTAAAAACTTTTCCGAATCAACTATTTTTTTTTGTACACACAAAAAGCTTGTATGTGTGAGAAAATTTGTGAAATTGGAAAAGAAATGTACTGAAATATATTTGCATTGGATTGAAGGCAAAAATCGAAAAAATAAAGATAATACCTATAATCTTTTTTGATAAAAGTGTTCGGAAACTGGAGACGTTCGGGAATAGGGGCCACAACCCTATACCTTTGAAAAAAATTTTCTTTTAGTTCATGGTTGTATGTTTGATCTAAAGGAAAAATCAAAGAAAAGGTACCTACCTACCTAAAATTTAATGGGAAAAGACAAAAAAAATGACAAAAGGCAGAAAAAAAAACACTGTCAACTTTTTTGTAGTTGTATAATATAAGTAATATTTTTGATATGAATTCAATGCCATGGTAACTCACGTTACATTTGGGAGAGATTTAAGATCGTTTTTACTTAAAATTTCATACTTATTTAATTATATAAATGAAACAAAATATGCAGTTCATGCAAGGTAATGATTTCGACTGCTAAGAAAAAATTAAATTTTTGGAAGGTAAAAGTTCTTTCTTAGTAAAAAATACGAAAATCTGTTGGTAACTCACGTTACACGTATCGGACACGGGTTTTGTTGCAGTACCTTGCAATTTTTCTTAAAATTAAACACACCAATAAAGCTTAAGAAGTTTGGTAAATTAGACAAAAGAACATATCAGCCTATTTATAACTACAAAGAAACTTTAAATTACTGAAAATATGTTATACAAATTTAATAAAATACATGAAAACTCACGTTACAAAAAGTCGGTAGCTCACGTTATTTCAATTTCCAATTTGAAACTTAAGGGTTAAGCCTTTCATAATTCCATTTTATTTTGTAACTTGAAAGATATTTTGCAATTCTAATTTTAATAGTAGCAAACAATAGACAGGGGCAAGGGTGTACGCAGGGGGTGGCTTAAATTAATAAGCTAAAGAAAAGAACTATTATTTCTTGACAACTGTAATTTTCAAACTTTTTATTTTACTATTTCGTGACCTTTTATTGTAAGAGATGATTGTCATCTAGTGATTATTAATATAAGATCAGTAATTGACCAAAAGTCCACAAAAGGGCAATCATCTTTTTATTAGTTGAATTTTTGGAAGAGATCACTCTTGATCCCTTACTTAGATTCCTTAGTTACAGCACTTGAACGTAGATTTCCTACAGAAAACCTTCCAGCAAATTCACTCTTTTCACCCCTGCGAATATGCTGAAAATAAATTTACACGATTTCAAAGAAAAATCAAAAAAAAATTCCGAGTTTTACGTATTACAAAGTTTTAATGAAAAAACTGAATTATGGTATAATCTTTGGAAAAATAAAACATTATCCACTAAAGATCTCTAAGAACTGGACCTATACGATGATCTACAGGAAGCAGACATTTTTTTCCCAAACACAAAACTTGCTCTTCATATTGCCCTAGCATTACCATGTACCAAAAGCTCGATTGAAAGGACTTTTAGTACGTTGAGAAGAGTCAAACCTTGGCTTCGTTCAACCATGATCGAAGATCGTTTAAATGGAAATTGATTAAACACCATGGGTGATCTTGGTAGATAAATATAAATATGTGATTGAATATTAAAATTTTCAGGATTATGTATGCTGGGTGTTCACAAAAAAACAGTTATGGAAAAAGAAAAGGACATTTTAACAGAAGTGTTAGAAAGATTTGCTGAAGACTAACGCCATTTGCTTTAAAGTAGAAGGATATAGAACCATATTTTTAGCTTACAAAATTCATTAAGCTTGAAACCAGGGGGCAAATTACCGCATCAGTTACCGAGCAATTCGTGACTGAATTATATGAGTTTGGCATTACCGCTCGAGTTTCGAGCAATCTAGTATACCAAATTTTTAAGTGGTTACTCGTTCATTCGATCACTGATGGCACTCGGTCACTGACGCGGTAATTTGGCCCCAGTATTCAGATACCATTGTTTTCAATTACACATGTTTAAACTTAAATTTAGTTTGAGAATTTAGATTTTTTAGGTCAAATATAGCAGAACCTTAAAGGAAATACCAGCGGCGTATACAGCTCCATTTCTTGGGGGGGGGGGGTCATACCAAAACATAAACCCAATTCAGTTCTTATAAATTTATTAATTAAAAGACTGATCCACGGTTTCCATTTTTTTCGCTTTTTGTACTTTTTTTTTTATTTCTGCTGGTCCCACAAATGTTACCATTTTTTTTTTAATTATAAAGAGTTTGGGTCGAAATTTTAGCAAGGTCAAAATTCGTTTTGCAAAACTTTTCTTTCGAAATTTTGTTTCTCAATATTCTCCAAACTCCGTTTAAATTATTTTGACAAAATAAAGAAAAGTTTGGAAATTGTAAAAAGGGCGAAATTTTTCTTCTTTTTTCAATTATCTTTTAATCATCTTAAAATAAAATACAGTAGACGCTCGATATAGTGAGGCAATAAAACCAGCCTGTTCCCTCTTTCGAGATTGTTTACTTTTTCGCAAGCTTTCAATGAGGTTTAAAAAAAAGAAACACTTGTTTAGTGTCCTTAAGCAATGTTAAATGGTATTATTTGCTGACAAAGCTTAAACATTTTTATATTAAGGGTATTCATGCAACTTCGTAAAACCGTAGATAAGTGTACAAATTTGTTAAATTTATCATTTGGTTAATGAACTGTCAAATTTTGTATTGGAAATGATTCAAACAATTTTGTTAAAGTTATCAAGGGATTTTGTTCGTAAAATTAACCAAACTGTTTAAACTTATCCAAACGTCACTGTTATTCTTACTCTGATTGAATTACCTAGCATTTAATCAAATGTATAACAAAGGTCGTTCATGCAAACTTTTTACACAATTTGTAAACTTACGACGTTGCATGAATACCCTTATTATTTTCTGGGTAAAACACAAATTTTGTAGAGCTGAGTTTTGGAAACCAAATTTTGATCCACTCCCGAATTTTAATATGATCTTGAGGTTGTGTACCAAAAATATTTCGTATGGATTTGTTGTGCACGCTAAAAAATATGTAGGTTTTGGAGATGTTAATCTTAATATTTTACTTGATATTAATATTTTTTAATATTTTTCTTAATATCTTACATTTGAAGACAGTTTTAAGCGACAGTTTGCATAAATTTTTGTTTTAATTTGATAAGGGGATAATAATGAGGGGATAATTTTCTCATTTATCAATCAAAAATTGTGGTAGTTAGAACCACTCTTTTATTGGAGACAAAAAATTCTTAGCTTCCACAATTCGTTTTTTATTGAAGTCTGAAAATGAACATGTGAAATATTGGCCGCAGATCAGATCTCAATCAAAAAATTTTTTTAGGGTGTATGACAGGGCTGTGGAGCAAATGCCCCAGGTGCCTTCCTATGAAGGGGGCCATGCCGTACTGCGAATGGCTCCCCACGTTCCATGAATGGTGCCATGAAATGTGTTTGCGGAATATTCATTAACGCAAACTGCAAAAGTCTTCTCTTAAAAAATGCAAATACAAATTTTACTGCGTTAGTATTGTGTTCAATAGTCAAGTTCGCTAAGGTCACGAATTTGAATACATCATCTACGGTGCAACTGAGCAGTACAAAAATCGATTTGATGATTATTGAAAAGGCAGAGAGCATGTTTGTAAACGTCAAAAGCTTTAGCAAGTAAATTGACTGGCGTTGATGAAAACAAATTTTCAACAAACAGGACGAATACATATTATTTGCCATGACGCTTTCTGCGTCAAAAAAACGACGATCATTTCACAAACAAATTGACTTTGATTGACCGATATTGTGATCAATTCATAGTTTAGGGAATAATGTTTAAAAGCACGCTTAACTTGCGTTGGATTGTCATCAATCGAATATACGATCGATACGATCAAAAGAAAATGTATTTTAAACACAATCCAAAATTAATAGTAACTGTTAAATTCGTGTTTAAAAGTCAGACAAGAATGTATGATTAGAGTTTTTGTTGATTTCATTCAAACATTCGAAGCAGAGCGATGTATTTTAAGTTACGGTGCATTGGAATGAAATTAACGATCGAAAAAATATCGAACTAAAAATAAAAATATCGACAGGTTAAAAAATCAATTTATATCAACTTTTTTTCTATGTACTAAATATTGGGAAGAAATATCGAAAATTCGATAAAAGTCGATCCTTTTCTCGACTTTCTTTTTAGGCTGCTGACTTTTTGTCTAAGTTCGAACCTAAAAATTTTATGAACTAGTAACCAAAATAGGTATTCTTACATGCAAAAATGTCGATATAAACCGACATTTCAACTAGTTAAATCGCCTTTTTTGCTGGTCATTCGTACGTAACCTATACTGAAATAGGAACGTATGTCCCGAGCAAGCATATGAATTGAAAATAAAAGTTACATATGGAAATTATGTACATAATTATATTTATATAAAAGAATATTTATAATAATTCTTTATTAAAAACGCTAGAAGCCAGACATAAATAAAGAAGTCGGCTGCTTAAAAAAAATACATTGTAATCAAAACTAAATTTGTGAATTTAAGCCTCAATAAAGAAAACTGAACTGAACCTATACTGAGACATGTTGGTACTGGGTTTGAGTCGGAACGGTGTATGGAATACGGTTTAAAGTAAAATTTTTGTTTTTCATTGTAATATTCGTATAATATCGTCTGTTAGTTTTTTTATCCATTCATTTATTTATTTATTTTTTTTATCGAAGATGATTTCCTTGATATTTTAAACAAAATTCTCGACAAATAAGTAAGTTAGGTTAGGTTAGGTTAAGGTGGCTGTCAGGAAAACTGCTGACACACTTAGGCAAGAATAGGCCCATTGTGGTACCACATTAAGAATGCGAGGTAATCCTCGTTAATTAAACCAGTTGGAGCTTTTAATATAGGGATGGAGACTGTGAATGTCGATTTTATTCAAGTCACTGGGATCATTAAAGAAAAAATTTCCTAAGTGTGTTTTGCGTCTTTGAGAAAGAGCAGGACATGAGTAAAGAAGGTGTTGGATAGTTTCTTCCTCCTCCTCGTCCATGCAGCTTCTGCAGAAATCATTTGAAAAAACACCGAGTCTATTGGCGTGTTTATCCATAAGGTAGTGCCCAGTAATGACACCAATTGTGGAGCTAATATGCAATCTACTCAGAGATAACAAACATTTCGATCGCTTCGGATCCAGTGCTGGCCAGATCTGTTTTGTCGCCAGACAAGTAGTGATACCTGTCCATCTGCTGTTTGTCATCATCATGGAATCTTGCTTAAGCATAAGTTTACATGTAGCTATTGGTATTCCAATATTTATCTTGTAAGGTGATATTGGTGTACTGATTCCTATCCTGGCGAGTTCATCGGCTTTACAGTTTCCTAGAATATCTCTGTGTCCCGGCACCCAGAAGGGTGAATGTTGAACTGTTCTGCCACCTCCATTAGAGATGATCGACAGTTTCGGGCAGTTACGGAGTTTGTAGAAACAGATCCTAATGATTTAAGGGCAGCTTGGCTATCTGAGAAGATACGGATATTCAAAGTAGATATTACGTTTTTTTTGAGCCAAGATAAAACTTCTTTTATCGCCAGCATTTCTGCTTGGAACACGCTACAATGATCAGGGAGACGGAAGGAGAGACTAATATTTAGTCGTTCTGAGTACACGCCGCCACCTACCCCCTCTTCGGTTTTTGAGCCATCCGTGTAGAAGTGAATTACTTTATCTCTCAAGAATTCATTATCTTCCCAAGTGGATCTTGTTGGAATTGTTACTTGAAAATGTTTGCCAAAAACCGGCTGAGGGATGGTGTAGTCGGAGTGTTTAGGGACTGATTCGAATTTGTTCAGAATGATAGTGTAGCCAATTAAGTTATTGGACCATTGAGAAATGGCTCTGAGACGAATAGCTGTGTTCGCCCCCACTTCTTTAGTGTGTATATCGAGGGGTGTGATGTTAAGCAGTATGTCTAACGCAGCGGAAGGTGTCGAACGGAGAGCTCCGCTGATACACATGCAAGCCGATCTCTGTACTTTGCTTAGCTTATCACGATATGTTATTTTATCTAAAGCAGTCCACCATACTGCCACCCCATAAGTGAGTATCTGATGACCGCTGTGTATAGCCAGTGAGTGATATGTGGTGACAAGCCCCATTTGTTTCCAATAGCTTTTTTACAGGAGAAAAGTGCCACTGTGGCCTTTCTAATTCCTTCTTGTATATTTGGTTTCCAGCTCAACTTTTTGTCTAAGATCAGACCCAGATATTTAGCTTGATCTGAGAAGTTAAGTGGAATACCATTTATTGATGGAGGGTCTATATTCGGAATTTTATATTTTCTTGTAAAGAGGACAAGTTCAGTTTTGTGGGGATTAACACCTAGTCCACATTTGTCTGTCCATTCATGTAGTTTGTTGAGAGCGGTTTGCATTAATTCAGTTATAATTTGAAGATGCTTTCCCGATATTGCAATGGCAACGTCATCAGCATATGCAATAACTTTGAAACCATCCGCTTCTAGATTGACTTATAGGTCATTAATTACGATGTTCTATAAGATTGGGGAATAAGTAAGTAAAACCGATCAAAAACAATATTGAAAATACTTTGAGAATTAAAGAGTGTATATCTGCCAAAAACTTAGATCTACCAAATTGATTTTGAATCAAAAAATACATCAATGCTAAAATGTTCTGAATGCAAGTGGTTAAATTGATAATTCTTAACCAAAAAAAAAAAATTGTTTAATTTCGACAATAAAACCCTAATAGTATTATTCGGGCAATGGCTTGTAAATGTTGATAGGAAAAGTTAAATAAACTTTACCAATAATGAGTAGGTAGCCTATTCCAAAGCTAAAAAAAAATAATTTTTTTTGAAATTATATTTTAAGATTTCAAATATTTTTGCTTTTCTTATTATTTGTTGCGTATATCTTTTAAGTTCTTGGGGGGGGCTCATGACCCCGTGACCCCCCCCCTTGTATACGCCGTTGGGAAATACCTAATTAGTTTACCTTATACGTTTTATTTATTATTATTATTTATAGTTATTTAAAATAATGTATTCAACAAATAAGTTATTTGAAATGTATAGGTTAGCTTATGTATTAAATAAAATTGTTTTTCTATGTTATTAACAAAATAAAATTAAATAGAAAATATTGAGGTCAATAATCATTTCTTAAAGAAGTTTGCCCCCACCTGATCAAAATCCTGCGTAAACCTTGTAGAGGGGGTGAGATACATTTTTCGTTTTTCTACCTTCATGTAGTAGTATGTAGAAATAGAGTAACTACGACCTTACCATACCATGCGGAGCTCTGGTATGGCTCGACCCCATTTTTTCTCTAGCTACTCGTGGGAACTATATGCCTAAACTACAAAGAAAGAAAAAACATACAAACAAATTTTAAAGAGTTCAACACTCTGCAGGATGTCTCCGCGAGTGAAGCTGCAGATCAAATGGAAAAAGAATTCCATGGCAATAATCTGAGACCGGATATCAGTATGTTCTTGATGAGGATGCCTTACGAGAACTCACAGAACCGGTCCTCAGGAGGAGCGTCGACCTCATATCAAGGGAGAACACCTCCCAGATAAGAGGCAAACTCAACATGAATTGTCTACCAGCATGGAGAGAATACCTCCTGTGTAAGTAGAAGAGAAATCGATGGCCAGAGATTCGGAAAATTATGGGAAGTCACCATCATCAAATACCTCTAAACCACCGAATATATCACCAAGTCAATGAAGCCGATATATTCGGTATGGCCACAGAAACTTTCCACTTCCAGAACTGGGAGCGCTTGGTGTCCTGGATGACTCATTAAGGAAGGGGTTAAGTGGAGCAGGCACAAAGTGGTACTTCCGCTTTCTAGCAGAGGGCATGTCCCCCCAGGAAGCAAGGAATAATGTGGAAGAGAGGAAAGAGAGGCACGCAAGCGAAGAAAAACGATTGGCACAGGGCAAGAGAAAAAACAACCATATAACTCCTCCCCAAAGGCAAGAAGCCAAAAAAGCTAGGACGACGAAACATGCGGGACCTGATACCGTGAAAACCGTCTATGGAAGGCTCTCGTATGCAAGTGCGGCCTTGAGCGTCAGAAGAGCTGTCCTGCCGGAGAACTATGCTCAGGTAACTTTGAATGCCAGCGAGCTGTCGGCACTTAAGGAGGCCATAATTGAGGAAGTCTCTCTCGACTGGAAGCATAAACTGAAATTCAATGGTCTGTACCTCAGAACCGGTCTGCTTTTGGTTGACTGCTCTGGAATTGAAACAGTGGAGTGGTTGAGGGAGAGTGTACCGAAACTGAGCACTGGGAAGGGCATGAAGTTGGTAATTTGCAAGGGAGATGAAATCCCGAAGTTGCACTTTATCACGCTGTTCTCTCCAAGAAGTTTGGGGCAGGGCGGAAATCCTTGACGTTAATTCAATCCAAAACGAGGGAATTGATGTCCAAGTCTGGAGGGTGGTTAAAAGCAATAAGGAGGACAAAGACCAGCTGCTGGTGATCACCATTGATGCTCGGTCTGTGGAGACGATACTCAGAGCAAACCACCTGCTCCACTACAAATTTGGAAAGGTACCTGTTTACGGCCTTCGGAAGGTGACAGGCCAATGCTCCTCCCACGAACCAGCAATAACCAAGTCCGCCCAGTTCACCGATGACCCCAACTCTTCCCACCCAAATCCTTGAAACCTTGCTTGGAATACCCACCTCTCCACCGCCTGCCCCTATTCCCTCAATTAAAAAACTAAAATCCCCAAGAAGCCAGGCCAAAACACTGGGAACCTTAGGTCCAGACAGAGAGATAGAGGGCATGGACCTCTAACCGAGTCGAACGACTCAAAAAGAAACGCTTCCTACCGAAGAGGAGGAAGAATATCTACGGGCAGATGATGGGGCCTTTGCCCCCATCTGCTGAAAAAACAATATAATGACCAGACGCGGGATCAGTATCAAGCTAGCCCAAGTGAATATGCACCATGCAAAGGCGGCTTCGGCCGTCCTAGCAAGGAAGTCCACCGCGGATAACTTAGGGTTAGCACTGATTTAAGAACCCTGGACATTCAAGGGTCAGGTAAGAGGGTTAGCAAGAAGCGACTCAAAATTAATATGGGACACAAGAGTAGACTCACCCAGAACTTGTTTTAAATTAAGGAATAACGTATCTTTTATATGTCTTTCAGATTTTATGACGAGGGATTTGGTCGCGATAGACTTTATGTTGGTTAAAAATCAAGAAATATTTAACGTAGGGAATACCCATACTTTTATTACTAGAGTAAGAAAAGAAGTTCTAGATATAATTTTTGTAACTCCGAATATTGGCTGTCTTATAAGGGACTGGAGGGTATCTGAGGAGCCCTCTATGTCTGACCACAGAATTATTGTGTTCAACTTGAAAGGCCTTCTTACAGAGAATACCTCTGGGAGGAACCCAAAGAGAACAAACTGGGACTTATACAATACTTAACTTGATTAATTGGTGAACAATCTCGATGACTCTAATTTATTAAATTTTTTGATTTGAAATGAAAAACACCATTAAATTTTGAGTCAACCAAAAAAAAAAGCTTTTTTATTTAATTCCCAAAGGAAAAACGAATAAATAGAGATTTTAATTATATCACTGAATGCATTTCAACCGGTGTACCGGTCATCTTCATCAACACGACTGAGAGATATTGTTGTCACTTATATAAACATAGAACATTATGAATTATATAAAAAAAAGTTGGAGCAGTACAGATATAAGTAATGATAATTTAAATAACATGAAAATAAAAAGAGTGACTACATTAGAAATTACTATTATTATTATTATTTTTTTATTATTTTGTTAAATAAATTTTTATAAACAAAGTGTGGGCGAGAAAACAGATTAAAACAATTGAACAAACATGATTATACATTACCACTATCTGCATTTAATGCAGAGTTGTCTGATTGTATGTAATAACTTTCGGTTGCATCAAGTTTATTACTATCTGAAACACTTGCTAATAAACGCACATTATTCAAAGTGATTGGCAAATGTTGTTCTTGTAATGCGTGGGCTAGAGTTGCTGATTTTTTTCGGATCGTTGTTTTTTATATAACTTTGATGATCATTGAACCGCGTTAAAATTGATCTCTTAGTTTGTCCATAGTATTTAAGTCCACAGTTGCATTTGATCTCGTAAACACCAGATTTTTCTAAATTATCATTTTTATCTTTGATACTTGTCAATTTGTTTTTAAGTTTAAATTTATTAGAAAAAACCAAACTCATTTTGTTGCGGTGGAAAACTGTTCTTAGTCCATTTGTAATGTCTGGAGCGAATGTTATTGATACACGACTAAAGTCAGCTGTTTGTGTTGTTCTAGTTATATGTTTGAATAAAGTTGAAATTGTTCTTTCTTGCGTTTATTTTGAGTGTTGTTGGATGATTTTGTCTATGGGTTGTGATCCGTAACCATTTATTTTGACAGTGTTTGTTATATATGTGTATTCTTCTTTATAATATTTGTTGGATAGTTTTACACTCACTAGTCTATTTGCCAAATAATGGAATGCCGATAATTTGTGTGTTGGATTGGTGCGAAAGCGTTGCTTGGGATATATCTGGAGGTGCTAGTTGGCTTATAGTAGATGGCTATGTCGATTCGATTTGAACCATTTTTGATTAGTTTTGAATCTAAAAAGTTAATAGTGGAGTTCTCTTCTATTTCGTATGTAAATTTAATGCTGGAGTGGTGGCTGTTTAAAATGGATAACAAATCATTTACCTTATCTTTTTTTTTATAATTGTGAAGACATCATCAACGTTGCACAGCCAGATGGTTGGAAGATGTCTTTTCTCCTTTAACTCCATTTCAAAATCAGACATGAACGTCTCTGTGATTAGAGGTGAAAGTGGGTTGCCCATACTTGTTCTAGAGAAGACATCATTAGCTTTAAGGTATGATGATGGAAGCTTTACAGAGAATGAACAGTACAAGTCTACTCTCCTGTTTAACACGCACTTTCCAGGTAGTCTATCTCTAGTAGGGAACTCGGTAGAGAGA